>JAQISU010000070.1:0-500000 GCA_029339505.1 Unio delphinus
CACTACAACCATGATAAACCCGTAAGCGTCTACGTGGTGAACTCACGATTGCCTGTTTACCGCGCGTGGTACGGAGATTGTCTCGGCAATACCGTCGCGGTGTTATTTACAAGAATAGCCCCAAAAGTGGCGCCGTTAGCTAAACAATTATCAATGAAAGCCATTGATATTATTCGTGATAAGGGAATCAGCGCTGTTGGAAATCTTGCCGGAAGGGCTGCTTCGGTGACTTCGTCGCCATTGACGGCTTCGCCGGTAACAGATAGCGCTATCACGAACGCGATAGCAGGAAGTGGTTTGAAACGAAAACAAAAACGACGATGATTACAAAGAGTTTCACAATTGAAAACACTAGTATGTTAATATAATGTTTAAACGAACAGCTGATCCCGCGCTTGATATGGATGCCCCAGTGCGCAAAGACGATTCCGTCCGTGATTATCAATACTATTCCTATCATGCAATACAACCCGACCTACGATCGCGAATTGAACTTCAAGTTCAAGATACCAGTAAATACTTTTTGCCATGTGAAGCATTTATTGAAATCGAGGAAAAACTCGTAACAAATGATGCAGCTGATACTCCATATGCAGTTGACCAATATATCCGAGTTGGTTTTGTTAATAATGGCATCATGGCGTTATTTGAAAGTGCAAGATATCTCATTGATGAAAAAGAAATTGAATCAACAGACCGTGAAGTTGATGTTGCATCAACAATAATCAGACTAGCAAGATATTCTGATGATTATACAAGATCGGCTGGTCCGTCTATGATGTTCGCAAAAGATATTACCGATAACGCTGACCACCTTCAATAGAGTAAAGTGTTAACAGCAAGAGATAATGCAGAAGCCGATCAACAAGAAGCAGCTAATCCAGAACGTCGAGCTAGACCCGGAGCTGCGTTTGATATTCTCGGAGACGTTAATGATAATTTCAATTTAGGATTTGCAACACGAAAACTAGCATTGCAAGGACAGCAGCAAAAATATTTTTCATGTGCAATTCCACTCCATCACATATTTGGATTCTGCAGAAATGTCAGAAAAGTCATCTATGGAGCCAAACACACAATTGAGTTAGTGCGAAAAGGCAATGACAACGATGCAATTTGCCGTACTGGTGCCGCTGATGGTAAAGTTGTTTTAACTAAATCAGCATTGTGGATGCCAGTAATGACCCCATCAATCGCCACAGAAGAGCGGCTACTCTCATTTATGGACATAGGTGGCAAATCATTGATAAGTTGTCTAACAACAACAACTGATGCCAAAGAGGATAATGTTGCTGATACATTTACATGGCACCTGGCATCAAAACAGGGCGTTTCAGCTCCACGTCATATATTTATAGCGCTGCAGAATCGGAATCGATTAGGCTCCCAAGAACACAGTCATATGATATTTGATCGATCAGGAGTACGTGAGGTTTCACTGAGAATAAATGGACAACAAGAAACATCTGAGGATATACAGCTTGATTACGACACTAACCATATAGCACGTGTGTATCATCAGATGCTGTCATATATGGGTCGTGATCAAAATGTTGATACTGGTTTACAAATATCGCAACTTGATTTTAAAAAAAACTATATCCGATTTATTACTTTTTGCTGGAACATCTTGATTTAACAAGGCAATCCGTCTTTGACATACATTTTAGGGCTCGTATAGCCCCTGGTGGTGTTAATTATAGAGCGGTTGCTGTCATTCTCAGCGACAAATCAATGTTGTTAGAAAGGGCTGGCGGACGAATGAGAATTGTTGATGCACCAGTGGAAAATATGTAAACGATTCACAATTAGATCAAATGAAAGCATAAATAGTTTTACAATAAAATGCCATATAGTGTTGTTATGTCAAGCTGACTGATGGTCAGGTCAAGAAATTACGATCAAAATCCGCTAAAGAATGTGGAACAACAATAACGTTAAAACCAGCGCAGATGTCCGGTGGTACACATAAAATATCATTGACGGATCGTCAAATAAAACATTTGAATGATGCGCTAAAGCAGCAGAGAGGGTGAACAGACCAACTTTTACAAGCCTCAATTTAGCAAACTGAGACATTCTCGAAATTGCTTAATAGGCGTCAATTTAGTAAACTGAGGCTTCCTTGAAAATACTTAATTAAATTTTTCAGTAAAAAAAAATTAAATTAAAGAAAAACGACGCCTTTTTTTATTGTTGTCACCATCTCCTTGCTGCATAGATTTTTCACGATGAGGTGAGAATGTGGACTACGTCTGATTTGGTCTGAGGCTTCCTCGAAGGGTAAAACAAAGACGCCATTATCGTTGGCGTTCACCCTCGTTGCTGCGTTGAAAATCTTCGATTGGAAATCCTTCGGATTTCACTAACAAGTTTTTTCACGATGAAAATCATTTATGATTTCACAAACAGACTAATTTGCAGAACTTCACCTCGCAGATCAATCAAATTGTTAGATTGGTCAGTGAGTTTGAAATTAATTCTCGTTAAAGAATCATTATGACATCGCATAAAGACTGGATTAGTTGGGTCTTCAATTATTAGAAATCCTGGAGGAGCCGTTGGTGCAAATGAATATAAAATATATCCCTGCTGAGCTTGATTTGATTGCTCAAGATTTTTTTGATAGCTGCCTTCGATAACATCACATACCAAATTTAACGCTATCACCGAGGATATATTCACGTTGAACGGAGCGATCTGTCTCCCATCACCATCTGGGTTGTGGTTATATTTGAGGATTGTTATTTGTTGTCGTGATATTTTTTTCCAATCATTGTGGATTTTTTTGAACCCAATATCGATGGCATTACTGAGAGACTTTTTTAATTCGTCGGGTTTATACCCAGGAATTTTAATTGTTGGGATATCTTCTACGCTGTCTCCGGGTTTTCCCCATATTGGCAATAATAGACTAAATTTGACTATCCAAACAATTGTATCCGTGATGGTTAATCCCTGCGAGGAATGTATCGTCGTTACATAACCCAGTGTCCATGGCAATTTATCAGCACGCAATGCGTCTTCGACAAAACTGATATCAACCAGCACAATATCATTTAACACTAGTGTTTGTCTTTCGGGTCCTGACGAAGTCACACGTCCTGGAATTTCAACTTCAATATTCTGTCGCCGTGTATCACAGGGTCTATAACACAGCGGCACTGGGCGCGTTGGGAATTTTTCTTTCTGAAGCTCAAACAACTTTTTCTGAAGTGTGTCTCTGACTATCTTTCTACTTGCTACTACAAAATCATTTGGTCTCCATGCTTCCCAAAATTCCTCCATGGAAGTTTCAGGAATTATTTCTCTGATTATTTCACATTGAAATCTATCCGGTTGTAATCTAATTAATTTCTTGACCTCGCGTAATTGTTCATCAAGTGCTCTATAGTCGGTATCAATTTCTTCATAATAGCCAACAAACCCTTTTAACCAATCATGTGGACCCGCGCCGAAAAAGGGTGGTGGTTGGCCATGATCTCCACACATTATTACCGCTGTATTCTTTTGCAGCAGCCAATCAAGAAACATTTTTAATTCGTCTAACGAAACCGTACATATCTCATCCCAAATAACCGCGCGGATGAATTTTTCACCCATTCGTTCAGGGGTCCATTTGTCGCCGTTGTATCGAAAAAAACTGAAATTAGTGCAAGCTTCAACGTTTCGTTGTTTTATCTCTCGCGCTAATCTATGGGTCAGTGTCAGCACAATCATGTTTGTAAAATCCGTAGGATTTTCCCCACGATATAATTCAATCCTCAGAGTCGTTTTTCCTGACCCGCCACAGCCGTTTAAATAAACTGTTTTATATCTACAAATTGGATCGGATATCGGTGGTGCATTAAAACGCTCTGATAAATTATCACCGTGTAAGTAATTATTTTTAATTTCAACGTCTGCTGATTCAGAATAATCACGCAGCATTTCTTTTTTAATTCTCCATGATCCCCAACTTTCATCCGAATTAGTGAATTCAGCAACTGCGCAACTGTACTTGCTGTTAATGTAAAATGAATCAACGGCAACTCTAACCACAGTGTCAGGAAATCTATTTATCATTGAAAATAAATTAATACAAGCATAACCCAGCATCGACGACCTCAAATGTGTATACAGAGAACTGTGTCCATCGTTGTAAGTAACAATTGTACCCAATTTTGTTCCATCGGACAAGAAAGCATCCTTACAATCAACATATATGTTTTTAGATACTGCATCCGCGATTACAAAGTCATATTCGGTGCTATCTATAATCAACCGTGAAGAATATCTTTTGTAGTCACATTTTTTCCCTCCCTGAGTGAATTTTCCAATTATTCTTCTGCCGAGATCTTTTGCTTCGTTGTTTCGTTGATTAAATACCAGTTTGGACCACTCAATGATATATTTTCCTCGGCATCAATATGTCAATATGTCAATTATACTATCAAGACGTTCCGGTGTTGGTAACCAGACATTGGTTTGTTTACGATATAATATAATTGCTTCACTGACCGTCAGCGAAATTAACATTTTTGTATCAATCATAAATCGTAATAACGCTATTGGCAGCCACTTCTTTTCAGACATGTGTCTACCAATCCAAATATAACAACAGCGATGAAGTCCTGCTGCGAACTCAAATGATACTACACGAGCGAATCCAGTTAAATCAAAATCAGGCAGCGGCCCATTAATTGCAACACGAGTCATTTCATGTACGTGGTGTCCAAATCGTTTAAAATAATCAGTACACTCTCCATAACCAAGAAAACTCGCTGGATAACAAGCAACCATATCAACTGAAATGATATTATCACGGTCGTATTTGTTATTCCATAAACCGCTATGATTAAATTCTAAACAACTAGCCTCAATGTCTGGCAAGAATTCTACGCGTATTGGTTTCCATGCGTTTTTTATTCTAGCAAAATGAGCTGAAACCGACGGGATTGTAAAACAGTTTGTCAAAAATTATTCATCACTGGTGGCTTCGCCACTGTTGTTGGCTTCGCCACTGGCTACTCCGTCTCTCACCGTTAAAAACCAACTAGCTGTTTTTTTCATTATGTTGTGAAATGCTTCAGTGCGGTATAATTCACTGTTTGGTCTTACAAACTGATCCAACGTATCCGTGTCGTTTTCAGTGCTGCAAAGTAACCACACGGACACTGGGTCGTTTTTACTCAAATGCGCAATATCATCGAATAGTTTCTCTTCAACGAGAAAACCATCCCTGGAGAAATCTTCTCCCAAGAATTCCGTGGGTATATACTTTATTGTTCTGTTTCGTGGAAATATTGTGACCGCGGACGTCCATGCGTGTTCATTATGATCAAAAATTTTAATTGGGGCTCCATTTTTGTTATATTTCGGTTCATATAAAACTTCTCCGGTTATCGTTGTAACGGTTATTGGAAATCTCAGCGACGTTTCTAATTTTGCTATATAGCTAATAGTTGCTCCGCGCTCTTTGACTGTTAAACTCCATTGAGCTATTTTGCTACGCCGTAGATCGGTAAGTTTATTCCCTCGGGATGCATTTGTAAAATGTTCTGTTATTCGTGCTGCTACGCAATTCAGCGACAAAGTCGCCGGCGACGACTGTTTCATTTTCGCTAGTTTTCATATATCAGGTTTTTCATTTAATCGATATATCCCATACACGATGACGTTTCAGGATATGCTCGTTCATAGTATGGTTTGTCAATTCCAGTTAACAGACCCGGCTTAGAATCATGGCTAACAACGACTGTTTTCTTGTCTTTGAGAATCGGTTCAAATTTGTCTCGTATAATCCAACCTCCTGATTCTACACGGATAATGAATTTCACTCTAAAAAAATACTTTTGTTGCCAAGTTGTGATAACATCATGGCTGCGTTGCTGTCGTTCATGGTGGCATCAACAACGCCATCAATTCGAAATGCTGACCAGCTATGAGATGCACCGTCGCGCTTGAATTCATTAATACAATCGCGAATTTTATTTATCAGGGCTCTATCCGTTATTGCCCGTTTTGGCACATCTTTGAGGGTTCTATCGAGATTGAATTTAACATTTTTGAAAGGCTTAATTGCTGATAATCTCTCGAACTACTCCATGTTATAATTAAAACAAGTATTTAAATAGAAAAATATAGTATAATGAATCACTGCAAGTGGCTTATGATTGGATCAGCGACCCCGTGTAATAAATCATGTAGAGGCGAATTCTGTGGGTATCATTTACAAAGCGTTCGGAGGGGGAGTGTTGGCCCTCTCCCATGCCTCTGATGTGGGGTGGGCGTTCGTGGAAAATCACAATTATGTCTCAGTTGTGGCGGCAAACGATACAGAGAACTAAAACGCTACTATGACAAACGAATTAATGAACCGTTCAATGACAAAATCATCAAAACCCCTCAAGACTACATTGATAGACTTATAATTAAAGCAGATAATAAATTAGATAAGTAGTATTATTATACAAATGAGCCAAGATTTCAGACCCCATCCAGTGCTTGTTAATTATGATGGTGATGGTGTTGTCAGGCACCGCAGACTAAAGAGGTTGGATTTCTGAATAATATGGGATATTTGCTGTTCAGTGTTAGAAATAAAACATATCTCTGTCATAGAATTTTTTTTGAATGTCATAACGGATTGATTAAAGATGGCTTTGTGATCGATCACATTGATGGATTCCCTCAAAATAACAAATTGGATAATTTACGAGTTGTTACTCAGCACCAGAATACAAAATTAAGCAGGACTGGAACATGTAAGTCAGTTGGAAAGAGACCCGTAAAGTCATTTGATTTAGAAAATAACAAAGAAACAATATTTCAATCAATGAATGCGGCTGGAAAATATTTCGATATTTGTTGGCCTTCAATACGATTTGTTGCAGAAGGATTTTGTCAAACAGCTCTCTCAAAAAAAAAACAGGTCACAGGATAAAATTTTCATATATCAAGGGAGATAAATCCTTCATGGATAAGTCCGCCAACCACTCATAACACTCTACTCACTAAGTTCCCTAGTATTATGACCGTCAAGGTATTTGTCGTCTGCTATTCTCACAGGTAGAGAGAGAGAGAGGTATAATTGTGTGCGCGCCCACGTGACTGTAATGGAGTACACTTGATTGTGAGTTTCGGTAGAGTTAGTTAAATAAATAAAACTTTTAACACTTTTTATTGTCGCATGGCTAAAACTGCGTCATTTAAACAGTTGTATTTATTTTTTTATAAACCCTTAGACCATCTACATTCAGCTATTACACTTTCAGTACAACGTTCTTTATAATCCAACGCGTTACCTATGTTCGCTCAGCCGGAACGAGAATGAAACACTAGTGTTTTCAATTGCAAAAACACCCCCCCCCCCGTTGGATTTTCCATTATTGAAGTAAGTGGGCGTGGTTAAAATCACTATGTGAGAGTTGCAGTTATATTAATAATTCCTCTTTGTGACCTAATCGGTAACTACACGCAGTTTACTAGCAGCTATATTCTTTTGTTTAGATTTATTCAAATATTTGTCTCATTTAAATGTTGTGAAACAGCATTAATAAGTAATTCAAGGAAATAAAATAACACACCCGTGAATCCACGCCGCTGTATTAGTCACCTTATATAGCATATGAAAGATATTAAGCTTGGGGCTTTCGAAAGTCGATCTGACCGATCAAAACTAACCCACGCCATTGACCCGGGCGTGTGGTTGTCTTTTGTCAATCATGCAACCGGGTTAATTTAATTGGGTTGCTTTTGATTAGTTGGATTGGCCGTAGAAAAATCCGCCCCGTCGTTTCATCTTTGTGCTGTCTTGTGCCGTCCCACATCATTACATCACAAATTCCATCATCGTTTCATTGAATATAATCCATCGTTAATTAAGTATATGTATGCCTACAATCTGCCACAACACTCGAGTGGAGATTATACGGCATTGTACGTCCTTAATTAAGTTAATTAGGTACATGTAGTGTGCCGTCCCACATCATTTACATCACAAATTCCATCATCGTTTCATTGAATATAATCCATCCTTAATTAAGTATATGTATGCCTACAATCTGCCACAACACTCGAGTGGAGATATATACGGCATTGTACCGTCCATTAATTAAGTATATGTATGCCTAAAATCTGCCACAACACTCGAGTGGAGATATATACGGCATTGTACCGTCCATTAACTAAGTATATGTATGCCTAAAATCTGCCACAACACTCGAGTGGAGATTATACGGCATTGTACATCCTTAATTAAGTTAATTAAGTACATGTAGTGACGTCTCCCCCAAGCATATCTTCTGGGCGGTCTAAGATGACGTTTGTCACCTCAGGACTCCCTTCCGGAGATGTATGCTTTGGGGTCCCCTTGGGCTTATTTGGATGTGAAGGCAACCAAGGAGTTCCAAAGATGTGTTGTCGTATATGTAACCTCTGGGTCTCTTTCACGATATTTTTCATGTATGTACTGTCCTTAATTAACTTACCTCTGGGTCTCACTGACGTCATAGGACGCCAGCGAGATTGCCAAATGAGTGTTTTATCATTATTTTTTAAATTAAAGATAACATGTATTATTATAAAAATGGATATCAAAGATGTAAATGCTATAACCCGCTGAAATTTCAAATTTGCAGAATCGAGGGATAGTATTATCCAAAGATCTCGACTGCGACAGAATTACCTCGGAATATGAAGACATTGAGTATCAGTCTAGAAAGGGTCGTTATGTTTTACCTAAGATGTACAGGCTCGTGAAAAGAATTCAAAAGTCCATCAATGCTTGTTTGTACGGTAACGACATTAATGCATTTATAACGCTTTTTAGCACCGTTGAAGCAATACGTCAAAAGCTCGGCCAAGAGTATCAAAAACGAACTGAAATTAGTTCTAAGGTTTGTGATCTTAGAAAAATATTAAACGAGGAAAAACCCGTATCCTAACCACGTGGGCGTTACTATAAAAAATGGACTTTCAGTAAAAAAAAAATTAGCGTTTTTTGTAACACTTGTTACACTTGTTACATAGGATTTTCTCCTGAAAGAATACTCAGCAGTTTGGGTTTGCTCATGCAGTTATGTGCGTACTGAATGATCTGGTTGTGGTAGCAAGTAATCACCGCGACACCTCCATTTTCACGTAGTTGTTGTTGTTGCCGCGTCGTTAACAAAAATCGTTTATCGCCGTTCTCAGATATTACAATTTTGAAACCCCCAGCGATGTTATTTCTGAAACATTCACGGATAGCGTCGTACAGTTTAACCTTGTCGGAGATGGATACGTTAGCTTGATAGTATATTATTTGATAACTCAGCTTTTAATTGTGATAACGTCTTCACGTGGAAATACTCTCCGGGTGAAAACGCAGGCATGGAAAACCCTCCGGGTTCACATTTAAAAACTCAGTTCACAAACAAAATATGGTAGGTGAATCGCTTACAACTAGATTAGCTCGAGAACGGCTAGCAGCAATTAAAAGGTTTATACCGGCTCGAGACAGACTTCGCGAGAAACTTCAACAACGACAAGCGCAGACTGACTTTTCTGTGTCAAGTGAACAACTGTTTACTCCGATAACAAGTGCGACCAAAGATGTGAAAAAGTTAACTGAAGCAGCGATATACGGAGATATTCCTAAACATTAACGAGCAAAGAAGGCGCCGCTGCTTGATACGCTTGAAAAGATAGCAGCAGAGACTAAACAAACATGCGCAGGGATACAACAGCTATCCAGTGATATAAAAACCCAACACGAGTATGAACAATTAGCTGATATTGATGACTCTGCACCTGATCCACAACCTGTTGATGTCACCCCAAGAAGTGTTCCCCTTACAGACAAACTCACCGAAGGAGCTAGAACACAAATCAAACGATTTCAATTAATAAAACCCGAACATTATGCGATTTTTGGTAATTTTGCCGCCAAAAGCTTTCATTCCAAAAAGGACTTTATAAAAGACGAGTATAAAAACAGTAGAATAAGCCGAGATGAATGGGCCGATTAAAACGAATAAGGGGATTGACCGTTTAAATAAAAGAGAATTGGGATATAAAGAATTTAGAAAGGGAATTGATGAGTATGATAAAACTGGTACAACTAAAAAAGTTACTGCTAGCGGTTATTCGATTGGGAATTCTTTTGGATTTCAACGCAACCGTGACATGTCCTGATAATATTCTCAGTGATATATCACGGTTAGAAGTACTTATGGGTGGAAAGCGAGTCGGAAACAACTCAATTGAAATAATTAATGAAGCAGCTGATATCTGTGGACGATTATTTGCCGGCGGTATCATGGGCATTGATGTATATCGAGAACTCATTGCTGAATTAGTTGAAAATCACAGAGATGCCCATGGTTATGATGAAAATCCTATGGATTTTAGCGATTGATCGCTAGCGATTACTCAAAGAGTTTTCAATGGCGGCTACGCAATTCACTAATTGAAAAACTAATAGTTTTATAACAAGATGATCATACACTACAACCATGATAAACCCGTAAGCGTCTACGTGGTGAACTCACGATTGCCTGTTTACCGCGCGTGGTACGGAGATTGTCTCGGCAATACCGTCGCGGTGTTATTTACAAGAATAGCCCCAAAAGTGGCGCCGTTAGCTAAACAATTATCAATGAAAGCCATTGATATTATTCGTGATAAGGGAATCAGCGCTGTTGGAAATCTTGCCGGAAGGGCTGCTTCGGTGACTTCGTCGCCATTGACGGCTTCGCCGGTAACAGATAGCGCTATCACGAACGCGATAGCAGGAAGTGGTTTGAAACGAAAACAAAAACGACGATGATTACAAAGAGTTTCACAATTGAAAACACTAGTATGTTAATATAATGTTTAAACGAACAGCTGATCCCGCGCTTGATATGGATGCCCCAGTGCGCAAAGACGATTCCGTCCGTGATTATCAATACTATTCCTATCATGCAATACAACCCGACCTACGATCGCGAATTGAACTTCAAGTTCAAGATACCAGTAAATACTTTTTGCCATGTGAAGCATTTATTGAAATCGAGGAAAAACTCGTAACAAATGATGCAGCTGATACTCCATATGCAGTTGACCAATATATCCGAGTTGGTTTTGTTAATAATGGCATCATGGCGTTATTTGAAAGTGCAAGATATCTCATTGATGAAAAAGAAATTGAATCAACAGACCGTGAAGTTGATGTTGCATCAACAATAATCAGACTAGCAAGATATTCTGATGATTATACAAGATCGGCTGGTCCGTCTATGATGTTCGCAAAAGATATTACCGATAACGCTGACCACCTTCAATAGAGTAAAGTGTTAACAGCAAGAGATAATGCAGAAGCCGATCAACAAGAAGCAGCTAATCCAGAACGTCGAGCTAGACCCGGAGCTGCGTTTGATATTCTCGGAGACGTTAATGATAATTTCAATTTAGGATTTGCAACACGAAAACTAGCATTGCAAGGACAGCAGCAAAAATATTTTTCATGTGCAATTCCACTCCATCACATATTTGGATTCTGCAGAAATGTCAGAAAAGTCATCTATGGAGCCAAACACACAATTGAGTTAGTGCGAAAAGGCAATGACAACGATGCAATTTGCCGTACTGGTGCCGCTGATGGTAAAGTTGTTTTAACTAAATTAGCATTGTGGATGCCAGTAATGACCCCATCAATCGCCACAGAAGAGCGGCTACTCTCATTTATGGACATAGGCGGCAAATCATTGATAAGTTGTCTAACAACAACAACTGATGCCAAAGAGGATAATGTTGCTGATACATTTACATGGCACCTGGCATCAAAACAGGGCGTTTCAGCTCCACGTCATATATTTATAGCGCTGCAGAATCGGAATCGATTAGGCTCCCAAGAACACAGTCACATGATATTTGATCGATCAGGAGTACGTGAGGTTTCACTGAGAATAAATGGACAACAAGAAACATCTGAGGATATACAGCTTGATTACGACACTAACCATATAGCACGTGTGTATCATCAGATGCTGTCATATATGGGTCGTGATCAAAATGTTGATACTGGTTTACAAATATCGCAACTTGATTTTAAAAAAAACTATATCCGATTTATTACTTTTTGCTGGAACATCTTGATTTAACAAGGCAATCCGTCTTTGACATACATTTTAGGGCTCGTATAGCCCCTGGTGGTGTTAATTATAGAGCGGTTGCTGTCATTCTCAGCGACAAATCAATGTTGTTAGAAAGGGCTGGCGGACGAATGAGAATTGTTGATGCACCAGTGGAAAATATGTAAACGATTCACAATTAGATCAAATGAAAGCATAAATAGTTTTACAATAAAATGCCATATAGTGTTGTTAGTTTCAAGCTGACTGATGGTCAGGTCAAGAAATTACGATCAAAATCCGCTAAAGAATGTGGAACAACAATAACGTTAAAACCAGCGCAGATGTCCGGTGGTACACATAAAATATCATTGACGGATCGTCAAATAAAACATTTGAATGATGCGCTAAAGCAGCAGAGAGGGTGAACAGACCAACTTTTACAAGCCTCAATTTAGCAAACTGAGACATTCTCGAAATTGCTTAATAGGCGTCAATTTAGTAAACTGAGGCTTCCTTGAAAATACTTAATTAAATTTTTCAGTAAAAAAAAATTAAATTAAAGAAAAACGACGCCTTTTTTTATTGTTGTCACCATCTCCTTGCTGCATAGATTTTTCACGATGAGGTGAGAATGTGGACTACGTCTGATTTGGTCTGAGGCTTCCTCGAAGGGTAAAACAAAGACGCCATTATCGTTGGCGTTCACCCTCGTTGCTGCGTTGAAAATCTTCGATTGGAAATCCTTCGGATTTCACTAACAAGTTTTTTCACGATGAAAATCATTTATGATTTCACAAACTGACTAATTTGCAGAACTTCACCTCGCAGATCAATCAAATTGTTAGATTGGTCAGTGAGTTTGAAATTAATTCTCGTTAAAGAATCATTATGACATCGCATAAAGACTGGATTAGTTGGGTCTTCAATTATTAGAAATCCTGGAGGAGCCGTTGGTGCAAATGAATATAAAATATATCCCTGCTGAGCTTGATTTGATTGCTCAAGATTTTTTTGATAGCTGCCTTCGATAACATCACATACCAAATTTAACGCTATCACCGAGGATATATTCACGTTGAACGGAGCGATCTGTCTCCCATCACCATCTGGGTTGTGGTTATATTTGAGGATTGTTATTTGTTGTCGTGATATTTTTTTCCAATCATTGTGGATTTTTTTGAACCCAATATCGATGGCATTACTGAGAGACTTTTTTAATTCGTCGGGTTTATACCCAGGAATTTTAATTGTTGGGATATCTTCTACGCTGTCTCCGGGTTTTCCCCATATTGGCAATAATAGACTAAATTTGACTATCCAAACAATTGTATCCGTGATGGTTAATCCCTGCGAGGAATGTATCGTCGTTACATAACCCAGTGTCCATGGCAATTTATCAGCACGCAATGCGTCTTCGACAAAACTGATATCAACCAGCACAATATCATTTAACACTAGTGTTTGTCTTTCGGGTCCTGACGAAGTCACACGTCCTGGAATTTCAACTTCAATATTCTGTCGCCGTGTATCACAGGGTCTATAACACAGCGGCACTGGGCGCGTTGGGAATTTTTCTTTCTGAAGCTCAAACAACTTTTTCTGAAGTGTGTCTCTGACTATCTTTCTACTTGCTACTACAAAATCATTTGGTCTCCATGCTTCCCAAAATTCCTCCATGGAAGTTTCAGGAATTATTTCTCTGATTATTTCACATTGAAATCTATTCGGTTGTAATCTAATTAATTTCTTGACCTCGCGTAATTGTTCATCAAGTGCTCTATAGTCGGTATCAATTTCTTCATAATAGCCAACAAACCCTTTTAACCAATCATGTGGACCCGCGCCGAAAAAGGGTGGTGGTTGGCCATGATCTCCACACATTATTACCGCTGTATTCTTTTGCAGCAGCCAATCAAGAAACATTTTTAATTCGTCTAACGAAACCGTACATATCTCATCCCAAATAACCGCGCGGATGAATTTTTCACCCATTCGTTCAGGGGTCCATTTGTCGCCGTTGTATCGAAAAAAACTGAAATTAGTGCAAGCTTCAACGTTTCGTTGTTTTATCTCTCGCGCTAATCTATGGGTCAGTGTCAGCACAATCATGTTTGTAAAATCCGTAGGATTTTCCCCACGATATAATTCAATCCTCAGAGTCGTTTTTCCTGACCCGCCACAGCCGTTTAAATAAACTGTTTTATATCTACAAATTGGATCGGATATCGGTGGTGCATTAAAACGCTCTGATAAATTATCACCGTGTAAGTAATTATTTTTAATTTCAACGTCTGCTGATTCAGAATAATCACGCAGCATTTCTTTTTTAATTCTCCATGATCCCCAACTTTCATCCGAATTAGTGAATTCAGCAACTGCGCAACTGTACTTGCTGTTAATGTAAAATGAATCAACGGCAACTCTAACCACAGTGTCAGGAAATCTATTTATCATTGAAAATAAATTAATACAAGCATAACCCAGCATCGACGACCTCAAATGTGTATACAGAGAACTGTGTCCATCGTTGTAAGTAACAATTGTACCCAATTTCGTTCCATCGGACAAGAAAGCATCCTTACAATCAACATATATGTTTTTAGATACTGCATCCGCGATTACAAAGTCATATTCGGTGCTATCTATAATCAACCGTGAAGAATATCTTTTGTAGTCACATTTTTTCCCTCCCTGAGTGAATTTTCCAATTATTCTTCTGCCGAGATCTTTTGCTTCGTTGTTTCGTTGATTAAATACCAGTTTGGACCACTCAATGATATATTTTCCTCGGCATCAATATGTCAATATGTCAATTATACTATCAAGACGTTCCGGTGTTGGTAACCAGACATTGGTTTGTTTACGATATAATATAATTGCTTCACTGACCG
Organism: Unio delphinus; assembly: GCA_029339505.1. NCBI lineage: Eukaryota > Metazoa > Mollusca > Bivalvia > Unionida > Unionidae > Unio > Unio delphinus. The sequence goes on from JAQISU010000070.1 coordinate 14,972, forward strand.
TCAGCGAAATTAACATTTTTGTATCAATCATAAATCGTAATAACGCTATTGGCAGCCACTTCTTTTCAGACATGTGTCTACCAATCCAAATATAACAACAGCGATGAAGTCCTGCTGCGAACTCAAATGATACTACACGAGCGAATCCAGTTAAATCAAAATCAGGCAGCGGCCCATTAATTGCAACACGAGTCATTTCATGTACGTGGTGTCCAAATCGTTTAAAATAATCAGTACACTCTCCATAACCAAGAAAACTCGCTGGATAACAAGCAACCATATCAACTGAAATGATATTATCACGGTCGTATTTGTTATTCCATAAACCGCTATGATTAAATTCTAAACAACTAGCCTCAATGTCTGGCAAGAATTCTACGCGTATTGGTTTCCATGCGTTTTTTATTCTAGCAAAATGAGCTGAAACCGACGGGATTGTAAAACAGTTTGTCAAAAATTATTCATCACTGGTGGCTTCGCCACTGTTGTTGGCTTCGCCACTGGCTACTCCGTCTCTCACCGTTAAAAACCAACTAGCTGTTTTTTTCATTATGTTGTGAAATGCTTCAGTGCGGTATAATTCACTGTTTGGTCTTACAAACTGATCCAACGTATCCGTGTCGTTTTCAGTGCTGCAAAGTAACCACACGGACACTGGGTCGTTTTTACTCAAATGCGCAATATCATCGAATAGTTTCTCTTCAACGAGAAAACCATCCCTGGAGAAATCTTCTCCCAAGAATTCCGTGGGTATATACTTTATTGTTCTGTTTCGTGGAAATATTGTGACCGCGGACGTCCATGCGTGTTCATTATGATCAAAAATTTTAATTGGGGCTCCATTTTTGTTATATTTCGGTTCATATAAAACTTCTCCGGTTATCGTTGTAACGGTTATTGGAAATCTCAGCGACGTTTCTAATTTTGCTATATAGCTAATAGTTGCTCCGCGCTCTTTGACTGTTAAACTCCATTGAGCTATTTTGCTACGCCGTAGATCGGTAAGTTTATTCCCTCGGGATGCATTTGTAAAATGTTCTGTTATTCGTGCTGCTACGCAATTCAGCGACAAAGTCGCCGGCGACGACTGTTTCATTTTCGCTAGTTTTCATATATCAGGTTTTTCATTTAATCGATATATCCCATACACGATGACGTTTCAGGATATGCTCGTTCATAGTATGGTTTGTCAATTCCAGTTAACAGACCCGGCTTAGAATCATGGCTAACAACGACTGTTTTCTTGTCTTTGAGAATCGGTTCAAATTTGTCTCGTATAATCCAACCTCCTGATTCTACACGGATAATGAATTTCACTCTAAAAAAATACTTTTGTTGCCAAGTTGTGATAACATCATGGCTGCGTTGCTGTCGTTCATGGTGGCATCAACAACGCCATCAATTCGAAATGCTGACCAGCTATGAGATGCACCGTCGCGCTTGAATTCATTAATACAATCGCGAATTTTATTTATCAGGGCTCTATCCGTTATTGCCCGTTTTGGCACATCTTTGAGGGTTCTATCGAGATTGAATTTAACATTTTTGAAAGGCTTAATTGCTGATAATCTCTCGAACTACTCCATGTTATAATTAAAACAAGTATTTAAATAGAAAAATATAGTATAATGAATCACTGCAAGTGGCTTATGATTGGATCAGCGACCCCGTGTAATAAATCATGTAGAGGCGAATTCTGTGGGTATCATTTACAAAGCGTTCGGAGGGGGAGTGTTGGCCCTCTCCCATGCCTCTGATGTGGGGTGGGCGTTCGTGGAAAATCACAATTATGTCTCAGTTGTGGCGGCAAACGATACAGAGAACTAAAACGCTACTATGACAAACGAATTAATGAACCGTTTAATGACAAAATCATCAAAACCCCTCAAGACTACATTGATAGACTTATAATTAAAGCAGATAATAAATTAGATAAGTAGTATTATTATACAAATGAGCCAAGATTTCAGACCCCATCCAGTGCTTGTTAATTATGATGGTGATGGTGTTGTCAGGCACCGCAGACTAAAGAGGTTGGATTTCTGAATAATATGGGATATTTGCTGTTCAGTGTTAGAAATAAAACATATCTCTGTCATAGAATTTTTTTTGAATGTCATAACGGATTGATTAAAGATGGCTTTGTGATCGATCACATTGATGGATTCCCTCAAAATAACAAATTGGATAATTTACGAGTTGTTACTCAGCACCAGAATACAAAATTAAGCAGGACTGGAACATGTAAGTCAGTTGGAAAGAGACCCGTAAAGTCATTTGATTTAGAAAATAACAAAGAAACAATATTTCAATCAATGAATGCGGCTGGAAAATATTTCGATATTTGTTGGCCTTCAATACGATTTGTTGCAGAAGGATTTTGTCAAACAGCTCTCTCAAAAAAAAAACAGGTCACAGGATAAAATTTTCATATATCAAGGGAGATAAATCCTTCATGGATAAGTCCGCCAACCACTCATAACACTCTACTCACTAAGTTCCCTAGTATTATGACCGTCAAGGTATTTGTCGTCTGCTATTCTCACAGGTAGAGAGAGAGAGAGGTATAATTGTGTGCGCGCCCACGTGACTGTAATGGAGTACACTTGATTGTGAGTTTCGGTAGAGTTAGTTAAATAAATAAAACTTTTAACACTTTTTATTGTCGCATGGCTAAAACTGCGTCATTTAAACAGTTGTATTTATTTTTTTATAAACCCTTAGACCATCTACATTCAGCTATTACACTTTCAGTACAACGTTCTTTATAATCCAACGCGTTACCTATGTTCGCTCAGCCGGAACGAGAATGAAACACTAGTGTTTTCAATTGCAAAAACACCCCCACCCCCGTTGGATTTTCCATTATTGAAGTAAGTGGGCGTGGTTAAAATCACTATGTGAGAGTTGCAGTTATATTAATAATTCCTCTTTGTGACCTAATCGGTAACTACACGCAGTTTACTAGCAGCTATATTCTTTTGTTTAGATTTATTCAAATATTTGTCTCATTTAAATGTTGTGAAACAGCATTAATAAGTAATTCAAGGAAATAAAATAACACACCCGTGAATCCACGCCGCTGTATTAGTCACCTTATATAGCATATGAAAGATATTAAGCTTGGGGCTTTCGAAAGTCGATCTGACCGATCAAAACTAACCCACGCCATTGACCCGGGCGTGTGGTTGTCTTTTGTCAATCATGCAACCGGGTTAATTTAATTGGGTTGCTTTTGATTAGTTGGATTGGCCGTAGAAAAATCCGCCCCGTCGTTTCATCTTTGTGCTGTCTTGTGCCGTCCCACATCATTACATCACAAATTCCATCATCGTTTCATTGAATATAATCCATCGTTAATTAAGTATATGTATGCCTACAATCTGCCACAACACTCGAGTGGAGATTATACGGCATTGTACGTCCTTAATTAAGTTAATTAGGTACATGTAGTGTGCCGTCCCACATCATTTACATCACAAATTCCATCATCGTTTCATTGAATATAATCCATCCTTAATTAAGTATATGTATGCCTACAATCTGCCACAACACTCGAGTGGAGATATATACGGCATTGTACCGTCCATTAATTAAGTATATGTATGCCTAAAATCTGCCACAACACTCGAGTGGAGATATATACGGCATTGTACCGTCCATTAACTAAGTATATGTATGCCTAAAATCTGCCACAACACTCGAGTGGAGATTATACGGCATTGTACATCCTTAATTAAGTTAATTAAGTACATGTAGTGACGTCTCCCCCAAGCATATCTTCTGGGCGGTCTAAGATGACGTTTGTCACCTCAGGACTCCCTTCCGGAGATGTATGCTTTGGGGTCCCCTTGGGCTTATTTGGATGTGAAGGCAAACAAGGAGTTCCAAAGATGTGTTGTCGTATATGTAACCTCTGGGTCTCTTTCACGATATTTTTCATGTATGTACTGTCCTTAATTAACTTACCTCTGGGTCTCTCTGACGTCATAGGACGCCAGCGAGATTGCCAAATGAGTGTTTTATCATTATTTTTTAAATTAAAGATAACATGTATTATTATAAAAATGGATATCAAAGATGTAAATGCTATAACCCGCTGAAATTTCAAATTTGCAGAATCGAGGGATAGTATTATCCAAAGATCTCGACTGCGACAGAATTACCTCGGAATATGAAGACATTGAGTATCAGTCTAGAAAGGGTCGTTATGTTTTACCTAAGATGTACAGGCTCGTGAAAAGAATTCAAAAGTCCATCAATGCTTGTTTGTACGGTAACGACATTAATGCATTTATAACGCTATTTAGCACCGTTGAAGCAATACGTCAAAAGCTCGGCCAAGAGTATCAAAAACGAACTGAAATTAGTTCTAAGGTTTGTGATCTTAGAAAAATATTAAACGAGGAAAAACCCGTATCCTAACCACGTGGGCGTTACTATAAAAAATGGACTTTCAGTAAAAAAAAAATTAGCGTTTTTTGTAACACTTGTTACATAGGATTTTCTCCTGAAAGAATACTCAGCAGTTTGGGTTTGCTCATGCAGTTATGTGCGTACTGAATGATCTGGTTGTGGTAGCAAGTAATCACCGCGACACCTCCATTTTCACGTAGTTGTTGTTGTTGCCGCGTCGTTAACAAAAATCGTTTATCGCCGTTCTCAGATATTACAATTTTGAAACCCCCAGCGATGTTATTTCTGAAACATTCACGGATAGCGTCGTACAGTTTAACCTTGTCGGAGATGGATACGTTAGCTTGATAGTATATTATTTGATAACTCAGCTTTTAATTGTGATAACGTCTTCACGTGGAAATACTCTCCGGGTGAAAACGCAGGCATGGAAAACCCTCCGGGTTCACATTTAAAAACTCAGTTCACAAACAAAATATGGTAGGTGAATCGCTTACAACTAGATTAGCTCGAGAACGGCTAGCAGCAATTAAAAGGTTTATACCGGCTCGAGACAGACTTCGCGAGAAACTTCAACAACGACAACAAGCGCAGACTGACTTTTCTGTGTCAAGTGAACAGCTGTTTACTCCGATAACAAGTGCGACCAAAGATGTGAAAAAGTTAACTGAAGCAGCGATATACGGAGATATTCCTAAACATTAACGAGCAAAGAAGGCGCCGCTGCTTGATACGCTTGAAAAGATAGCAGCAGAGACTAAACAAACACGCGCAGGGATACAACAGCTATCCAGTGATATAAAAACCCAACACGAGTATGAACAATTAGCTGATATTGATGACTCTGCACCTGATCCACAACCTGTTGATGTCACCCCAAGAAGTGTTCCCCTTACAGACAAACTCACCGAAGGAGCTAGAACACAAATCAAACGATTTCAATTAATAAAACCCGAACATTATGCGATTTTTGGTAATTTTGCCGCCAAAAGCTTTCATTCCAAAAAGGACTTTATAAAAGACGAGTATAAAAACAGTAGAATAAGCCGAGATGAATGGGCCGATTAAAACGAATAAGGGGATTGACCGTTTAAATAAAAGAGAATTGGGATATAAAGAATTTAGAAAGGGAATTGATGAGTATGATAAAACTGGTACAACTAAAAAAGTTACTGCTAGCGGTTATTCGATTGGGAATTCTTTTGGATTTCAACGCAACCGTGACATGTCCTGATAATATTCTCAGTGATATATCACGGTTAGAAGTACTTATGGGTGGAAAGCGAGTCGGAAACAACTCAATTGAAATAATTAATGAAGCAGCTGATATCTGTGGACGATTATTTGCCGGCGGTATCATGGGCATTGATGTATATCGAGAACTCATTGCTGAATTAGTTGAAAATCACAGAGATGCCCATGGTTATGATGAAAATCCTATGGATTTTAGCGATTGATCGCTAGCGATTACTCAAAGAGTTTTCAATGGCGGCTACGCAATTCACTAATTGAAAAACTAATAGTTTTATAACAAGATGATCATACACTACAACCATGATAAACCCGTAAGCGTCTACGTGGTGAACTCACGATTGCCTGTTTACCGCGCGTGGTACGGAGATTGTCTCGGCAATACCGTCGCGGTGTTATTTACAAGAATAGCCCCAAAAGTGGCGCCGTTAGCTAAACAATTATCAATGAAAGCCATTGATATTATTCGTGATAAGGGAATCAGCGCTGTTGGAAATCTTGCCGGAAGGGCTGCTTCGGTGACTTCGTCGCCATTGACGGCTTCGCCGGTAACAGATAGCGCTATCACGAACGCGATAGCAGGAAGTGGTTTGAAACGAAAACAAAAACGACGATGATTACAAAGAGTTTCACAATTGAAAACACTAGTATGTTAATATAATGTTTAAACGAACAGCTGATCCCGCGCTTGATATGGATGCCCCAGTGCGCAAAGACGATTCCGTCCGTGATTATCAATACTATTCCTATCATGCAATACAACCCGACCTACGATCGCGAATTGAACTTCAAGTTCAAGATACCAGTAAATACTTTTTGCCATGTGAAGCATTTATTGAAATCGAGGAAAAACTCGTAACAAATGATGCAGCTGATACTCCATATGCAGTTGACCAATATATCCGAGTTGGTTTTGTTAATAATGGCATCATGGCGTTATTTGAAAGTGCAAGATTGTAACAGAATTGTTACCGAGAGGAGGGTGGATTAAATGAACAGTACAAACACAATTTGTGAAAGAAAATATAAATTTATGTAATAAATTATAAATGAAAAAAATACAGATGTAACAACACAATAATTCATGCACTCAACCCACAATTAAACTCACAACCATTCACAATACATGAACAAATTAAATAACAATACAAAAGGAATCTCAGATGTAAAGGGATCTCTTGGATTATACACAGATCCAAGAATCCTTTACGAAAGTTAAATAAATGCAAGTATGATTTACGAAAAAAAATAAACACAAACGACAAACTATCTATCGCACGATGGATTGCGATAACTAGCACGATCATATACTTGTATTCAATCAAGTTGCTAGCTTTTATTGATATCTATGTGATCACTTGAAATATTATTGCGATCTGACATAAACATGCAAATACAACAATGTATTAAATTATATCACAATTTCAATACACCTATGTGTCTCCCCTGTATAACCACACGATTCAGCAACAGTTGAATCGTCTCCCAGTTTCCCCGAGAACCGAGGGTTGACCAATACTATTATCGGACGTTTCCCTACACGGATCCACCACAGTTATACGTTCAGACAGCATACAACATCTACCAGAACCAACGGTTCCTCACTACCCTAGATGTCGACCCGGACGTTTTACAACTCTAAGACAGCTCCGACACTCGGACTTCTAGCTTTCCGGATATTTACACGTTATACAGATGTTGACGAACAGACAGTTCGACACACAGACAGATACTTCAATTCCGTTTGCACAAATTAACGGCACAAGCACATTCAGATATTTATACAGAGATGTTCCAGAACAAACAATAGATGTCCCACAACAAATCAGACGATATCAAAGACGTTTATCAAAAGATGGTATCAGATGTGTTAACAGCTACGGTATCAACGATGTTATTAGCAGCTACGGTATCAACGATGTTATTAGCAGCTACGGTATCAGATACATTGTAACAACTACGTTAGCAGCTACGGTATCAGAGACGGTATCAACAATGTTATTAGATGCGCTATCAGTGATGTACTTCTACGGTATCAACGACGGAATCAACGACGGAATCAACGACGGAATCAGCTATAATAAACAAAATCAGACTAATAATAGTTGTCTCAAAAATAATCTAAGCCGTAGATTACGATATTGTATTTAAAGTCTAAAAGTGACTAGTAATTCCAAATATTCCACGTTTAATTGCAATAAAAGCATCATTATACGAAATGATAATCTGAATAAAATTCACAATAAAACGAAATGTAAATTTAACACTCACCCCTTTGGCTGGAGATTTGCAAGACGGGGTTATCTATCCTTCGATTAGATATTTTGGTTCCCGTAAAAAATTATGATAAATAGTTCGCCTTATATACTCTCAATAGGTGAACATAAATCACATCGAGCTTGCCGTACACCACGTAAAACGAGTATTTCGGATTTCATGTAAATTACAAATTGGCACATGCAAATCGTTACACGCCACTTAATCACCCCAGGTAATGCGTGTACGACGAAATCAAGAAAATGGTGAGTTTCGTTTGCAATTCAAGTACAACAAAAATCAGTTCAAATTTTCGCCTAATTCTGTGACAATACCTCCCCCCTAAGAATAAAAATGTACACATTTTTAAAACTAACACAGAATAGAAGAAAAATAACTACTGATGATATCTTACAACATTTACACTGGTTATACTACAAACTGGATTTTATTACTGGGCAAATTCATACAAATTTCCCATCATGCCCTACTCAAGTAGTCTGCGCCTATATTTTCAACTCCCCTTATTGACATTGTCGCTTTGTCTCTTGATATATAACTTGAGCATGTTTGCATGGAATGTCTTTACATTACCGTCCATGTCAATTTTATAGTCCATGTCACCTTTTACTTCTTTAACTTCATATGGACCTTTCCACTGGACTAATAACTTATTCGAACTAGTTGGAAGAAGCAATAGCACCTGATCTCCCACAAGAAATTTCCTATTACGCGCTCTGCGGTTGTAATACTTGGCATATCTGCGCCCCGATTTAATCAATTCGTCACGTGCCATCTGGCATGTACTCTCAAGTTTGTTTCTTAGATCTAACACGTACTGGTAAGTCGTTTTTATTTCCTCGTTCGCGACATCACCAGTCCATAGTTCGCGTAGTATCCGCATCGGGCCTCGAACTGTTCTACCATACAACAGTTCAAAGGGTGAGAACCCTAAACTTTCCTGCGGTACTTCACGGTACGCGAACAGAACAGCGTTTAAATAACGGTCCCAGTCTTGCGGACGTTCCGCGCACATCTTTCGTAGCATGCTTTTCAGGGTACCATTAAACTTCTCTACCAGTCCATTGCACATCGGATGGTATGGGGTAGTGTTTAGCTGTTTGATGGATAACAGCCTACTTATTTCACCCATGAGGTCAGAGGTGAATTGGGCACCACAATCAGTGAGGATTTCCTCTGGCACCCCTACCCTACTGAAGATATCAACTAATGCTTCAGCTACCCTTTCCGTTTCAATAGTTGGTAACGCTACGGCTTCGGGGTATCTGGTTGCGTAATCAACCAGAGTAAGTATGTACCGATTCTTTCTTTCGGTAACCGGGTGTATTGGTCCTACAATATCTACTGCCACTCTTTTAAACGGTGTATCTATTAATGGCATTTGTCCTAAGGGCACCCTTGTGACCCTTCCCTTACAAACGGTTTTCTGACATACGTCGCACGACCTACAGAACCGTGTGACATCGCCATTAACACCGGGCCAGTAGAATTCAGCGACTACCCTGCTAGTGGTCTTAGCCTTACCTAGGTGTCCTGCCATGCTTGACTCATGCGCCACCCTAAGTACTTGAGATCTATATCTCTGGGGTACGACCACTTGCCAATACTTCTTACCCTCCCGAGCGCTAAACTCCCTATGAATTAATCCGTTCTTGCGTACGAATCTAGAGCTACCCCCACGCTTGCAATGTTTAATCGCGCCGGACGTGATTTTCTCAACAATTGTTCTGATGGACTCATCACGTTCTTGCTCTTGTTTGAAATCATCACGGGAAATTCCTGAGATCGATTCAGGGACTATTAATTTATGAAACGCGGATTTCTCTCGCCGTGTTTGCGCTCGCGTTTCGACTGCCTGGGCCAAAGGTATTTTAAAATCGGCCATGGTTGGAAGACGGGAACCTTCAACATTACCGATCGTCAGATCGTAAATAGGATTGTCCATACAAAGGGCATCAACAGTTCCCGTTAAGAAAGGTGTTTTTACTGTGATCCTTGCTACGGGAATGCGACCCATCGTCTGATCAAGTAACATACATGGGGATTCCCACCCGAGCATTTGGTTATCCTGCACGAGACTACGTTTGATCACTACGCCCGTACAACCAGTATCACGCAATACCAAGACTTCTCGACCGTTGACAAACCCTCTCGCGGTTGGTACGCGCGCTTCAGGAAATAAACACGTGCCAAGCGAATGAATACAAGGTTCTACCTGTACGATGTTATCAGTTATACCTTTACTTTGTATAGCCACTGCTACCTTATGTATAAGTGCCTTTCTTTTAGGACAGTCTTTTTGAACATGACCCAATGCATTACACAAGAAACACCGCACACGCTGAAAAACTGGATTCCCAACTGACCTTTTTACCTCAGCTGATTTTACCGGCTCCCTAGGCATTGGTCTTACAGACTGGTTTCCAGACTTAAAATCTTTTAAAACCACGTTCTGGGTTCCCCCATGAGCTTCGGCAAATAAATCGGCTTGCTTAGCCATATCTTTTACGTTTGTGAAGACTTTCTCCTTCAGAAATTGATCTAATTCTCGCCCAACTGTATTAAATAATTGATCTCTGAGCAAGAAATCAGTCAACCCTTCAAACGTTTTCACCGCTTTGCCGCATTCAATCCACCGCTCAAAATAGTTCGCAATTCTGACGGTGAACTGACCAAAGGTTTCTCCCTTATCGGGCTTGCTATACCTGAACTTTTTTCGAAAACCTTGTTCAGTGAGCTCGTACCTTTTGAGAAGTGCTTCCTTTAGGACGTCGTACTTAAACACATCGTCCCTAGGAAGTCGCGAGTATACATCCAGTGCTTTACCTTTTAATAAAGCACTCAGATGCAGCGCCCAGTCATTTTGACTCCACTTCTGGTTTTCGGCATACCGCTCAAACCGATGAAGATAACTATCTATGTTATCTTTTTCATCGTCAAAGGGAGGTAATTTGGGGCCCCTTAATTTGCTAAAGGCAGAATCGTGTTCTCTTCCAGATGTCGCTAATTCTACCTTACGCTCATGATCCCGTTGTTTCGCTTTTTCATCTAACTCTATTCGCTTTTGCTCCGCTTCCATTTCCCATCCTATCCTATCCTTTTCCGCCTGCTTCTCTAATTCTATCTTTTCCCTCTCGGCCTGCTTCTCTAATTCTATCTTTTCCCTCTCGGCCTGCTTCTCTAATTCTATCTTTTCCCTCTCGAATTCTATCTTTTCCCTCTCAAAGGCCCATTTCCTATCTTCGGATTCCCTTTCTAATTCCCGTTTCCTTTCATCAGATTCCCTTTCTAATTCCCTTTTTCTTTCATCGGATTCCCTTTCTAATTCCCTTGACCTTACCCTTTCTTCCCTTTCCCGGGCTTGTTCTTCCTGAATAAATTTCCTTAGACTTTCACCTTCATACCCAAATTCTTTGCCTAAGGCAACCAAGTCCTTAAGGGATGACATGACAATTGTAATATGAATATAGATATATAACCAAACCAATATTTTAAACACGTTTATACTGGACACACGGACCTAGGTAAACTAAACAAAATAAACTCCAACTAGAGTATTATCTTAACAGAAGGTCACGCTCGAATATAAACATTAAATGTATACCTTCACAAAAATGATTGACAGTTCACTTAATCCAACGATCCCACTTCTGACACCATTGTAACAGAATTGTTACCGAGAGGAGGGTGGATTAAATGAACAGTACAAACACAATTTGTGAAAGAAAATATAAATTTATGTAATAAATTATAAATGAAAAAAATACAGATGTAACAACACAATAATTCATGCACTCAACCCACAATTAAACTCACAACCATTCACAATACATGAACAAATTAAATAACAATACAAAAGGAATCTCAGATGTAAAGGGATCTCTTGGATTATACACAGATCCAAGAATCCTTTACGAAAGTTAAATAAATGCAAGTATGATTTACGAAAAAAAATAAACACAAACGACAAACTATCTATCGCACGATGGATTGCGATAACTAGCACGATCATATACTTGTATTCAATCAAGTTGCTAGCTTTTATTGATATCTATGTGATCACTTGAAATATTATTGCGATCTGACATAAACATGCAAATACAACAATGTATTAAATTATATCATAATTTCAATACACCTATGTGTCTCCCCTGTATAACCGCACGATTCAGCAACAGTTGAATCGTCTCCCAGTTTCCCCGAGAACCGAGGGTTGACCAATACTATTATCGGACGTTTCCCTACACGGATCCACCACAGTTATACGTTCAGACAGCATACAACATCTACCAGAACCAACGGTTCCTCACTACCCTAGATGTCGACCCGGACGTTTTACAACTCTAAGACAGCTCCGACACTCGGACTTCTAGCTTTCCGGATATTTACACGTTATACAGATGTTGACGAACAGACAGTTCGACACACAGACAGATACTTCAATTCCGTTTGCACAAATTAACGGCACAAGCACATTCAGATATTTATACAGAGATGTTCCAGAACAAACAATAGATGTCCCACAACAAATCAGACGATATCAAAGACGTTTATCAAAAGATGGTATCAGATGTGTTAACAGCTACGGTATCAACGATGTTATTAGCAGCTACGGTATCAACGATGTTATTAGCAGCTACGGTATCAGATACATTGTAACAACTACGTTAGCAGCTACGGTATCAGAGACGGTATCAACAATGTTATTAGATGCGCTATCAGTGATGTACTTCTACGGTATCAACGACGGAATCAACGACGGAATCAACGACGGAATCAGCTATAATAAACAAAACCAGACTAATAATAGTTGTCTCAAAAATAATCTAAGCCGTAGATTACGATATTGTATTTAAAGTCTAAAAGTGACTAGTAATTCCAAATATTCCACGTTTAATTGCAATAAAAGCATCATTATACGAAATGATAATCTGAATAAAATTCACAATAAAACGAAATGTAAATTTAACACTCACCCCTTTGGCTGGAGATTTGCAAGACGAGGTTATCTATCCTTCGATTAGATATTTTGGTTCCCGTAAAAAATTATGATAAATAGTTCGCCTTATATACTCTCAATAGGTGAACATAAATCACATCGAGCTTGCCGTACACCACGTAAAACGAGTATTTCGGATTTCATGTAAATTACAAATTGGCACATGCAAATCGTTACACGCCACTTAATCACCCCAGGTAATGCGTGTACGACGAAATCAAGAAAATGGTGAGTTTCGTTTGCAATTCAAGTACAACAAAAATCAGTTCAAATTTTCGCCTAATTCTGTGACAATACCTCCCCCCTAAGAATAAAAATGTACACATTTTTAAAACTAACACAGAATAGAAGAAAAATAACTACTGATGATATCTTACAACATTTACACTGGTTATACTACAAACTGGATTTTATTACTGGGCAAATTCATACAAATTTCCCATCATGCCCTACTCAAGTAGTCTGCGCCTATATTTTCAACTCCCCTTATTGACATTGTCGCTTTGTCTCTTGATATATAACTTGAGCATGTTTGCATGGAATGTCTTTACATTACCGTCCATGTCAATTTTATAGTCCATGTCACCTTTTACTTCTTTAACTTCATATGGACCTTTCCACTGGACTAATAACTTATTCGAACTAGTTGGAAGAAGCAATAGCACCTGATCTCCCACAAGAAATTTCCTATTACGCGCTCTGCGGTTGTAATACTTGGCATATCTGCGCCCCGATTTAATCAATTCGTCACGTGCCATCTGGCATGTACTCTCAAGTTTGTTTCTTAGATCTAACACGTACTGGTAAGTCGTTTTTATTTCCTCGTTCGCGACATCACCAGTCCATAGTTCGCGTAGTATCCGCATCGGGCCTCGAACTGTTCTACCATACAACAGTTCAAAGGGTGAGAACCCTAAACTTTCCTGCGGTACTTCACGGTACGCGAACAGAACAGCGTTTAAATAACGGTCCCAGTCTTGCGGACGTTCCGCGCACATCTTTCGTAGCATGCTTTTCAGGGTACCATTAAACTTCTCTACCAGTCCATTGCACATCGGATGGTATGGGGTAGTGTTTAGCTGTTTGATGGATAACAGCCTACTTATTTCACCCATGAGGTCAGAGGTGAATTGGGCACCACAATCAGTGAGGATTTCCTCTGGCACCCCTACCCTACTGAAGATATCAACTAATGCTTCAGCTACCCTTTCCGTTTCAATAGTTGGTAACGCTACGGCTTCGGGGTATCTGGTTGCGTAATCAACCAGAGTAAGTATGTACCGATTCTTTCTTTCGGTAACCGGGTGTATTGGTCCTACAATATCTACTGCCACTCTTTTAAACGGTGTATCTATTAATGGCATTTGTCCTAAGGGCACCCTTGTGACCCTTCCCTTACAAACGGTTTTCTGACATACGTCGCACGACCTACAGAACCGTGTGACATCGCCATTAACACCGGGCCAGTAGAATTCAGCGACTACCCTGCTAGTGGTCTTAGCCTTACCTAGGTGTCCTGCCATGCTTGACTCATGCGCCACCCTAAGTACTTGAGATCTATATCTCTGGGGTACGACCACTTGCCAATACTTCTTACCCTCCCGAGCGCTAAACTCCCTATGAATTAATCCGTTCTTGCGTACGAATCTAGAGCTACCCCCACGCTTGCAATGTTTAATCGCGCCGGACGTGATTTTCTCAACAATTGTTCTGATGGACTCATCACGTTCTTGCTCTTGTTTGAAATCATCACGGGAAATTCCTGAGATCGATTCAGGGACTATTAATTTATGAAACGCGGATTTCTCTCGCCGTGTTTGCGCTCGCGTTTCGACTGCCTGGGCCAAAGGTATTTTAAAATCGGCCATGGTTGGAAGACGGGAACCTTCAACATTACCGATCGTCAGATCGTAAATAGGATTGTCCATACAAAGGGCATCAACAGTTCCCGTTAAGAAAGGTGTTTTTACTGTGATCCTTGCTACGGGAATGCGACCCATCGTCTGATCAAGTAACATACATGGGGATTCCCACCCGAGCATTTGGTTATCCTGCACGAGACTACGTTTGATCACTACGCCCGTACAACCAGTATCACGCAATACCAAGACTTCTCGACCGTTGACAAACCCTCTCGCGGTTGGTACGCGCGCTTCAGGAAATAAACACGTGCCAAGCGAATGAATACAAGGTTCTACCTGTACGATGTTATCAGTTATACCTTTACTTTGTATAGCCACTGCTACCTTATGTATAAGTGCCTTTCTTTTAGGACAGTCTTTTTGAACATGACCCAATGCATTACACAAGAAACACCGCACACGCTGAAAAACTGGATTCCCAACTGACCTTTTTACCTCAGCTGATTTTACCGGCTCCCTAGGCATTGGTCTTACAGACTGGTTTCCAGACTTAAAATCTTTTAAAACCACGTTCTGGGTTCCCCCATGAGCTTCGGCAAATAAATCGGCTTGCTTAGCCATATCTTTTACGTTTGTGAAGACTTTCTCCTTCAGAAATTGATCTAATTCTCGCCCAACTGTATTAAATAATTGATCTCTGAGCAAGAAATCAGTCAACCCTTCAAACGTTTTCACCGCTTTGCCGCATTCAATCCACCGCTCAAAATAGTTCGCAATTCTGACGGTGAACTGACCAAAGGTTTCTCCCTTATCGGGCTTGCTATACCTGAACTTTTTTCGAAAACCTTGTTCAGTGAGCTCGTACCTTTTGAGAAGTGCTTCCTTTAGGACGTCGTACTTAAACACATCGTCCCTAGGAAGTCGCGAGTATACATCCAGTGCTTTACCTTTTAATAAAGCACTCAGATGCAGCGCCCAGTCATTTTGACTCCACTTCTGGTTTTCGGCATACCGCTCAAACCGATGAAGATAACTATCTATGTTATCTTTTTCATCGTCAAAGGGAGGTAATTTGGGGCCCCTTAATTTGCTAAAGGCAGAATCGTGTTCTCTTCCAGATGTCGCTAATTCTACCTTACGCTCATGATCCCGTTGTTTCGCTTTTTCATCTAACTCTATTCGCTTTTGCTCCGCTTCCATTTCCCATCCTATCCTATCCTTTTCCGCCTGCTTCTCTAATTCTATCTTTTCCCTCTCGGCCTGCTTCTCTAATTCTATCTTTTCCCTCTCGGCCTGCTTCTCTAATTCTATCTTTTCCCTCTCGAATTCTATCTTTTCCCTCTCAAAGGCCCATTTCCTATCTTCGGATTCCCTTTCTAATTCCCGTTTCCTTTCATCAGATTCCCTTTCTAATTCCCTTTTTCTTTCATCGGATTCCCTTTCTAATTCCCTTGACCTTACCCTTTCTTCCCTTTCCCGGGCTTGTTCTTCCTGAATAAATTTCCTTAGACTTTCACCTTCATACCCAAATTCTTTGCCTAAGGCAACCAAGTCCTTAAGGGATGACATGACAATTGTAATATGAATATAGATATATAACCAAACCAATATTTTAAACACGTTTATACTGGACACACGGACCTAGGTAAACTAAACAAAATAAACTCCAACTAGAGTATTATCTTAACAGAAGGTCACGCTCGAATATAAACATTAAATGTATACCTTCACAAAAATGATTGACAGTTCACTTAATCCAACGATCCCACTTCTGACACCATTGTAACAGAATTGTTACCGAGAGGAGGGTGGATTAAATGAACAGTACAAACACAATTTGTGAAAGAAAATATAAATTTATGTAATAAATTATAAATGAAAAAAATACAGATGTAACAACACAATAATTCATGCACTCAACCCACAATTAAACTCACAACCATTCACAATACATGAACAAATTAAATAACAATACAAAAGGAATCTCAGATGTAAAGGGATCTCTTGGATTATACACAGATCCAAGAATCCTTTACGAAAGTTAAATAAATGCAAGTATGATTTACGAAAAAAAATAAACACAAACGACAAACTATCTATCGCACGATGGATTGCGATAACTAGCACGATCATATACTTGTATTCAATCAAGTTGCTAGCTTTTATTGATATCTATGTGATCACTTGAAATATTATTGCGATCTGACATAAACATGCAAATACAACAATGTATTAAATTATATCATAATTTCAATACACCTATGTGTCTCCCCTGTATAACCGCACGATTCAGCAACAGTTGAATCGTCTCCCAGTTTCCCCGAGAACCGAGGGTTGACCAATACTATTATCGGACGTTTCCCTACACGGATCCACCACAGTTATACGTTCAGACAGCATACAACATCTACCAGAACCAACGGTTCCTCACTACCCTAGATGTCGACCCGGACGTTTTACAACTCTAAGACAGCTCCGACACTCGGACTTCTAGCTTTCCGGATATTTACACGTTATACAGATGTTGACGAACAGACAGTTCGACACACAGACAGATACTTCAATTCCGTTTGCACAAATTAACGGCACAAGCACATTCAGATATTTATACAGAGATGTTCCAGAACAAACAATAGATGTCCCACAACAAATCAGACGATATCAAAGACGTTTATCAAAAGATGGTATCAGATGTGTTAACAGCTACGGTATCAACGATGTTATTAGCAGCTACGGTATCAACGATGTTATTAGCAGCTACGGTATCAGATACATTGTAACAACTACGTTAGCAGCTACGGTATCAGAGACGGTATCAACAATGTTATTAGATGCGCTATCAGTGATGTACTTCTACGGTATCAACGACGGAATCAACGACGGAATCAACGACGGAATCAGCTATAATAAACAAAACCAGACTAATAATAGTTGTCTCAAAAATAATCTAAGCCGTAGATTACGATATTGTATTTAAAGTCTAAAAGTGACTAGTAATTCCAAATATTCCACGTTTAATTGCAATAAAAGCATCATTATACGAAATGATAATCTGAATAAAATTCACAATAAAACGAAATGTAAATTTAACACTCACCCCTTTGGCTGGAGATTTGCAAGACGAGGTTATCTATCCTTCGATTAGATATTTTGGTTCCCGTAAAAAATTATGATAAATAGTTCGCCTTATATACTCTCAATAGGTGAACATAAATCACATCGAGCTTGCCGTACACCACGTAAAACGAGTATTTCGGATTTCATGTAAATTACAAATTGGCACATGCAAATCGTTACACGCCACTTAATCACCCCAGGTAATGCGTGTACGACGAAATCAAGAAAATGGTGAGTTTCGTTTGCAATTCAAGTACAACAAAAATCAGTTCAAATTTTCGCCTAATTCTGTGACAATACCTCCCCCCTAAGAATAAAAATGTACACATTTTTAAAACTAACACAGAATAGAAGAAAAATAACTACTGATGATATCTTACAACATTTACACTGGTTATACTACAAACTGGATTTTATTACTGGGCAAATTCATACAAATTTCCCATCATGCCCTACTCAAGTAGTCTGCGCCTATATTTTCAACTCCCCTTATTGACATTGTCGCTTTGTCTCTTGATATATAACTTGAGCATGTTTGCATGGAATGTCTTTACATTACCGTCCATGTCAATTTTATAGTCCATGTCACCTTTTACTTCTTTAACTTCATATGGACCTTTCCACTGGACTAATAACTTATTCGAACTAGTTGGAAGAAGCAATAGCACCTGATCTCCCACAAGAAATTTCCTATTACGCGCTCTGCGGTTGTAATACTTGGCATATCTGCGCCCCGATTTAATCAATTCGTCACGTGCCATCTGGCATGTACTCTCAAGTTTGTTTCTTAGATCTAACACGTACTGGTAAGTCGTTTTTATTTCCTCGTTCGCGACATCACCAGTCCATAGTTCGCGTAGTATCCGCATCGGGCCTCGAACTGTTCTACCATACAACAGTTCAAAGGGTGAGAACCCTAAACTTTCCTGCGGTACTTCACGGTACGCGAACAGAACAGCGTTTAAATAACGGTCCCAGTCTTGCGGACGTTCCGCGCACATCTTTCGTAGCATGCTTTTCAGGGTACCATTAAACTTCTCTACCAGTCCATTGCACATCGGATGGTATGGGGTAGTGTTTAGCTGTTTGATGGATAACAGCCTACTTATTTCACCCATGAGGTCAGAGGTGAATTGGGCACCACAATCAGTGAGGATTTCCTCTGGCACCCCTACCCTACTGAAGATATCAACTAATGCTTCAGCTACCCTTTCCGTTTCAATAGTTGGTAACGCTACGGCTTCGGGGTATCTGGTTGCGTAATCAACCAGAGTAAGTATGTACCGATTCTTTCTTTCGGTAACCGGGTGTATTGGTCCTACAATATCTACTGCCACTCTTTTAAACGGTGTATCTATTAATGGCATTTGTCCTAAGGGCACCCTTGTGACCCTTCCCTTACAAACGGTTTTCTGACATACGTCGCACGACCTACAGAACCGTGTGACATCGCCATTAACACCGGGCCAGTAGAATTCAGCGACTACCCTGCTAGTGGTCTTAGCCTTACCTAGGTGTCCTGCCATGCTTGACTCATGCGCCACCCTAAGTACTTGAGATCTATATCTCTGGGGTACGACCACTTGCCAATACTTCTTACCCTCCCGAGCGCTAAACTCCCTATGAATTAATCCGTTCTTGCGTACGAATCTAGAGCTACCCCCACGCTTGCAATGTTTAATCGCGCCGGACGTGATTTTCTCAACAATTGTTCTGATGGACTCATCACGTTCTTGCTCTTGTTTGAAATCATCACGGGAAATTCCTGAGATCGATTCAGGGACTATTAATTTATGAAACGCGGATTTCTCTCGCCGTGTTTGCGCTCGCGTTTCGACTGCCTGGGCCAAAGGTATTTTAAAATCGGCCATGGTTGGAAGACGGGAACCTTCAACATTACCGATCGTCAGATCGTAAATAGGATTGTCCATACAAAGGGCATCAACAGTTCCCGTTAAGAAAGGTGTTTTTACTGTGATCCTTGCTACGGGAATGCGACCCATCGTCTGATCAAGTAACATACATGGGGATTCCCACCCGAGCATTTGGTTATCCTGCACGAGACTACGTTTGATCACTACGCCCGTACAACCAGTATCACGCAATACCAAGACTTCTCGACCGTTGACAAACCCTCTCGCGGTTGGTACGCGCGCTTCAGGAAATAAACACGTGCCAAGCGAATGAATACAAGGTTCTACCTGTACGATGTTATCAGTTATACCTTTACTTTGTATAGCCACTGCTACCTTATGTATAAGTGCCTTTCTTTTAGGACAGTCTTTTTGAACATGACCCAATGCATTACACAAGAAACACCGCACACGCTGAAAAACTGGATTCCCAACTGACCTTTTTACCTCAGCTGATTTTACCGGCTCCCTAGGCATAGGTCTTACAGACTGGTTTCCAGACTTAAAATCTTTTAAAACCACGTTCTGGGTTCCCCCATGAGCTTCGGCAAATAAATCGGCTTGCTTAGCCATATCTTTTACGTTTGTGAAGACTTTCTCCTTCAGAAATTGATCTAATTCTCGCCCAACTGTATTAAATAATTGATCTCTGAGCAAAAAATCAGTCAACCCTCCAAACGTTTTCACCGCTTTGCCGCATTCAATCCACCGCTCAAAATAGTTCGCAATTCTGACGGTGAACTGACCAAAGGTTTCTCCCTTATCGGGCTTGCTATACCTGAACTTTTTTCGAAAACCTTGTTCAGTGAGCTCGTACCTTTTGAGAAGTGCTTCCTTTAGGACGTCGTACTTAAACACATCGTCCCTAGGAAGTCGCGAGTATACATCCAGTGCTTTACCTTTTAATAAAGCACTCAGATGCAGCGCCCAGTCATTTTGACTCCACTTCTGGTTTTCGGCATACCGCTCAAACCGATGAAGATAACTATCTATGTTATCTTTTTCATCGTCAAAGGGAGGTAATTTGGGGCCCCTTAATTTGCCAAAGGCAGAATCGTGTTCTCTTCCAGATGTCGCTAATTCTACCTTACGCTCATGATCCCGTTGTTTCGCTTTTTCATCTAACTCTATTCGCTTTTGCTCCGCTTCCATTTCCCATCCTATCCTATCCTTTTCCGCCTGCTTCTCTAATTCTATCTTTTCCCTCTCGGCCTGCTTCTCTAATTCTATCTTTTCCCTCTCGGCCTGCTTCTCTAATTCTATCTTTTCCCTCTCGAATTCTATCTTTTCCCTCTCAAAGGCCCATTTCCTATCTTCGGATTCCCTTTCTAATTCCCGTTTCCTTTCATCAGATTCCCTTTCTAATTCCCTTTTTCTTTCATCGGATTCCCTTTCTAATTCCCTTGACCTTACCCTTTCTTCCCTTTCCCGGGCTTGTTCTTCCTGAATAAATTTCCTTAGACTTTCACCTTCATACCCAAATTCTTTGCCTAAGGCAACCAAGTCCTTAAGGGATGACATGACAATTGTAATATGAATATAGATATATAACCAAACCAATATTTTAAACACGTTTATACTGGACACACGGACCTAGGTAAACTAAACAAAATAAACTCCAACTAGAGTATTATCTTAACAGAAGGTCACGCTCGAATATAAACATTAAATGTATACCTTCACAAAAATGATTGACAGTTCACTTAATCCAACGATCCCACTTCTGACACCATTGTAACAGAATTGTTACCGAGAGGAGGGTGGATTAAATGAACAGTACAAACACAATTTGTGAAAGAAAATATAAATTTATGTAATAAATTATAAATGAAAAAAATACAGATGTAACAACACAATAATTCATGCACTCAACCCACAATTAAACTCACAACCATTCACAATACATGAACAAATTAAATAACAATACAAAAGGAATCTCAGATGTAAAGGGATCTCTTGGATTATACACAGATCCAAGAATCCTTTACGAAAGTTAAATAAATGCAAGTATGATTTACGAAAAAAAATAAACACAAACGACAAACTATCTATCGCACGATGGATTGCGATAACTAGCACGATCATATACTTGTATTCAATCAAGTTGCTAGCTTTTATTGATATCTATGTGATCACTTGAAATATTATTGCGATCTGACATAAACATGCAAATACAACAATGTATTAAATTATATCACAATTTCAATACACCTATGTGTCTCCCCTGTATAACCGCACGATTCAGCAACAGTTGAATCGTCTCCCAGTTTCCCCGAGAACCGAGGGTTGACCAATACTATTATCGGACGTTTCCCTACACGGATCCACCACAGTTATACGTTCAGACAGCATACAACATCTACCAGAACCAACGGTTCCTCACTACCCTAGATGTCGACCCGGACGTTTTACAACTCTAAGACAGCTCCGACACTCGGACTTCTAGCTTTCCGGATATTTACACGTTATACAGATGTTGACGAACAGACAGTTCGACACACAGACAGATACTTCAATTCCGTTTGCACAAATTAACGGCACAAGCACATTCAGATATTTATACAGAGATGTTCCAGAACAAACAATAGATGTCCCACAACAAATCAGACGATATCAAAGACGTTTATCAAAAGATGGTATCAGATGTGTTAACAGCTACGGTATCAACGATGTTATTAGCAGCTACGGTATCAACGATGTTATTAGCAGCTACGGTATCAGATACATTGTAACAACTACGTTAGCAGCTACGGTATCAGAGACGGTATCAACAATGTTATTAGATGCGCTATCAGTGATGTACTTCTACGGTATCAACGACGGAATCAACGACGGAATCAACGACGGAATCAGCTATAATAAACAAAACCAGACTAATAATAGTTGTCTCAAAAATAATCTAAGCCGTAGATTACGATATTGTATTTAAAGTCTAAAAGTGACTAGTAATTCCAAATATTCCACGTTTAATTGCAATAAAAGCATCATTATACGAAATGATAATCTGAATAAAATTCACAATAAAACGAAATGTAAATTTAACACTCACCCCTTTGGCTGGAGATTTGCAAGACGAGGTTATCTATCCTTCGATTAGATATTTTGGTTCCCGTAAAAAATTATGATAAATAGTTCGCCTTATATACTCTCAATAGGTGAACATAAATCACATCGAGCTTGCCGTACACCACGTAAAACGAGTATTTCGGATTTCATGTAAATTACAAATTGGCACATGCAAATCGTTACACGCCACTTAATCACCCCAGGTAATGCGTGTACGACGAAATCAAGAAAATGGTGAGTTTCGTTTGCAATTCAAGTACAACAAAAATCAGTTCAAATTTTCGCCTAATTCTGTGACAATACCTCCCCCCTAAGAATAAAAATGTACACATTTTTAAAACTAACACAGAATAGAAGAAAAATAACTACTGATGATATCTTACAACATTTACACTGGTTATACTACAAACTGGATTTTATTACTGGGCAAATTCATACAAATTTCCCATCATGCCCTACTCAAGTAGTCTGCGCCTATATTTTCAACTCCCCTTATTGACATTGTCGCTTTGTCTCTTGATATATAACTTGAGCATGTTTGCATGGAATGTCTTTACATTACCGTCCATGTCAATTTTATAGTCCATGTCACCTTTTACTTCTTTAACTTCATATGGACCTTTCCACTGGACTAATAACTTATTCGAACTAGTTGGAAGAAGCAATAGCACCTGATCTCCCACAAGAAATTTCCTATTACGCGCTCTGCGGTTGTAATACTTGGCATATCTGCGCCCCGATTTAATCAATTCGTCACGTGCCATCTGGCATGTACTCTCAAGTTTGTTTCTTAGATCTAACACGTACTGGTAAGTCGTTTTTATTTCCTCGTTCGCGACATCACCAGTCCATAGTTCGCGTAGTATCCGCATCGGGCCTCGAACTGTTCTACCATACAACAGTTCAAAGGGTGAGAACCCTAAACTTTCCTGCGGTACTTCACGGTACGCGAACAGAACAGCGTTTAAATAACGGTCCCAGTCTTGCGGACGTTCCGCGCACATCTTTCGTAGCATGCTTTTCAGGGTACCATTAAACTTCTCTACCAGTCCATTGCACATCGGATGGTATGGGGTAGTGTTTAGCTGTTTGATGGATAACAGCCTACTTATTTCACCCATGAGGTCAGAGGTGAATTGGGCACCACAATCAGTGAGGATTTCCTCTGGCACCCCTACCCTACTGAAGATATCAACTAATGCTTCAGCTACCCTTTCCGTTTCAATAGTTGGTAACGCTACGGCTTCGGGGTATCTGGTTGCGTAATCAACCAGAGTAAGTATGTACCGATTCTTTCTTTCGGTAACCGGGTGTATTGGTCCTACAATATCTACTGCCACTCTTTTAAACGGTGTATCTATTAATGGCATTTGTCCTAAGGGCACCCTTGTGACCCTTCCCTTACAAACGGTTTTCTGACATACGTCGCACGACCTACAGAACCGTGTGACATCGCCATTAACACCGGGCCAGTAGAATTCAGCGACTACCCTGCTAGTGGTCTTAGCCTTACCTAGGTGTCCTGCCATGCTTGACTCATGCGCCACCCTAAGTACTTGAGATCTATATCTCTGGGGTACGACCACTTGCCAATACTTCTTACCCTCCCGAGCGCTAAACTCCCTATGAATTAATCCGTTCTTGCGTACGAATCTAGAGCTACCCCCACGCTTGCAATGTTTAATCGCGCCGGACGTGATTTTCTCAACAATTGTTCTGATGGACTCATCACGTTCTTGCTCTTGTTTGAAATCATCACGGGAAATTCCTGAGATCGATTCAGGGACTATTAATTTATGAAACGCGGATTTCTCTCGCCGTGTTTGCGCTCGCGTTTCGACTGCCTGGGCCAAAGGTATTTTAAAATCGGCCATGGTTGGAAGACGGGAACCTTCAACATTACCGATCGTCAGATCGTAAATAGGATTGTCCATACAAAGGGCATCAACAGTTCCCGTTAAGAAAGGTGTTTTTACTGTGATCCTTGCTACGGGAATGCGACCCATCGTCTGATCAAGTAACATACATGGGGATTCCCACCCGAGCATTTGGTTATCCTGCACGAGACTACGTTTGATCACTACGCCCGTACAACCAGTATCACGCAATACCAAGACTTCTCGACCGTTGACAAACCCTCTCGCGGTTGGTACGCGCGCTTCAGGAAATAAACACGTGCCAAGCGAATGAATACAAGGTTCTACCTGTACGATGTTATCAGTTATACCTTTACTTTGTATAGCCACTGCTACCTTATGTATAAGTGCCTTTCTTTTAGGACAGTCTTTTTGAACATGACCCAATGCATTACACAAGAAACACCGCACACGCTGAAAAACTGGATTCCCAACTGACCTTTTTACCTCAGCTGATTTTACCGGCTCCCTAGGCATAGGTCTTACAGACTGGTTTCCAGACTTAAAATCTTTTAAAACCACGTTCTGGGTTCCCCCATGAGCTTCGGCAAATAAATCGGCTTGCTTAGCCATATCTTTTACGTTTGTGAAGACTTTCTCCTTCAGAAATTGATCTAATTCTCGCCCAACTGTATTAAATAATTGATCTCTGAGCAAGAAATCAGTCAACCCTTCAAACGTTTTTACCGCTTTGCCGCATTCAATCCACCGCTCAAAATAGTTCGCAATTCTGACGGTGAACTGACCAAAGGTTTCTCCCTTATCGGGCTTGCTATACCTGAACTTTTTTCGAAAACCTTGTTCAGTGAGCTCGTACCTTTTGAGAAGTGCTTCCTTTAGGACGTCGTACTTAAACACATCGTCCCTAGGAAGTCGCGAGTATACATCCAGTGCTTTACCTTTTAATAAAGCACTCAGATGCAGCGCCCAGTCATTTTGACTCCACTTCTGGTTTTCGGCATACCGCTCAAACCGATGAAGATAACTATCTATGTTATCTTTTTCATCGTCAAAGGGAGGTAATTTGGGGCCCCTTAATTTGCTAAAGGCAGAATCGTGTTCTCTTCCAGATGTCGCTAATTCTACCTTACGCTCATGATCCCGTTGTTTCGCTTTTTCATCTAACTCTATTCGCTTTTGCTCCGCTTCCATTTCCCATCCTATCCTATCCTTTTCCGCCTGCTTCTCTAATTCTATCTTTTCCCTCTCGGCCTGCTTCTCTAATTCTATCTTTTCCCTCTCGGCCTGCTTCTCTAATTCTATCTTTTCCCTCTCGAATTCTATCTTTTCCCTCTCAAAGGCCCATTTCCTATCTTCGGATTCCCTTTCTAATTCCCGTTTCCTTTCATCAGATTCCCTTTCTAATTCCCTTTTTCTTTCATCGGATTCCCTTTCTAATTCCCTTGACCTTACCCTTTCTTCCCTTTCCCGGGCTTGTTCTTCCTGAATAAATTTCCTTAGACTTTCACCTTCATACCCAAATTCTTTGCCTAAGGCAACCAAGTCCTTAAGGGATGACATGACAATTGTAATATGAATATAGATATATAACCAAACCAATATTTTAAACACGTTTATACTGGACACACGGACCTAGGTAAACTAAACAAAATAAACTCCAACTAGAGTATTATCTTAACAGAAGGTCACGCTCGAATATAAACATTAAATGTATACCTTCACAAAAATGATTGACAGTTCACTTAATCCAACGATCCCACTTCTGACACCATTGTAACAGAATTGTTACCGAGAGGAGGGTGGATTAAATGAACAGTACAAACACAATTTGTGAAAGAAAATATAAATTTATGTAATAAATTATAAATGAAAAAAATACAGATGTAACAACACAATAATTCATGCACTCAACCCACAATTAAACTCACAACCATTCACAATACATGAACAAATTAAATAACAATACAAAAGGAATCTCAGATGTAAAGGGATCTCTTGGATTATACACAGATCCAAGAATCCTTTACGAAAGTTAAATAAATGCAAGTATGATTTACGAAAAAAAATAAACACAAACGACAAACTATCTATCGCACGATGGATTGCGATAACTAGCACGATCATATACTTGTATTCAATCAAGTTGCTAGCTTTTATTGATATCTATGTGATCACTTGAAATATTATTGCGATCTGACATAAACATGCAAATACAACAATGTATTAAATTATATCACAATTTCAATACACCTATGTGTCTCCCCTGTATAACCGCACGATTCAGCAACAGTTGAATCGTCTCCCAGTTTCCCCGAGAACCGAGGGTTGACCAATACTATTATCGGACGTTTCCCTACACGGATCCACCACAGTTATACGTTCAGACAGCATACAACATCTACCAGAACCAACGGTTCCTCACTACCCTAGATGTCGACCCGGACGTTTTACAACTCTAAGACAGCTCCGACACTCGGACTTCTAGCTTTCCGGATATTTACACGTTATACAGATGTTGACGAACAGACAGTTCGACACACAGACAGATACTTCAATTCCGTTTGCACAAATTAACGGCACAAGCACATTCAGATATTTATACAGAGATGTTCCAGAACAAACAATAGATGTCCCACAACAAATCAGACGATATCAAAGACGTTTATCAAAAGATGGTATCAGATGTGTTAACAGCTACGGTATCAACGATGTTATTAGCAGCTACGGTATCAACGATGTTATTAGCAGCTACGGTATCAGATACATTGTAACAACTACGTTAGCAGCTACGGTATCAGAGACGGTATCAACAATGTTATTAGATGCGCTATCAGTGATGTACTTCTACGGTATCAACGACGGAATCAACGACGGAATCAACGACGGAATCAGCTATAATAAACAAAACCAGACTAATAATAGTTGTCTCAAAAATAATCTAAGCCGTAGATTACGATATTGTATTTAAAGTCTAAAAGTGACTAGTAATTCCAAATATTCCACGTTTAATTGCAATAAAAGCATCATTATACGAAATGATAATCTGAATAAAATTCACAATAAAACGAAATGTAAATTTAACACTCACCCCTTTGGCTGGAGATTTGCAAGACGAGGTTATCTATCCTTCGATTAGATATTTTGGTTCCCGTAAAAAATTATGATAAATAGTTCGCCTTATATACTCTCAATAGGTGAACATAAATCACATCGAGCTTGCCGTACACCACGTAAAACGAGTATTTCGGATTTCATGTAAATTACAAATTGGCACATGCAAATCGTTACACGCCACTTAATCACCCCAGGTAATGCGTGTACGACGAAATCAAGAAAATGGTGAGTTTCGTTTGCAATTCAAGTACAACAAAAATCAGTTCAAATTTTCGCCTAATTCTGTGACAATACCTCCCCCCTAAGAATAAAAATGTACACATTTTTAAAACTAACACAGAATAGAAGAAAAATAACTACTGATGATATCTTACAACATTTACACTGGTTATACTACAAACTGGATTTTATTACTGGGCAAATTCATACAAATTTCCCATCATGCCCTACTCAAGTAGTCTGCGCCTATATTTTCAACTCCCCTTATTGACATTGTCGCTTTGTCTCTTGATATATAACTTGAGCATGTTTGCATGGAATGTCTTTACATTACCGTCCATGTCAATTTTATAGTCCATGTCACCTTTTACTTCTTTAACTTCATATGGACCTTTCCACTGGACTAATAACTTATTCGAACTAGTTGGAAGAAGCAATAGCACCTGATCTCCCACAAGAAATTTCCTATTACGCGCTCTGCGGTTGTAATACTTGGCATATCTGCGCCCCGATTTAATCAATTCGTCACGTGCCATCTGGCATGTACTCTCAAGTTTGTTTCTTAGATCTAACACGTACTGGTAAGTCGTTTTTATTTCCTCGTTCGCGACATCACCAGTCCATAGTTCGCGTAGTATCCGCATCGGGCCTCGAACTGTTCTACCATACAACAGTTCAAAGGGTGAGAACCCTAAACTTTCCTGCGGTACTTCACGGTACGCGAACAGAACAGCGTTTAAATAACGGTCCCAGTCTTGCGGACGTTCCGCGCACATCTTTCGTAGCATGCTTTTCAGGGTACCATTAAACTTCTCTACCAGTCCATTGCACATCGGATGGTATGGGGTAGTGTTTAGCTGTTTGATGGATAACAGCCTACTTATTTCACCCATGAGGTCAGAGGTGAATTGGGCACCACAATCAGTGAGGATTTCCTCTGGCACCCCTACCCTACTGAAGATATCAACTAATGCTTCAGCTACCCTTTCCGTTTCAATAGTTGGTAACGCTACGGCTTCGGGGTATCTGGTTGCGTAATCAACCAGAGTAAGTATGTACCGATTCTTTCTTTCGGTAACCGGGTGTATTGGTCCTACAATATCTACTGCCACTCTTTTAAACGGTGTATCTATTAATGGCATTTGTCCTAAGGGCACCCTTGTGACCCTTCCCTTACAAACGGTTTTCTGACATACGTCGCACGACCTACAGAACCGTGTGACATCGCCATTAACACCGGGCCAGTAGAATTCAGCGACTACCCTGCTAGTGGTCTTAGCCTTACCTAGGTGTCCTGCCATGCTTGACTCATGCGCCACCCTAAGTACTTGAGATCTATATCTCTGGGGTACGACCACTTGCCAATACTTCTTACCCTCCCGAGCGCTAAACTCCCTATGAATTAATCCGTTCTTGCGTACGAATCTAGAGCTACCCCCACGCTTGCAATGTTTAATCGCGCCGGACGTGATTTTCTCAACAATTGTTCTGATGGACTCATCACGTTCTTGCTCTTGTTTGAAATCATCACGGGAAATTCCTGAGATCGATTCAGGGACTATTAATTTATGAAACGCGGATTTCTCTCGCCGTGTTTGCGCTCGCGTTTCGACTGCCTGGGCCAAAGGTATTTTAAAATCGGCCATGGTTGGAAGACGGGAACCTTCAACATTACCGATCGTCAGATCGTAAATAGGATTGTCCATACAAAGGGCATCAACAGTTCCCGTTAAGAAAGGTGTTTTTACTGTGATCCTTGCTACGGGAATGCGACCCATCGTCTGATCAAGTAACATACATGGGGATTCCCACCCGAGCATTTGGTTATCCTGCACGAGACTACGTTTGATCACTACGCCCGTACAACCAGTATCACGCAATACCAAGACTTCTCGACCGTTGACAAACCCTCTCGCGGTTGGTACGCGCGCTTCAGGAAATAAACACGTGCCAAGCGAATGAATACAAGGTTCTACCTGTACGATGTTATCAGTTATACCTTTACTTTGTATAGCCACTGCTACCTTATGTATAAGTGCCTTTCTTTTAGGACAGTCTTTTTGAACATGACCCAATGCATTACACAAGAAACACCGCACACGCTGAAAAACTGGATTCCCAACTGACCTTTTTACCTCAGCTGATTTTACCGGCTCCCTAGGCATAGGTCTTACAGACTGGTTTCCAGACTTAAAATCTTTTAAAACCACGTTCTGGGTTCCCCCATGAGCTTCGGCAAATAAATCGGCTTGCTTAGCCATATCTTTTACGTTTGTGAAGACTTTCTCCTTCAGAAATTGATCTAATTCTCGCCCAACTGTATTAAATAATTGATCTCTGAGCAAGAAATCAGTCAACCCTTCAAACGTTTTTACCGCTTTGCCGCATTCAATCCACCGCTCAAAATAGTTCGCAATTCTGACGGTGAACTGACCAAAGGTTTCTCCCTTATCGGGCTTGCTATACCTGAACTTTTTTCGAAAACCTTGTTCAGTGAGCTCGTACCTTTTGAGAAGTGCTTCCTTTAGGACGTCGTACTTAAACACATCGTCCCTAGGAAGTCGCGAGTATACATCCAGTGCTTTACCTTTTAATAAAGCACTCAGATGCAGCGCCCAGTCATTTTGACTCCACTTCTGGTTTTCGGCATACCGCTCAAACCGATGAAGATAACTATCTATGTTATCTTTTTCATCGTCAAAGGGAGGTAATTTGGGGCCCCTTAATTTGCTAAAGGCAGAATCGTGTTCTCTTCCAGATGTCGCTAATTCTACCTTACGCTCATGATCCCGTTGTTTCGCTTTTTCATCTAACTCTATTCGCTTTTGCTCCGCTTCCATTTCCCATCCTATCCTATCCTTTTCCGCCTGCTTCTCTAATTCTATCTTTTCCCTCTCGGCCTGCTTCTCTAATTCTATCTTTTCCCTCTCGGCCTGCTTCTCTAATTCTATCTTTTCCCTCTCGAATTCTATCTTTTCCCTCTCAAAGGCCCATTTCCTATCTTCGGATTCCCTTTCTAATTCCCGTTTCCTTTCATCAGATTCCCTTTCTAATTCCCTTTTTCTTTCATCGGATTCCCTTTCTAATTCCCTTGACCTTACCCTTTCTTCCCTTTCCCGGGCTTGTTCTTCCTGAATAAATTTCCTTAGACTTTCACCTTCATACCCAAATTCTTTGCCTAAGGCAACCAAGTCCTTAAGGGATGACATGACAATTGTAATATGAATATAGATATATAACCAAACCAATATTTTAAACACGTTTATACTGGACACACGGACCTAGGTAAACTAAACAAAATAAACTCCAACTAGAGTATTATCTTAACAGAAGGTCACGCTCGAATATAAACATTAAATGTATACCTTCACAAAAATGATTGACAGTTCACTTAATCCAACGATCCCACTTCTGACACCATTGTAACAGAATTGTTACCGAGAGGAGGGTGGATTAAATGAACAGTACAAACACAATTTGTGAAAGAAAATATAAATTTATGTAATAAATTATAAATGAAAAAAATACAGATGTAACAACACAATAATTCATGCACTCAACCCACAATTAAACTCACAACCATTCACAATACATGAACAAATTAAATAACAATACAAAAGGAATCTCAGATGTAAAGGGATCTCTTGGATTATACACAGATCCAAGAATCCTTTACGAAAGTTAAATAAATGCAAGTATGATTTACGAAAAAAAATAAACACAAACGACAAACTATCTATCGCACGATGGATTGCGATAACTAGCACGATCATATACTTGTATTCAATCAAGTTGCTAGCTTTTATTGATATCTATGTGATCACTTGAAATATTATTGCGATCTGACATAAACATGCAAATACAACAATGTATTAAATTATATCACAATTTCAATACACCTATGTGTCTCCCCTGTATAACCGCACGATTCAGCAACAGTTGAATCGTCTCCCAGTTTCCCCGAGAACCGAGGGTTGACCAATACTATTATCGGACGTTTCCCTACACGGATCCACCACAGTTATACGTTCAGACAGCATACAACATCTACCAGAACCAACGGTTCCTCACTACCCTAGATGTCGACCCGGACGTTTTACAACTCTAAGACAGCTCCGACACTCGGACTTCTAGCTTTCCGGATATTTACACGTTATACAGATGTTGACGAACAGACAGTTCGACACACAGACAGATACTTCAATTCCGTTTGCACAAATTAACGGCACAAGCACATTCAGATATTTATACAGAGATGTTCCAGAACAAACAATAGATGTCCCACAACAAATCAGACGATATCAAAGACGTTTATCAAAAGATGGTATCAGATGTGTTAACAGCTACGGTATCAACGATGTTATTAGCAGCTACGGTATCAACGATGTTATTAGCAGCTACGGTATCAGATACATTGTAACAACTACGTTAGCAGCTACGGTATCAGAGACGGTATCAACAATGTTATTAGATGCGCTATCAGTGATGTACTTCTACGGTATCAACGACGGAATCAACGACGGAATCAACGACGGAATCAGCTATAATAAACAAAACCAGACTAATAATAGTTGTCTCAAAAATAATCTAAGCCGTAGATTACGATATTGTATTTAAAGTCTAAAAGTGACTAGTAATTCCAAATATTCCACGTTTAATTGCAATAAAAGCATCATTATACGAAATGATAATCTGAATAAAATTCACAATAAAACGAAATGTAAATTTAACACTCACCCCTTTGGCTGGAGATTTGCAAGACGAGGTTATCTATCCTTCGATTAGATATTTTGGTTCCCGTAAAAAATTATGATAAATAGTTCGCCTTATATACTCTCAATAGGTGAACATAAATCACATCGAGCTTGCCGTACACCACGTAAAACGAGTATTTCGGATTTCATGTAAATTACAAATTGGCACATGCAAATCGTTACACGCCACTTAATCACCCCAGGTAATGCGTGTACGACGAAATCAAGAAAATGGTGAGTTTCGTTTGCAATTCAAGTACAACAAAAATCAGTTCAAATTTTCGCCTAATTCTGTGACAAAGATATCTCATTGATGAAAAAGAAATTGAATCAACAGACCGTGAAGTTGATGTTGCATCAACAATAATCAGACTAGCAAGATATTCTGATGATTATACAAGATCGGCTGGTCCGTCTATGATGTTCGCAAAAGATATTACCGATAACGCTGACCACCTTCAATAGATTAAAGTGTTAACAGCAAGAGATAATGCAGAAGCCGATCAACAAGAAGCAGCTAATCCAGAACGTCGAGCTAGACCCGGAGCTGCGTTTGATATTCTCGGAGACGTTAATGATAATTTCAATTTAGGATTTGCAACACGAAAACTAGCATTGCAAGGACAGCAGCAAAAATATTTTTCATGTGCAATTCCACTCCATCACATATTTGGATTCTGCAGAAATGTCAGAAAAGTCATCTATGGAGCCAAACACACAATTGAGTTAGTGCGAAAAGGCAATGACAACGATGCAATTTGGCGTACTGGTGCCGCTGATGGTAAAGTTGTTTTAACTAAATTAGCATTGTGGATGCCAGTAATGACCCCATCAATCGCCACAGAAGAGCGGCTACTCTCATTTATGGACATAGGCGGCAAATCATTGATAGGTTGTCTAACAACAACAACTGATGCCAAAGAGGATAATGTTGCTGATACATTTACATGGCACCTGGCATCAAAACAGGGCGTTTCAGCTCCACGTCATATATTTATAGCGCTGCAGAATCGGAATCGATTAGGCTCCCAAGAACACAGTCATATGATATTTGATCGATCAGGAGTACGTGAGGTTTCACTGAGAATAAATGGACAACAAGAAACATCTGAGGATATACAGCTTGATTACGACACTAACCATATAGCACGTGTGTATCATCAGATGCTGTCATATATGGGTCGTGATCAAAATGTTGATACTGGTTTACAAATATCGCAACTTGATTTTTAAAAAAACTATATCCGATTTATTACTTTTTGCTGGAACATCTTGATTTAACAAGGCAATCCGTCTTTGACATACATTTTAGGGCTCGTATAGCCCCTGGTGGTGTTAATTATAGAGCGGTTGCTGTCATTCTCAGCGACAAATCAATGTTGTTAGAAAGGGCTGGCGGACGAATGAGAATTGTTGATGCACCAGTGGAAAATATGTAAACGATTCACAATTAGATCAAATGAAAGCATAAATAGTTTTACAATAAAATGCCATATAGTGTTGTTAGTGTCAAGCTGACTGATGGTCAGGTCAAGAAATTACGATCAAAATCCGCTAAAGAATGTGGAACAACAATAACGTTAAAACCAGCGCAGATGTCCGGTGGTACACATAAAATATCATTGACGGATCGTCAAATAAAACATTTGAAAGATGCGCTAAAGCAGCAGAGAGGGTGAACAGACCAACTTTTACAAGCCTCAATTTAGCAAACTGAGACATTCTCGAAATTGCTTAATAGGCGTCAATTTAGTAAACTGAGGCTTCCTTGAAAATACTTAATTAAATTTTTCAGTAAAAAAAAATTAAATTAAAGAAAAACGACGCCTTTTTTTATTGTTGTCACCATCTCCTTGCTGCATAGATTTTTCACGATGAGGTGAGAATGTGGACTACGTCTGATTTGGTCTGAGGCTTCCTCGAAGGGTAAAACAAAGACGCCATTATCGTTGGCGTTCACCCTCGTTGCTGCGTTGAAAATCTTCGATTGGAAATCCTTCGGATTTCACTAACAAGTTTTTTCACGATGAAAATCATTTATGATTTCACAAACAGACTAATTTGCAGAACTTCACCTCGCAGATCAATCAAATTGTTAGATTGGTCAGTGAGTTTGAAATCAATTCTCGTTAAAGAATCATTATGACATCGCATAAAGACTGGATTAGTTGGGTCTTCAATTATTAGAAATCCTGGAGGAGCCGTTGGTGCAAATGAATATAAAATATATCCCTGCTGAGCTTGATTTGATTGCTCAAGATTTTTTTGATAGCTGCCTTCGATAACATCACATACCAAATTTAACGCTATCACCGAGGATATATTCACGTTGAACGGAGCGATCTGTCTCCCATCACCATCTGGGTTGTGGTTATATTTGAGGATTGTTATTTGTTGTCGTGATATTTTTTTCCAATCATTGTGGATTTTTTTGAACCCAATATCGATGGCATTACTGAGAGACTTTTTTAATTCGTCGGGTTTATACCCAGGAATTTTAATTGTTGGGATATCTTATACGCTGTCTCCGGGTTTTCCCCATATTGGCAATAATAGACTAAATTTGACTATCCAAACAATTGTATCCGTGATGGTTAATCCCTGCGAGGAATGTATCGTCGTTACATAACCCAGTGTCCATGGCAATTTATCAGCACGCAATGCGTCTTCGACAAAACTGATATCAACCAGCACAATATCATTTAACACTAGTGTTTGTCTTTCGGGTCCTGACGAAGTCACACGTCCTGGAATTTCAACTTCAATATTCTGTCGCCGTGTATCACAGGGTCTATAACACAGCGGCACTGGGCGCGTTGGGAATTTTTCTTTCTGAAGCTCAAACAACTTTTTCTGAAGTGTGTCTCTGACTATCTTTCTACTTGCTACTACAAAATCATTTGGTCTCCATGCTTCCCAAAATTCCTCCATGGAAGTTTCAGGAATTATTTCTCTGATTATTTCACATTGAAATCTATTCGGTTGTAATCTAATTAATTTCTTGACCTCGCGTAATTGTTCATCAAGTGCTCTATAGTCGGTATCAATTTCTTCATAATAGCCAACAAACCCTTTTAACCAATCATGTGGACCCGCGCCGAAAAAGGGTGGTGGTTGGCCATGATCTCCACACATTATTACCGCTGTATTCTTTTGCAGCAGCCAATCAAGAAACATTTTTAATTCGTCTAACGAAACCGTACATATCTCATCCCAAATAACCGCGCGGATGAATTTTTCACCCATTCGTTCAGGGGTCCATTTGTCGCCGTTGTATCGAAAAAAACTGAAATTAGTGCAAGCTTCAACGTTTCGTTGTTTTATCTCTCGCGCTAATCTATGGGTCAGTGTCAGCACAATCATGTTTGTAAAATCCGTAGGATTTTCCCCACGATATAATTCAATCCTCAGAGTCGTTTTTCCTGACCCGCCACAGCCGTTTAAATAAACTGTTTTATATCTACAAATTGGATCGGATATCGGTGGTGCATTAAAACGCTCTGATAAATTATCACCGTGTAAGTAATTATTTTTAATTTCAACGTCTGCTGATTCAGAATAATCACGCAGCATTTCTTTTTTAATTCTCCATGATCCCCAACTTTCATCCGAATTAGTGAATTCAGCAACTGCGCAACTGTACTTGCTGTTAATGTAAAATGAATCAACGGCAACTCTAACCACAGTGTCAGGAAATCTATTTATCATTGAAAATAAATTAATACAAGCATAACCCAGCATCGACGACCTCAAATGTGTATACAGAGAACTGTGTCCATCGTTGTAAGTAACAATTGTACCCAATTTCGTTCCATCGGACAAGAAAGCATCCTTACAATCAACATATATGTTTTTAGATACTGCATCCGCGATTACAAAGTCATATTCGGTGCTATCTATAATCAACCGTGAAGAATATCTTTTGTAGTCACATTTTTTCCCTCCCTGAGTGAATTTTCCAATTATTCTTCTGCCGAGATCTTTTGCTTCGTTGTTTCGTTGATTAAATACCAGTTTGGACCACTCAATGATATATTTTCCTCGGCATCAATATGTCAATATGTCAATTATACTATCAAGACGTTCCGGTGTTGGTAACCAGACATTGGTTTGTTTACGATATAATATAATTGCTTCACTGACCGTCAGCGAAATTAACATTTTTGTATCAATCATAAATCGTAATAACGCTATTGGCAGCCACTTCTTTTCAGACATGTGTCTACCAATCCAAATATAACAACAGCGATGAAGTCCTGCTGCGAACTCAAATGATACTACACGAGCGAATCCAGTTAAATCAAAATCAGGCAGCGGCCCATTAATTGCAACACGAGTCATTTCATGTACGTGGTGTCCAAATCGTTTAAAATAATCAGTACACTCTCCATAACCAAGAAAACTCGCTGGATAACAAGCAACCATATCAACTGAAATGATATTATCACGGTCGTATTTGTTATTCCATAAACCGCTATGATTAAATTCTAAACAACTAGCCTCAATGTCTGGCAAGAATTCTACGCGTATTGGTTTCCATGCGTTTTTTATTCTAGCAAAATGAGCTGAAACCGACGGGATTGTAAAACAGTTTGTCAAAAATTATTCATCACTGGTGGCTTCGCCACTGTTGTTGGCTTCGCCACTGGCTACTCCGTCTCTCACCGTTAAAAACCAACTAGCTGTTTTTTTCATTATGTTGTGAAATGCTTCAGTGCGGTATAATTCACTGTTTGGTCTTACAAACTGATCCAACGTATCCGTGTCGTTTTCAGTGCTGCAAAGTAACCACACGGACACTGGGTCGTTTTTACTCAAATGCGCAATATCATCGAATAGTTTCTCTTCAACGAGAAAACCATCCCTGGAGAAATCTTCTCCCAAGAATTCCGTGGGTATATACTTTATTGTTCTGTTTCGTGGAAATATTGTGACCGCGGACGTCCATGCGTGTTCATTATGATCAAAAATTTTAATTGGGGCTCCATTTTTGTTATATTTCGGTTCATATAAAACTTCTCCGGTTATCGTTGTAACGGTTATTGGAAATCTCAGCGACGTTTCTAATTTTGCTATATAGCTAATAGTTGCTCCGCGCTCTTTGACTGTTAAACTCCATTGAGCTATTTTGCTACGCCGTAGATCGGTAAGTTTATTCCCTCGGGATGCATTTGTAAAATGTTCTGTTATTCGTGCTGCTACGCAATTCAGCGACAAAGTCGCCGGCGACGACTGTTTCATTTTCGCTAGTTTTCATATATCAGGTTTTTCATTTAATCGATATATCCCATACACGATGACGTTTCAGGATATGCTCGTTCATAGTATGGTTTGTCAATTCCAGTTAACAGACCCGGCTTAGAATCATGGCTAACAACGACTGTTTTCTTGTCTTTGAGAATCGGTTCAAATTTGTCTCGTATAATCCAACCTCCTGATTCTACACGGATAATGAATTTCACTCTAAGAAAATACTTTTGTTGCCAAGTTGTGATAACATCATGGCTGCGTTGCTGTCGTTCATGGTGGCATCAACAACGCCATCAATTCGAAATGCTGACCAGCTATGAGATGCACCGTCGCGCTTGAATTCATTAATACAATCGCGAATTTTATTTATCAGGGCTCTATCCGTTATTGCCCGTTTTGGCACATCTTTGAGGGTTCTATCGAGATTGAATTTAACATTTTTGAAAGGCTTAATTGCTGATAATCTCTCGAACTACTCCATGTTATAATTAAAACAAGTATTTAAATAGAAAAATATAGTATAATGAATCACTGCAAGTGGCTTATGATTGGATCAGCGACCCCGTGTAATAAATCATGTAGAGGCGAATTCTGTGGGTATCATTTACAAAGCGTTCGGAGGGGGAGTGTTGGCCCTCTCCCATGCCTCTGATGTGGGGTGGGCGTTCGTGGAAAATCACAATTATGTCTCAGTTGTGGCGGCAAACGATACAGAGAACTAAAACACTACTATGACAAACGAATTAATGAACCGTTCAATGACAAAATCATCAAAACCCCTCAAGACTACATTGATAGACTTATAATTAAAGCAGATAATAAATTAGATAATTAGTATTATTATACAAATGAGCCAAGATTTCAGACCCCATCCAGTGCTTGTTAATTATGATGGTGATGGTGTTGTCAGGCACCGCAGACTAAAGAGGTTGGATTTCTGAATAATATGGGATATTTGCTGTTCAGTGTTAGAAATAAAACATATCTCTGTCATAGAATTTTTTTTGAATGTCATAACGGATTGATTAAAGATGGCTTTGTGATCGATCACATTGATGGATTCCCTCAAAATAACAAATTGGATAATTTACGAGTTGTTACTCAGCACCAGAATACAAAATTAAGCAGGACTGGAACATGTAAGTCAGTTGGAAAGAGACCCGTAAAGTCATTTGATTTAGAAAATAACAAAGAAACAATATTTCAATCAATGAATGCGGCTGGAAAATATTTCGATATTTGTTGGCCTTCAATACGATTTGTTGCAGAAGGATTTTGTCAAACAGCTCTCTCAAAAAAAAAACAGGTCACAGGATAAAATTTTCATATATCAAGGGAGATAAATCCTTCATGGATAAGTCCGCCAACCACTCATAACACTCTACTCACTAAGTTCCCTAGTATTATGACCGTCAAGGTATTTGTCGTCTGCTATTCTCACAGGTAGAGAGAGAGAGAGGTATAATTGTGTGCGCGCCCACGTGACTGTAATGGAGTACACTTGATTGTGAGTTTCGGTAGAGTTAGTTAAATAAATAAAACTTTTAACACTTTTTATTGTCGCATGGCTAAAACTGCGTCATTTAAACAGTTGTATTTATTTTTTTATAAACCCTTAGACCATCTACATTCAGCTATTACACTTTCAGTACAACGTTCTTTATAATCCAACGCGTTACCTATGTTCGCTCAGCCGGAACGAGAATGAAACACTAGTGTTTTCAATTGCAAAAACACCCCCCCCCCCCGTTGGATTTTCCATTATTGAAGTAAGTGGGCGTGGTTAAAATCACTATGTGAGAGTTGCAGTTATATTAATAATTCCTCTTTGTGACCTAATCGGTAACTACACGCAGTTTACTAGCAGCTATATTCTTTTGTTTAGATTTATTCAAATATTTGTCTCATTTAAATGTTGTGAAACAGCATTAATAAGTAATTCAAGGAAATAAAATAACACACCCGTGAATCCACGCCGCTGTATTAGTCACCTTATATAGCATATGAAAGATATTAAGCTTGGGGCTTTCGAAAGTCGATCTGACCGATCAAAACTAACCCACGCCATTGACCCGGGCGTGTGGTTGTCTTTTGTCAATCATGCAACCGGGTTAATTTAATTGGGTTGCTTTTGATTAGTTGGATTGGCCGTAGAAAAATCCGCCCCGTCGTTTCATCTTTGTGCTGTCTTGTGCCGTCCCACATCATTACATCACAAATTCCATCATCGTTTCATTGAATATAATCCATCGTTAATTAAGTATATGTATGCCTACAATCTGCCACAACACTCGAGTGGAGATTATACGGCATTGTACGTCCTTAATT
Source organism: Unio delphinus (assembly GCA_029339505.1). NCBI lineage: Eukaryota > Metazoa > Mollusca > Bivalvia > Unionida > Unionidae > Unio > Unio delphinus. Next base: position 55,415 of record JAQISU010000070.1, read on the forward strand.
AAGTTAATTAGGTACATGTGGTGTGCCGTCCCACATCATTTACATCACAAATTCCATCATCGTTTCATTGAATATAATCCATCCTTAATTAAGTATATGTATGCCTACAATCTGCCACAACACTCGAGTGGAGATATATACGGCATTGTACCGTCCATTAATTAAGTATATGTATGCCTAAAATCTGCCACAACACTCGAGTGGAGATATATACGGCATTGTACCGTCCATTAACTAAGTATATGTATGCCTAAAATCTGTCACAACACTCGAGTGGAGATTATACGGCATTGTACATCCTTAATTAAGTTAATTAAGTACATGTAGTGACGTCTCCCCCAAGCATATCTTCTGGGCGGTCTAAGATGACGTTTGTCACCTCAGGACTCCCTTCCGGAGATGTATGCTTTGGGGTCCCCTTGGGCTTATTTGGATGTGAAGGCAACCAAGGAGTTCCAAAGATGTGTTGTCGTATATGTAACCTCTGGGTCTCTTTCACGATATTTTTCATGTATGTACTGTCCTTAATTAACTTACCTCTGGGTCTCTCTGACGTCATAGGACGCCAGCGAGATTGCCAAATGAGTGTTTTATCATTATTTTTTAAATTAAAGATAACATGTATTATTATAAAAATGGATATCAAAGATGTAAATGCTATAACCCGCTGAAATTTCAAATTTGCAGAATCGAGGGATAGTATTATCCAAAGATCTCGACTGCGACAGAATTACCTCGGAATATGAAGACATTGAGTATCAGTCTAGAAAGGGTCGTTATGTTTTACCTAAGATGTACAGGCTCGTGAAAAGAATTCAAAAGTCCATCAATGCTTGTTTGTACGGTAACGACATTAATGCATTTATAACGCTATTTAGCACCGTTGAAGCAATACGTCAAAAGCTCGGCCAAGAGTATCAAAAACGAACTGAAATTAGTTCTAAGGTTTGTGATCTTAGAAAAATATTAAACGAGGAAAAACCCGTATCCTAACCACGTGGGCGTTACTATAAAAAATGGACTTTCAGTAAAAAAACAAATTAGCGTTTTTTGTAACACTTGTTACACTTGTTACATAGGATTTTCTCCTGAAAGAATACTCAGCAGTTTGGGTTTGCTCATGCAGTTATGTGCGTACTGAATGATCTGGTTGTGGTAGCAAGTAATCACCGCGACACCTCCATTTTCACGTAGTTGTTGTTGTTGCCGCGTCGTTAACAAAAATCGTTTATCGCCGTTCTCAGATATTACAATTTTGAAACCCCCAGCGATGTTATTTCTGAAACATTCACGGATAGAGTCGTACAGTTTAACCTTGTCGGAGATGGATACGTTAGCTTGATAGTATATTATTTGATAACTCAGCTTTTAATTGTGATAACGTCTTCACGTGGAAATACTCTCCGGGTGAAAACGCAGGCATGGAAAACCCTCCGGGTTCACATTTAAAAACTCAGTTCACAAACAAAATATGGTAGGTGAATCGCTTACAACTAGATTAGCTCGAGAACGGCTAGCAGCAATTAAAAGGTTTATACCGGCTCGAGACAGACTTCGCGAGAAACTTCAACAACGACAACAAGCGCAGACTGACTTTTCTGTGTCAAGTGAACAACTGTTTACTCCGATAACAAGTGCGACCAAAGATGTGAAAAAGTTAACTGAAGCAGCGATATACGGAGATATTCCTAAACATTAACGAGCAAAGAAGGCGCCGCTGCTTGATACGCTTGAAAAGATAGCAGCAGAGACTAAACAAACACGCGCAGGGATACAACAGCTATCCAGTGATATAAAAACCCAACACGAGTATGAACAATTAGCTGATATTGATGACTCTGCACCTGATCCACAACCTGTTGATGTCACCCCAAGAAGTGTTCCCCTTACAGACAAACTCACCGAAAGAGCTATAACACAAATCAAACGATTTCAATTAATAAAACCCGAACATTATGCGATTTTTGGTAATTTTGCCGCCAAAAGCTTTCATTCCAAAAAGGACTTTATAACAGACGAGTATAAAAACAGTAGAATAAGCCGAGATGAATGGGCCGATTAAAACGAATAAGGGGATTGACCGTTTAAATAAAAGAGAATTGGGATATAAAGAATTTAGAAAGGGAATTGATGAGTATGATAAAACTGGTACAACTAAAAAAGTTACTGCTAGCGGTTATTCGATTGGGAATTCTTTTGGATTTCAACGCAACCGTGACATGTCCTGATAATATTCTCAGTGATATATCACGGTTAGAAGTACTTATGGGTGGAAAGCGAGTCGGAAACAACTCAATTGAAATAATTAATGAAGCAGCTGATATCTGTGGACGATTATTTGCCGGCGGTATCATGGGCATTGATGTATATCGAGAACTCATTGCTGAATTAGTTGAAAATCACAGAGATGCCCATGGTTATGATGAAAATCCTATGGATTTTAGCGATTGATCGCTAGCGATTACTCAAAGAGTTTTCAATGGCGGCTACGCAATTCACTAATTGAAAAACTAATAGTTTTATAACAAGATGATCATACACTACAACCATGATAAACCCGTAAGCGTCTACGTGGTGAACTCACGATTGCCTGTTTACCGCGCGTGGTACGGAGGTTGTCTCGGCAATACCGTCGCGGTGTTATTTACAAGAATAGCCCCAAAAGTGGCGCCGTTAGCTAAACAATTATCAATGAAAGCCATTGATATTATTCGTGATAAGGGAATCAGCGCTGTTGGAAATCTTGCCGGAAGGGCTGCTTCGGTGACTTCGTCGCCATTGACGGCTTCGCCGGTAACAGATAGCGCTATCACGAACGCGATAGCAGGAAGTGGTTTGAAACGAAAACAAAAACGACGATGATTACAAAGAGTTTCACAATTGAAAACACTAGTATGTTAATATAATGTTTAAACGAACAGCTGATCCCGCGCTTGATATGGATGCCCCAGTGCGCAAAGACGATTCCGTCCGTGATTATCAATACTATTCCTATCATGCAATACAACCCGACCTACGATCGCGAATTGAACTTCAAGTTCAAGATACCAGTAAATACTTTTTGCCATGTGAAGCATTTATTGAAATCGAGGAAAAACTCGTAACAAATGATGCAGCTGATACTCCATATGCAGTTGACCAATATATCCGAGTTGGTTTTGTTAATAATGGCATCATGGCGTTATTTGAAAGTGCAAGATATCTCATTGATGAAAAAGAAATTGAATCAACAGACCGTGAAGTTGATGTTGCATCAACAATAATCAGACTAGCAAGATATTCTGATGATTATACAAGATCGGCTGGTCCGTCTATGATGTTCGCAAAAGATATTACCGATAACGCTGACCACCTTCAATAGATTAAAGTGTTAACAGCAAGAGATAATGCAGAAGCCGATCAACAAGAAGCAGCTAATCCAGAACGTCGAGCTAGACCCGGAGCTGCGTTTGATATTCTCGGAGACGTTAATGATAATTTCAATTTAGGATTTGCAACACGAAAACTAGCATTGCAAGGACAGCAGCAAAAATATTTTTCATGTGCAATTCCACTCCATCACATATTTGGATTCTGCAGAAATGTCAGAAAAGTCATCTATGGAGCCAAACACACAATTGAGTTAGTGCGAAAAGGCAATGACAACGATGCAATTTGGCGTACTGGTGCCGCTGATGGTAAAGTTGTTTTAACTAAATTAGCATTGTGGATGCCAGTAATGACCCCATCAATCGCCACAGAAGAGCGGCTACTCTCATTTATGGACATAGGCGGCAAATCATTGATAAGTTGTCTAACAACAACAACTGATGCCAAAGAGGATAATGTTGCTGATACATTTACATGGCACCTGGCATCAAAACAGGGCGTTTCAGCTCCACGTCATATATTTATAGCGCTGCAGAATCGGAATCGATTAGGCTCCCAAGAACACAGTCATATGATATTTGATCGATCAGGAGTACGTGAGGTTTCACTGAGAATAAATGGACAACAAGAAACATCTGAGGATATACAGCTTGATTACGACACTAACCATATAGCACGTGTGTATCATCAGATGCTGTCATATATGGGTCGTGATCAAAATGTTGATACTGGTTTACAAATATCGCAACTTGATTTTTAAAAAAACTATATCCGATTTATTACTTTTTGCTGGAACATCTTGATTTAACAAGGCAATCCGTCGTTGACATACATTTTAGGGCTCGTATAGCCCCTGGTGGTGTTAATTATAGAGCGGTTGCTGTCATTCTCAGCGACAAATCAATGTTGTTAGAAAGGGCTGGCGGACGAATGAGAATTGTTGATGCACCAGTGGAAAATATGTAAACGATTCACAATTAGATCAAATAAAAGCATAAATAGTTTTACAATAAAATGCCATATAGTGTTGTTAGTGTCAAGCTGACTGATGGTCAGGTCAAGAAATTACGATCAAAATCCGCTAAAGAATGTGGAACAAGAATAACGTTAAAACCAGCGCAGATGTCCGGTGGTACACATAAAATATCATTGACGGATCGTCAAATAAAACATTTGAATGATGCGCTAAAGCAGCAGAGAGGGTGAACAGACCAACTTTTACAAGCCTCAATTTAGCAAACTGAGACATTCTCGAAATTGCTTAATAGGCGTCAATTTAGTAAACTGAGGCTTCCTTGAAAATACTTAATTAAATTTTTCAGTAAAAAAAAATTAAATTAAAGAAAAATGACGCCTTTTTTTTATTGTTGTCACCATCTCCTTGCTGCATAGATTTTTCACGATGAGGTGAGAATGTGGACTACGTCTGATTTGGTCTGAGGCTTCCTCGAAGGGTAAAACAAAGACGCCATTATCGTTGGCGTTCACCCTCGTTGCTGCGTTGAAAATCTTCGATTGGAAATCCTTCGGATTTCACTAACAAGTTTTTTCACGATGAAAATCATTTATGATTTCACAAACTGACTAATTTGCAGAACTTCACCTCGCAGATCAATCAAATTGTTAGATTGGTCAGTGAGTTTGAAATTAATTCTCGTTAAAGAATCATTATGACATCGCATAAAGACTGGATTAGTTGGGTCTTCAATTATTAGAAATCCTGGAGGAGCCGTTGGTGCAAATGAATATAAAATATATCCCTGCTGAGCTTGATTTGATTGCTCAAGATTTTTTTGATAGCTGCCTTCGATAACATCACATACCAAATTTAACGCTATCACCGAGGATATATTCACGTTGAACGGAGCGATCTGTCTCCCATCACCATCTGGGTTGTGGTTATATTTGAGGATTGTTATTTGTTGTCGTGATATTTTTTTCCAATCATTGTGGATTTTTTTGAACCCAATATCGATGGCATCACTGAGAGACTTTTTTAATTCGTCGGGTTTATACCCAGGAATTTTAATTGTTGGGATATCTTCCACGCTGTCTCCGGGTTTTCCCCATATTGGCAATAATTTAAAACCGCCTTCTTGAATAATTTGCGAATGAAATGTTTCCATATCGTTGATGATTTTGTTACCTGTTTGTACTACACTAATAAATTCATCTTGGGTGAGAGAGCCGGATTTAAGGGATATTAACAATAATGAAAAATCATTATTCAACGCTGTTAAATTTTCTTCGATTAAACCAGGGTGAATAAATTCACCATAAACGCCGGATTTCATAAACTTGCTAGAATAATCTTGATAACTTTTCACTTCATTAATGGGTTTTATCCTGTCGGTGATATAATCGCCTTTTACGGGTTCATCTGGTATAACGATTTCTCGTCTAGGTGGTAATTCAGGCCATCCTAACACTGATCTTATAGAACTCTGATAAATATCTACGACATACCCAGGGGAATTAATCTCGATCGCAGATGATAACGTCGACTCGTGAATCGTTATAGCGATCTTTGATTCTTTTCCAGTGATAGATTTTATTCTTCGTTGTAATTCGTTATTGATTTGTTCGATTTGATATGACTCAGTTGGTAACGAGACAACGTTCCAGTCTGGGGTTCCATCTTCACGATTTTTCCACACGAACACCGAGGAATTATTTGGTTGTTGACCACCAAATGCTACCGATCTGATATTGGGCCAGCTATGATACACTCGTAGTTTTGCTAGCCCTATCTCTTTCACGGGAATGGGGCTTGGGAAATTCACACTGAATTCAGGACGCGTTGAGGTTATTGATATCATGCTTGTTTTCACCAGTGTTGTATTTTCTACTACTTGTTGAAGTAATTCTTGTGATGTCATTGTTATTATTATTATTCCGCTCTAATTTCAGCATTGTTGATTTATGCAATTGAGCCATCTCTGAGAATTCGCTCTCTGATATTGTTGTGTCATCGAGTGACGATGATATCAACGAGGACAATTGCGAGTAACCGGTAGATGCAAAGTGAAATTTAATTACATAGTCGTGTACTTTACTCTGGCTACACGATGATAGTTTTTTTGTGATCCCGGTTAATATACCCGCGATTGTAGCCACCGCAGAAATAGCTATTGGAACTACGACCGGAGCAATCATTGTAACCGAAGATAGTATTATTCCAGCAGCAGTGATTACACCCGACACCGAATACACGGTGATATCAACCGCGGTTATTCTTCGTTGGTATTTTTTTTTTATTTGATACTCCTCACAGCGCGAGCTGAGTTTAGTTTGAAATTCTCTGACCTGATCATAGCGATACTGATACACTGAAGGGATTGTCATCTTATTTTAGCAGCGTTAGTGTTTTCAATTTAATTATTTACCTAAATCCACTACGAATTCTACGTACCACGTTACTGAAACCCTGGCTAGATTTCTATCTGTGGTCGTTATAGTGAACTGTTCAGATACATCCTTGTCGATGATCGTTGATATTGTATTATTGACTCCAGATGAACTACTTGATGATATATTGAATTGAGTCGGTGATACTATTGTTAATCGATAAATACCCTTGACGGCTGCGGTTACGCGTAAAATGTTGTTTGTGGGAGTCCACGCAAATGAATCGTGTTGAATCGTGTATACGATATTATTTATTTTCTTATGCGGAATTATAATTTTTTCAATAACACCTATCATCCTCGTTGTATCATCCTTCATTGCGTTGTTGAATGTTTTTAGATCATCGATGGATTTTTTAATATCAGGAAGGGTTATTTCAATTTTATAAAATGGGGTTCCAATAAATTTATCATTGATGTTTTTACGAAACATTGAAAACTGTTTCACGTGTTTTTCATATTCGGATTGAAGAGTTACTAGTTCCAACATAGAATCTTTTATCGAGGTGAGTTTTGGTGTGGTTACTGGTGGATTTCCAAAAAATTCTAGTATGGGTTTATCAATTTTGTCAATTATATTTTTTTGTATTGTAGTAAACTGATCAAATACAACTATATGATTGTCATACTTTTCATTGAGCGATTTCAATGAATTCGCCGTGTTATCGAGTGATGCTAATTTATCCGTGATCGTTGAAACTAGTACACCTGGTTTGAGTTTACCCTGATCGGAAAATAACGCGATAGTATCCTCTGCTGCGTCTCGTCGTTTAACTAAAATATCATCGAGGGAGATATTACTAGTTTTCAATTTACCTTGACGATCGCCAAATACAACTATTTCACCAGGATCAACACTTGCTAGGTTCAACGTTTCGGCTATTTCATCTTCGATTAGTTTTTTAACATCTTTGATTTCAACTGCACCAGTATCCGGTTTCTTCAACGTTGATAAAGGTCGTCCCCAAATATCAATCATTGTTATCATAGAAATCTTTTCTCTGTTCAAATCAAAGATTTTCAATCCAACGACTGCTAGTATACTCATTCACTACTACATGGGGTGGTTTTGATTGTAAATTACTTTGCAATTTCATCAAAGATTCTCGTGAAATAGCATCAAGTACGTTTAATACTTCATTGCCACATATGGGTGGGTCAAGCAATGTTTGTGTTGGTAACGTGGAATACCAACGGGGTATTTTTAAGCGCGTTGATAAATCAAGGATATAGCGGTTAAATTCCTTCGGAGGCGCTAGTCCATATGAGTCAAAATAAATGATCCCACGTGGATCAATCGCGTATGCAACCCAGTGGGTTCCAGGTCTATCGCTGTTATCTAGATTAATAATATCCGTTTCAACATTATTTGGTCGTGCCGGTAACTGATCTTTCATAAAAACACCTCTGACGTTTTTAATCGCGAGTTTTTTTTCAGCATCAATTAAATCAAAATTGGACATTGGAAGATTTTTCACTAGTAAACCGGTCCTAGTCTCAGGCCTTTTCCGCTGTACCATGAATATGGGGTTCCTGGTAGTCTTAGACCTTTCCCCTTTTTTTTATACCCCTTTCCCGTTACTTTCTTTAGTGCCATTCCTGCCGCGCTACCAATAGCCCCTAACGCTGCCGCTTTAGCTACCGCTGGGGCCGCTGCGGCAATCAACCCTGGAATCAACCCTAACAGCGGGAATATACCACCAGTCTTTTCCATGTTTTTAATCGCGCTCGCAGAAAGAGTAACCTGAACTCCTTTCTTTTTCTTTAAGCGCGCTATTAAAATGATTAACTTGAGTTTTCGTCAGTGATAGTTTATTCTCCCCGCCATTCATTTGATTAGGTTTCAGCGTTATTGTGGTTCCACATTGCTTAGCTGATTTGGATTGTAATTTTTTTAACTGACCAGGTGTCAACGTGACATTGATATTACTATACGACATTATGCAAAAACAGATTGATTCTAAATCTTCGGCGATTCAATGGAAAATTAATGAAAAATTCGAAGAATTTTCACGAAGTAATCAATCACAGATTTTCCACTGGTGCATCTACCACTCTCATTCGTCCACCAACACCTTCGAGTAGCATTGATTTATCACTGAGAATGACAGCAACCGCTCTATAATCAGCAATACCACCAGGACGGATTACACGAGCTCGTAAATGTATATCAACGACGGACTGTCTCATCAAGTCAAGATGTTCCAACGAAAAGTAATAAATCGGATACAGACTTTTAAAATCCAACTGTGATATTTGTAGACCAGTATCAACATTTTGATCGCGTCCCATATACGACAACAGGTTATGATAAACTCGTGCAATATGATTTTCTGTGTAATTTAGTTGTATATCCTCTGATGGTTCTTGCTGACCGTTTATTCTCAGCGAGACTTCATTACACCCAATTTGATCAAATATCATATGGAAACGTTCTTGATTATTTAATCGCGCAGTATTCTGTAGCGCAACAAATATGTGACGTGGAGCTGAAATACCCTGTTTCGATGCTAGATGCCATGTAAGTGTACCATCAATATTATAATCCATGGTATCTGTGGATGTTGTCAACCAGCTCAACAATGTCTTTCCCCCCCCCCCCGATCCATAAATGATAACAATCGCGGTTCTGTTGACAACGACGGAGTCAACACTGGCATCCACAGTGTTAGTTTTGATAAAACGACTTTACCGGGAGCGCCGCCAGTGCGCCAGATTGCATTATCATCAGTACCCCTTCTCACTAGTGCTACCGTATGCTTTGCTCCATAGATAACTTTTCTGACGTTTCTACAAAATCCAAATATATGATGCAACGGAATCGCGCATGAAAACGTCGACGCTGTCCCTGTAACGTTGCTACTCGTGTTGCAAATCCTAGGTTGTAATCGGGAATATTATTGATGACATCAAATTCAGCAGCTGGTCTTACATACCCGGCTGGTGCTGGATCAACTGCTGTAGCTCGTACAGCTTTTACTCTAGAATATTGGACGTGCTCAGCGTTATCAGTAATATCCTTCGCGAACATCATAGACGGACCCGCTGATCTAGTATAGTCATCAGAATATCTCGCTAACCCGATCACCCCCGTTGCAATATCAACCTCGCGTTCAACAGATTCGATTTCTCTTCCATCAATGAGATATCTAGCACTTTCAAATAACGCCATGATGCCATTGTTAACAATACCAACTCGGATACTTGGGTCATTTGCATATGGTGTATCATCCGCTTGTAACAGTTCACCTTCGACTTCAATAAAAGCTTCACAAGGCAAAAAGTATTTACTGGTATCATGAACTTGAAGTTCAATTCGTTCTCTGAGATCAGGTTGTACTGCGTGATAGGCAAAAAATTGATAATCGCGTACAAAATCATCCTTGAGTACTGGGGCGTCCATGTCAAATGCACTATCAATGTTCTGTTTGAACATTTTTTATTATATATCCGCTGGTCTGAATTGGAGGTGAAATCGTGAAATTTCTTTGAAATTGCAAGTGAAATTGCAAAGCAATTTCCATTCAAGGAATTTTTCGTTACGATTTCCAATGATTTTCATCGACGTCTTTGACGTTTGTAGAAATTCTTTGAATTTCCAAGACCACTTCCCGCTATCATATTTGCTGTTATATTATCTTGGGCGGTCATCAACGACTGTAGTTTTTCATCTACTGCGTTATTTATTATTTTACTAACACTTGCAGGCATAAACACAGTAGGTGGTAACGGCAATGGCTTCCTTGAAAATCTAGATTGGCAATTCTTCGAATTTCGCCGTCGAACTAGCGCTGTTATTTTATCCTTCGCGGCTGAAAACGCCTTCCCGGCAAGATCACCAACAGCGCTAATACCCTTATCCTTGATAACATCAATGGCTTTCATTGATAGTTGTTTTGCTAGCGGCGCTACTTTTGGAGCCATTCTTGAAAATAATCCCATTATAGTATTACCGAGACCATCTCCATAGTATGCTTGGTATTTTGGCAATCGTGAGTTTACCACGTAGACGTTAGTTGGTTTATCATGGTTGTAATGTATGATCATTCTCTATTCAATTGCTATTTATCTAATAGCGATGATGAAAAATCCAAAGGATTTTCAGTCACGGTGATTAATCACTGTGGTGATCATCAACGTGTTCTACTAACTCTTCAATAAAATCTCGATATGTTGCAATATCCATGATACCACCTTGAAATAATCGCCTACAAATATCAGCAGCTTCATTGATTATTTCTGGTGAGTTATTCCCGGCTCGTTTTCCTCCTACAAGTACTTCTAATCGTGTTATATCACCAAGAATATTGCAAGGACATGTTACGCTAGCGTTTCCACTCGAAGAGTTTCCAACTAAGCCACTACCCTTTTTTTTAGTTGTACCAGTTGCACCCTTCTCAGAATCAGCCTCTGCCATTATTTTTATTTCACCTGGGATTGGGTCAGATGTGTATATTGGTGGTGGTTGTGTTACTCCCTTTTCCATAGCTATAAAATTATTATAATCATTACTCGTTTCTCTTGTGATTTTAGTTTTTCCCCGGTTTGCTAAAAACACCTTATTTTTCCAAACGTCTAGAATTTTTACAAAATCTTTAGACGGGTCGTCTTTTAAATAGCCATATCTTTTCGCTTTTTTAAAGTTGTCTTTGGTAAATTTAACTAACTCAGAGTCTTTTTTTGATTCCTCTGATTGTTTTTAACGCATCAACTGTAAATATATTTTCAGGAGAATAGTCAGCGCTTTGTTGTTCTTTAAATTCTTCAAGTGGTTCAGGTGGTGGTGAAGAAATATCAATATCACCTAATCGTTCAACTTCTTTCTGAAGTTCTCGTTCTTGTTGTTCTTGTCGTCTTGCAGTAGTTATTATATCACCAGGAAGTGTTTGTAATGATTTTTTTTGTTTGTTTAGTTCTTTTTGCTATTTTTCTAACAGGGGGAGCTGCGCTTTTTCTTGTTTAAAAATTGCTGATTTTACACCCTCAGTTGCAGCAACAATCGGCTTAAAGAGTTGTTCAGAACCCTCTGTAAAATCAGTCTGAAATAATTGTCGCTGTTGAAGTTTTTCACGTATATTATCACGAATCGGTAATAGTTTATTAATAGCGCTCAGCCACTCTTTTGTGTTCCGTGTGGTCAGTGATTGTCCTACCATATTGAAAGAGTATCACTATTGTTAAATAACAGACAATTTCAATTTGTGGAATTGCATCCAAAGGTGAAATTGCACAGCAATTTCCAATCATTGCAATTCACCGAGTAAAAAAAAATACTACGTTGAAAATTACTATGAATTTTTCATTTACAATACCGTGTGAGCTGTCATTGTTGACTAAACTCACATGAATGGGCCCATTCATCGTTACCTGTACACGGAAGTTATATACAACAAGGGGCTCTCTAAGGGTAGGACTCAGCTTGCTCGATTAGAGTTTTTATCTGTCTCACCTTCGAATTTATAAATTTCCTTTGCTCGTATTCAGAACTTAATTGCCTCCGAATATGTTCTACGATACTACATAATGGTACAAACACACTAACATCTTTATGATAAACTAAACTCTCACGGATAAGTTTTTGTAAGCGCTTGATAAAATAATACTGCTTCGAGAGGACATATTTCCCATTATGCTGTGCAAATTCTATATCCGTGAAATCGGTCATTATTTGATCACAATCTAACCCTGAACATAGTTTAATATTTTTATCATGTACTTTACTAAGTTCAACAATAATACATCCGATATTTTCAGAATTCATATATATGAAATGGTATATTTATTTAATTGTGAATGGAAACTTTTTGAGTGAAATTGCAATGATTTTTAATTCCACAAAATGAATTCTGGACCGCTAAGGTGTTGGTCATCTTAGCATGTCAAGAAGCTTAATGCGATTATAACGATTATGGTTATATACAATGGATGACGAAGGCACATCAACCCCATGATCTAGTGTGGTTGGCGGTTGTAATACACATAGGACGGCACATCGACCCCATGACCTAGTGTGTAGGTGGTTGTAATACACATAGGACGGCACATACGGCAGATCAACCCCATGATCTAGTGTGTAGGCAGTTGTAATACACATAGGACGGCACATACGGCACATCAACCCCATGATCTAGTGTGTAGGCGGTTGTAATACACATAGGACGGCACATACGGCACATCAACCACATGATCTAGTGTGTAGGCGGTTGTATACGACGGTACAACAATAGATTATATTATGGTATTTACAATGAATGACGACGGTACAACAATGTTATTTACAATGAATGACGACGGCAACATTTACAATGAATGACGAGGGCACAACAATAGATTACGGGACAGCACAACAATAGATGTTATTATGGTATAATACAATGGTATAATACAATGAATTGATTCAATGACAATGGATGACGCGGGCTATTCTACATTCAAGTGCAAAAACCAAACCACAAAATCTAACCCGGTTTGAAAATCAATAATAACATTCACACCACGTGTGACGGTGTGATTTGAGTTTGCACTTGAACTTCGCTAAAGCCTAAATATATAACAGACCAGGTTGTATATAACCACTCATTACAACGAAGTTAGATAGAACGATGTCTGCTTGTAATTCCTTGTTATTTTTAATAGTGATCATTCACAACGTTGAAGTAACACATAATACTTGAAGCAGACACTAAACAAAAGAATTAAATACGACGAGTATATAAAACAGTTCTGTTAATACTTGAAAAAGGATAAAATTGATTATATTCTGTTGAGATTCATAATAGCGAAACCAACCAATCAAAAATCAAATGACAGTGTTTAAGATCCGTAATTGTGTCATTGGTGATTTATCACACGCGCGTTACCTAAGGGAGTTATTCCCCTTGAACAATGCAAGATTATACATAAACAAATCGAATATTATTATTGAAGCGTTTTGAAAGCGTGGTTTGATAAACCCCCTCTGCAACATATCGTACTGAGGGGGGGCAAATATCAAAATACCTACCAGCGCTATTTATAGACGGAAATATTATTTCCTCGTTGTCAGTATTAATTGATTTTACGGGTTTGGATTTTTTCGAGTATAGTCCAGTTCTTCCTCGTTTTGTGTTTTCACATTGTGAAATAGCTTGAAGGTTGTTCAATTTGTTATTCCTGGGATCGGAATCAATGTGATCAATAACAAAACCATTCTTGATCAATCCGTTAAACACCTCGAATATGAATCTATGACAATAATATTTCTTCTTTCCAGCTTTAAACCCCAAATATCCCATATTATTCAGAGTACCAACCAACATCTTGAGTCTACAGTGTCTAACAACACCATCACGAGAGGCTTCATAGTTTGCAATAACAGGATGTCGTTTAAATTCTTGGCTCATTTATATACATAATACGTTTTTTGTCTAATTCATTATTTGGTTGAGATATAACATTGGGAAATCTTTCTATGTAGTCCTGGGCAGTTTTTATGATTTTGCCATTGACAACGTCATTGACGTTGTTGTTGACAGAGTCAGGATTTTTTATTCTTCGCTTGTCATAATAACGCTTCAACTCTCTATAACGCCTACCCCCGCAATAGATACATAACTCCGAATTGCCTCTAACACCTACCCCACAATGGATGCATGGGAGAGGACCTTTTGAACCGTTTCTCACGCTTTGCATATGATACCCACAGAATTCATTTCTGCATGATTTGTTACATGGAGTCTTTGATCCAATCATAAGACATTTACAATGATTCATTATATAAAAAACTTTTTATTTAAATACTTGTTTTAATTATAATATGAAGAAATTCAAGAGATTATCGAAAATTACGCCTTTGAAAAATGATAGCATGAAGGAGTTCTAGAGATTATCGAAAAATAATCCTCGATTTAATCTCGATAGAGTTTCTGTTAAACCAAAACGTCTAAACGACGATAGCATGAAGGAGTTCAAGAGATTATCAAAAATTTCGCCTTGGGAAAATGCTAGTTTTAATCTCGATATGAAGGAGTTCAAGAGATTATCAAAAATGTCGCCTTAGGAAAATGCTAGATTTAATCTCGATAGAGTCTCTGATATACCAAAACATCTAATCGATGATAGAACTATACTGGGTAAAATCAGAGAGTGTTTTAATGACTTCTATCGAGACGGTGCAGCATACTGTTGGTCGACATTTCAAATTATCGATGAAGATGTCAATGTACCCGTAATTGATGCTATCATGAACGATACAAGGGCAGCTAAGATAATTTCACATTTTGGCGAGAAATCCAAGGGATTTCAAAGGAGGTATTTTTTTAGAATAAAATTCGTTATCGAAGACGAAGGTGAATGGATTATCAGGGATAAATTTGAACCAATCCTCAAGGATAAAAAAACTATTATTGTGAGTAGAGATTCCAAACCAGGAATTCTAACTGGAATTGACAAACCATACTACGTGAAAAATTATCCTGTAACAGTGGTTGTTTATGGAATATACCCGATAAATGATAAGCCAAGTATTGCAAAACTAGCTCCTATAAAAACGTCGTCATCATTGACTTCGTCAAGGCTCAATTGTGTAGCAACACGGGTAATGGAACACTTCACGAATGCATCCCGAGGAAATAAACTAACTGATCTGCGACGTAGGAAAATAACCGAATGGGAACTAACAGTGAAACAGCGCGGGGCAATGATTTCCGATATAGCTAAATTAGAAGCATCATTAAAATTCCCAATATCAGTAACGACAATAACCGGAGAAGTATTATACGAACCGAAATATCAATCGCGAGGAGCTCCAATTGAAATTATTGATCATAACAAACACGCGTGGACACCTGCAGTAAATGTATATCCACGAGAACGAATCGTAAGATATATCCCCGAGGAATTTTCCGGGGATGTGTTTCACGAAGGGAGGTTATTCGATGCTATTGTTGCGTTGTGTAAAGATGATCCCGTGTCAGTGTGGTTACTTAATAGTGCTGGTTCCGAATCAGGATTTGATCAATTTGTAAGACCAAATGGTGAATTATATCGCGTTGAAGAATTAGATAACAGAATGAGAAAAATCGCTAATGAATTTTCACCGGAGAGTTTCCATGAAAAACTACTCACGAATAGTTTTACTATTCCATCAGTGGTAGCTCACTTCGCAAGAGAAAAAAACTCATGGCGTCCAACACGAAGTGATTTTCTCGAGGACGTTAAAATGAGTTGCGTCAAATTTGGTCATGGAGGACTGTGGCATACAAAATACTCACGTGATGGTATGATTTCCGCGTGTTATCCTGGAAGTTTTCTCGGGTATGGAGAATGCTCTGAGTATTTTAAACGATTTGGACACCCCACACATGAAATGACTCGTGTTGCGATTAATGGGCCATTACCCGATTTTGATTTAACCGGATTCGCTCGTGTGATATCATTCGAATTCGCTGCAGGGTTACATCCGTGTAGTTATCTTTGGCTTGGTAGACACCTATCTGTGAAACATTGGATGCCAATTGTGTTATTGCGGTATATGATTGATTGTGAGATGTTACAATCGTTGATTGTCGGTAAAGCTATTATATGCTATCGCGCGCAGAAGGATGTTTGGTTACCACAAACCAATATAGATTGTATAATACGCGAACAGCGAGAGCATTTTCCAGATTTCAGCGAGGAAGAAATCATGAAATTGTCTATGCAGTTATTTGAAATTAAAAACAAAGAAGCTAAAGATTTCGGACGAAAAATAATTGGTAAATTTACTCAAGGTGGAGGATATGACAATGCAAAATACTCTTCGAGGTTGATCATAGACAACGCAGAATACGATTTTATCATAGCGGATTTAACGAAACAGGGAAAACTTGTATCCCGTAAGAATGCTTTTCTATCCAATGGTGAGAAATCAGGTACGGTTGTTACCTACTGTGATGGATATAATTCCCAGTACACACATTTGAGAAGTTCTATGCTCGGTTATTCTACTATTAATCTATTTTCGATGATAAATAGATTTCCTAATACCGCGGTTAGAGTAGCTACTGATTCGATATATATCCACAATAAATACAGATCAGCTGTAGCGGCATTCACAGATCCCGAGGAAAATTGGGGATGTTGGCGATTTAAAAAGGAAAAACTACACGAGTATTGTGAATCCGCTGATGTTACCAACGACGATAAATATCTTTGTTGTAACCGTATTGAAATTCAATCAGAATTTTCTAATGCACCACCGGTATCTGATCCCGTATGTAGATACAAGACAGTTTATTTAAACGGTTGTGGTGGGTCAGGAAAGACAACTCGTGCAATCGAATTATTTCGTCGGTCAACCATGATTGTGTTAACACCAACTCACAGACTCGCCAGAGAGATGATAGCGCGGGGAGTAAAAGCCTGTACTTATCACAGCTTCTTTCGATGGAAAGGCGATACATGGACTCCTGATCGAATGGGCGATAAATTCATTCCTGAAATCATAATATGGGATGAAATATGCACTGTATCGTTGAGTGTATTACAGACATTTCTTGAATGGTTGTTATTGAAAACTACAAAAGTCGTCATAAACGGGGATCACGAACAACCACCGCCATTTGTTGGCGGATCTCCACATGAATGGCTAAAGGGTTTTGTAGATTATTATGAAGAAATTACCACTGATTATAGATCACTTGATGAACAATTACGAGAGTTCGAAGCGCTAATTAGACTACAACCGGATAGAATCCAATGTGAAATAGCGCGTGAAATAATTTCAGAAACTCCAATGAATGATTTTTGGGAAACATGGAAGCCAGATGATTTGATAATCGCGAGTAGAAAAATAGTCAGAGACGCACTTCAGATAAAGTTATTAGAATTACATAAATCTACATTTGCAACACTTCCAGTACCGTTGTTTTATAGACCAAAAGATACACGGCAACAAAATATAGAAGTTGATATTCCAGGACAGCGTGAAAAGCAGAATTTAGTGTTAAATGATATTGTGCTGGTTGATATCAGCGTCGTCGAAGATGCATTGCGAGCTGATAAATCCCCGTGGACGTTAGGTTATGCAGCAACAATACACTCTTCACAAGGATTAACTATCACAGACACAATTATTTGGATAGTAGATAATCGCATTGAATGGTCGAATTTAGTTTATCTCGCAGTATCCAGAGTACGAAGAATAAATCAGCTTCGAAGAATTGTTATTGACGATAATGACACTACAATCAGCGCCGATGATATCATCGGGGACATAATCAGAAAAAAACTCTCTGGTTATAAACAACAGGATAAACAAAATAATAGAAAATTTGACATTGATGCTGAATTGATAATTTCACTAAAGCAACAACAGAATAATCACTGCGCGAGTTGTAATTGTATAATGCGTTGGAGTTGGTCGGATAAAGATCTTCACCAATTTACCGTAGACAGAAAGAATAGCAGCAATATTCACACCAACGATAACGTTATGCTGACTTGTCTTGAGTGCAACAGACGCAGAGGTGCCAGCACAATGCCTCTGGCATCGGGTGCTAGTTAAGACCACGTGGTGGTAATTGAGTATCCTCGGGAATTACCTGTAGTTGTTGTCGAGTAAATCCTCGCTGAGGAGCAGTTGAATCTAGTTTATAGATTGCTGGTCTAGAAACGCTAGCGTTGGAAACACTAATGTTTCTACTCGTAGATCGTGTTATACCGGATATTTTATGTACGGTGACACTCCAAATAGGATCGGTAGCTCTTTTTTTACCACCCTCAAGCTCTCCTGGTTCGTATAAATACCTTACAGTGACATTACTACCAAGAATTTGTTCCTTGAAATCTTTTTGTGGTTGTACGGGTATATCCTTTTTTTTAATAGCGTTGTTAGGTTTCATGTTGATTGTTCTAGTAATCTCATTATTGATTGCGGTAACTACACCTGGTAATCTCTTAACCCATTCACGGGATCGTCTATGTTGAATAAACTCCTTCGCGTATTGATATCCAAATAACCGCTCTGCAAGAGTCCGATTAAATCGTTCAACAATTGCCTGATCGCGATGTAGTGCAGTATGTCCTCGTCGTATGATGACATTATGATGTTTCATCGTTGTTAAAACAGCGCCTTGAAATTCCTTGCCAGGATCAACTTGTAACAGATTTGGCCAGCGTAGTGGACCTCGTCGATAAATCCTTTCAAATGCAGAAGCTACTTCAGTAGATGATTTTGTCTTCAGCGGTTCAGCTTGTTTGTATCGACTAGCAATATCAACTACGGTTAACGCGTATTTGTAACCGTTGTCATGTGGTAAAAATAATATATCAGCTTGATGAACCTCATTAGGAACTGTCACATTAAAAACCGAGTAGTTAATTCGTTTAGGCGGTGGTAGATAAATTTGCCATATAGCCTGTTTGGATAACCAATCCGCCGCAGTGGTTTTTTTCACCGCTGCTGCACTAGCGAGTTTACTGATTGCTGCCTTGCCTCTCCAGTATCCCCTCGGAGAATAATAAATAGATTCCATATTATTAATTACCAGCACCTAGCATCAATTTACCTTTCATAGCGGATTTTATCAACCACGAAGCCAATTTTTCTTTGAATGATTTATCAGGAATAGCATTCAACGCATGAATTAATTTCACATCCGCGAGATGTCTATGTTGAAGATTGCTGCTTTTATAAGCAACATCATGAACATGACACGCCTTATCAATGGCGTTTATTGGATATTCACCGGGTTTGGGTTGGTTTTGGTCATCGAGTCTGATATCTAATCGTGTTCCCGGTCCACAATAACTATACCCTGGAAGGTGCTTTTCTCCTGAGTATTTTGCCCACGGTGTTCCTGGGAGTTTCACTAACTTGGCTGCAATATCACCTCCTCCTTTTTTTTTAAAGGTTCCTTGGGTTTACCAAGGGAAACAAATTTAAATTTCTTTGTACTACATTGTACGCATTTACCAGAAAGCGCTGATCGATTATTTTTCGTTGTAATCGTTGTCAAGTCATTTGTGCCATTTCACACAATATAGATCCATAATTTATATATAACAGCATGAATGTAATTGATTATTCAGCTACGAGACGACGGGAACCTATTAAAAACCATGCAATGTTACCAAATTCTATTCGCGCGATTATCATCGGACCATCTGGAAGCGGCAAGACACAATTGCTACTTAATTTGATAACGAGATGGATGAAGTGGGATAAATTGTATTTGATTGCTCCGAGTGTAGACGATCAGCGATGTTATGAAGTGTTAAAGGATTTTAACGAGAAAGCGAAATTAGAAATCGATGATGATATAATTGAGTTTATAACAGATATCGAAGAAGCACCGAGCATTGATGATATTAATGGAGATATTAACAATTTAGTCGGACATGATGATACGATGTTAGACAATCAAAAGAATCCTGCTAGGATATTTTCCAGAGGCAGACATAAAAACACAGATGTGATATATGTTACTCAACGTTACACACAAATTCCTAAAGTGATCAGAGATAACTGCAATCTATTATGTGTATTTAACGGAGTTGATACTCATACGTTGAGAAATATTTGGCAAACGTGGTGTGGAGGTGATATGGATCATAACCAATTTAGAAATTTCTTTAGCCGCGCTCAGACAATCCCACACGGATTTGTGACGATAAATTTATCAGACCCTCGAACAAGATATCGTGTCGGACTTGATCAAATATTCAGTTAACGCATAGCAGCAACGACGTGGACGCCAACGACAATGGCGTCTTTTTTATAAAAAAATTTCATAATTTTATTTTTATTTTTTGCTCAAATTATTAAAAAAAATTAATTATAATATTTTCAAGGAAGCCTCAGTTTGCTAAATTGAGTCCTATTAAGCAATTTCGAGAAAGTCTCAGTTTGCTAAATGAGGCTTGTAAAAGTTGGTCTGTTCACCATCTCTGCTGCTAGTTGCCGTACATCGTCAAGCTGCCTTAGGGTCTCCACTCCGGATTTTCCTATAGGGTTTACTCCCTCAGCCGTTTGCTAACCATAGCTGACCTGCACGGCATCAGGAGACTCGTGTATGGGCGTATGCGTCCATTTCCAGAGCAGATAATGCATCTGTCACTGCCCACCGAGCAGATAAAGCATCTGCCACATTGTATGCACCAACCATTTTAAGATCTTATATATATGTCAATAAATGTTTTATTCGTCAGAACTGCTTTTATTTGTTTCCATCTCTTGGTTATTGTTTATGCAGCAGGCGATGAATAAAATCATGTGGAAATACTGTTTAATAAATGTTAATAACTTAGCATTTTTATGCAAGTACGGAAAGTAGGACTACCATTTTGAATTCAAGATTATATACATATTTAACAATAAAGTATTTTCAGAAACAATAATAAAACCTGAACAACTGGTACATTCTAATGTAATTACGAACAACTGGTACATTCTAAAGTAATTACGAACAACTTACTCTTAACAGTACATGGTAATGTGTTGTCTCTGTAAAAGCAAATGCACTTCTCACAATCAAATCGAAGAAACTATCATGTGACAATTGATATTTGTGGAACAACGGATTTCAAATGTTGCTGTTAATAAACGCAATACTTGTACTCAGGAGAGGTATTATAATTAGAGTTCCCAAGAAACCGTTAACACCCAACACTATTCTTTCTTCATTAAATGCAATATACCTCCATTAACATTCCACATAATGAGGGAATACGTCCATGTAAAGAAGCATGTGAAACAAGACATGTGAATATGATATCTAGGTAATTTCAGGTCAAACTCTCGAGTAGCATGTAACGAAGCAAGTGAAACAAGACATGTGAATATGATATCTAAGTAATTTCAGGTCAAACTCTCTAGTAGCATGTAACGAAGCAAGTGAAACAAGACTTGTGAATATGATATCTAGGTAATTTCAGGTCAAACTCTCGAGCTAGTTCTTAACTCTACAACTTTGACTTTAAAAGACAAGAATACCTCCAGAGAAACGGAACAGCCTTGGAGACTATGACAGCCCATATACAAATATCGTTTTGATCCGATTGGAAATTCAACTTCTTATGTTTAAAAGTAAATTCGAATTAAAAGGGCTTAATTTAAAACCCAAATTTCAAACTAATTTTGAGATGAATATTGCACTGAACCAAGATGCACTAAAAATTTATATAATTGCCATAGGTTTACGAGGATCTAGACAAACCATCGATAAAATGATCCCCAAGTCAGAAACACATTGGTAGTAAACTATACACATCACCTACTTGATACATATTACCAGATATTTAGTTATTTAACAATATTATCTGAAACAGTCACATCATGGCCTAAATTTAATAAATTTGACATTATTACAATTTACTAAATTATCCCCTAAAATCAGAACTCTACAGAGTTACGAAAACATCTGTAAAGGTGCTACGCTTGTCAATGAATATAAGCGGGTGATTAATTGTGTTGTGTCACCCCAGCTATGATAGTGAAAAACCCTCTAAAAAGGAACAGAATTGGTCAGTTCACATTCCAAATTGTTCTGATAGATCGAGATGACTTCCTAACCTAACTTCTGAAAGGCCTGCTAAAAATAGAAATACTTGATTTTTGGATTTGTGACGGAATATCTAGTTATTTGTATGTGAAATGGACATGCTACAGTTTTTGTGACGGAATATCTAGTTATTTGTATGTGAAATGGACATGCTACAATTTTTGTGACGGAATATCTAGTTATTTGTATGTGAAATGGACATGCTACAATTTTTGTGACGGAATATCTAGTTATTTGTATGTGAAATGGACATGCTACAGTTTCAAGATACGTGTGAAATTTAAAACGTGTTGCAATATTCTTCCATTTAGGCTCATTACGTATATAAGGCTTTTACCTAGGGGCACAAATAATGATAATCTGTCTTGAAGGAATTGTTTGCACTCATCTAGTTAAGAAAAAATAGGTTACTGTATTTAAAATACTGAAAATTAAAAGCGTTACCTATTTGAACAGATTAATGTATTTAAAATACTGAAAATTAAAAGCGTTACCTATTTGAATAGGTTACTGTATTTAAAATACTGAAAATTAAAAGCGTTACCTATTTGAGTAGGTTAATGTATTTAAAATACTGAAAATTAAAAGCGTTACCTATTTGAATAGGTTAATGTATTTAAAATACTGAAAATTAAAAGATTTACCCATTTGAATAGGTTACTGTATTTAAAATACTGAAAATTAAAAGCGTTACCTATTTGAATAGGTTACTGTATTTAAAATACTGAAAATTAAAAGCGTTTCCTATTTGAATTTGACAATATGTAGGAGTATCGGTCATTACATTTGTATATCTCAGAAAAGTTTCCATATTAGCAATGGTTAAATTAGAGGCATTGATTTATTTCGTGCACAATACTGAAAGAGAAATTACAAAACTATTACTGAACAAAATGCACTTTAATCATAGAGATTATAGATAGTCCTGATACCAAATAAAACAGTTGCACATTCTCATAAAAATTTGATGATCAAGGATCTCAGGACAAAAAATAAATTCAAAACGGGGACAAAAACAATTACAGTGTGGAAATCATTCTATGAAAGAGAGTTGCTGAAGCAGGGGAAAATATTACAGGTCAACTAATCAATCAAAGTGACTGAGTTATATCCCTCTACACCATATTTGAATGCATCTCACATAACGCGTCATATTGAAAGTGAACAAATCAGTACATAGTTTGGATAAAGGTGTCCGTCTGTGTGTGTATATATATATATGGAGTGCCCTTACTACACCGCACGATCAAAGTTGCCATTTATTTATTCGTTAATTACTAATTATAAGCTGATTGAGGATCCAAGACAATTCCTTGACAACCACACACACCAAAGTCGGAAAATCATTATTTTGTGGTACAATCGTCCATACACATGTATAAACTTATCGTCCTAACTTCAATGTTAGACGACTGAATGACACCCACCCTCATTGTGCCCGTTTGCCACTTGTTTTGTCTGTAACCGAATATCTTACACCCCGCAGTCTATGTTAACTACATTTTTTTAATTTAAAAAAAATAATAGGATTTATCTCTTTGATATTTTGACTTTTTTTCTTTAAACAAATGTAGCCAAAGGTTAAATATCCAGTTCATGCAGGAAACAATGCAATATATTTGAATGGAGTTAGAAGCTGTTGGATGGGGTTATTGGATTCTGTATCTAAATATGACATTGTCAGGTAGTATTTAATAAAACTCATAAGATTTGCCGACGAATTGGTACATGTTGATATCTCTCTGTCAACGCAGACACAAAGATTACCTGCAACTATTTTGATATAACGTGTATATTCTTCTTCTCTCGAACCGAATGGCGCTCAGCATTGAGGTTATTGTTAGGACTGGTCGGCATGGTGTCATGATAATGAGACTGTACGGAATATCATGCTACATGTCTGCAGAAGAAATATTGCTTTCTTAATCTGCATAGAAATTATTCATTTTAAAAAATGTTGTGGCTTTTGTTTTGAATTGCATCAATATATTTAATAAACAATACATTGAAAAAGTATCACATCGAAACATTCTTGCATTTGTTCTGTAGGCATTGCTTTCGTGTTCATAATGACAATTTGAGATGAAAATCGGTGTCAGAATTAGGAATTGGGGTGTAAAAGCTTGTGCGCTAGAAGTTTTGATTGGCCTGTCAAGTTATATTTATGATATTCCTGTGTTTTGATTTATTACAGCTATCGAAAAAAATATGGACCTTTGTGACCTCACTGATCTACTCTATTGTTTTTTTTTTCCATTTCGTCCATCCTTCGTTGACTCTTCCTTTTGCAATGGCATATGACAGATGATACTTACGCATAATAGTAACAGATAATACTGTAAGATGAAAGAAGCAATAGAGAGACTTAGTGACAGACAGAGAGATTGTTTGCATCGTATTATTTGATTAGGAATGAAGCGACATTATATATTACAAACATGTACAAAATGTTGTAAATTGTGCATTTGAATTACAGCACATTTTTTCTTATTTACCGGTGGAATAAAGATTCAACGGTTCCCAACTGATTGCCAACATTGGGATGTAACAGTGGCGTAGCATGAGGGTGCAGGGGGTGCAAGTTGTACCGGGCGCCATCTTAAGGGGGCGCCGGAAGAAGACTAAGACACAAACTGTCGGTAACATTTTTGTTGTAGTTGTTGCAGTTAAAATTTATTAGCCTTAAATTGCCTTTCTATGATGACTGTATTATTATTTTGTATTCAGTACTGACTACTGTTTTCCTATGTTTCAGTGACGCTGGTGGCGTAAAATGTATACCTTGTCCCCGGGCGCCAAATACTCTCCGCTACGCCGGGGGAGGGTGGGGGCGAAAAATGTGAACCTTGCACCGGGCGCCGAACACCCTCGCTACGCCATTTGGTTGTAATGGTCTTTAAGAAGATTTTCTCTCTCTCTCTCTCTCTCTCTCTCTCTCTCTCTCTCTCTCTCTCTCTCTCTCTCTCTCTATATATATATATATATATATATATATATATATATATATATATATATATATATCTTCAATCTTGCAGTCAATACTGTAAATGGATAATCTTTAACAATTTTTTTTTTAAAACTCTATATTACTTTCCATTCTTTATTTATTATGTTATTTATATTTCTGAAATTATATAAATCTAAGTTTGGGTCTTAAAACAAGTTAAGGTCCTAACACATAACAATAGACTTTTCATAGTGATATATAATATTTGTATTATTGTAAAGTTCTGGACAATTGTTATTTGCCCAATAAACGTTAAGTAAAGAGACGTTCCTTTCATGAATTTTAATATATAATCCAATCAAATTACCATCAGGATCCTTCTTACATTACTTTATTTCATACTCAAAGTTGTTGTTGTAAAATAGAATACAAACTTCTCGAGAGTTTGACCTGTAACAATCTGAACCATGTCCATAACCCTAGTATGCCCTAATATAAGAAATTGAATACCTTGGAAAAAATACTTATATTCCAAGCAATATATATGACTCTGTTTTCTTCTAAGATAATCAAAAACATTTTTACATTTGCCAAAATCTCCAAGTCCCCAACGTTTTTAGGTAGTATTTTTATGTCTGAGCTTTTCATTTTCAGTGTAAATATATGAATTCTTCACACATGATAGGTAGTATTTTTATGCCTGAGCTATTCATTTTCAGTGTAAAATATGAATTTTTCACACATGATAGGTAGTATTTTTATGTCTGAGCTATTCATTATCATTGTAAAATACGAATTCTTCACACATGATAGGTAGTATTTTTATGTCTGAGCTATTCATTTTCAGTGTAAAATATGAATTCTTCACACATGATAGGTAGTATTTTTATGTCTGAGCTATTCATTTTCAGTGTAAAATACGAATTCTTCACACATGATAGGTAGTATTTTTATGTCTGAGCTATTCATTTTCAGTGTAAAATACGAATTCTTCACACATGATAGGTAGTATTTTTATGTCTGAGCTATTCATTTTCAGTGTAAAATATGAATTCTTCACACATGATAGGTAGTATTTTTATGTCTGAGCTATTCATTATCAGTGTAAAATATGAATTCTTTACACATGATAGGTAGTACTTTTATGTCTGAGCTATTCATTATCAGTGTAAAAATATGAATTCTTCACACATGATAGGTAGTATTTTTATGTCTGAGCTGTTCATTTTCAGTGTAAAGTACGAATTCTTCACACATGATAGGTAGTATTTTTATGTCTGAGCTATTCATTATCATTGTAAAAATATGAATTCTTCACACATGATAGGTAGTATTTTTATGTCTGAGCTATTCATTTTCAGTGTAAAATACGAATTTTTCACACATGATAGGTAGTATTTTTATGTCTGAGCTATTCATTTTCAATGTAAAAATATGAATTCTTCACACATGATAGGTAGTATTTTTATGTCTGAGCTATTCATTATCAGTGTAAAAGATTAATTCTTCACACATGATAGGTAGTATTTTTATGTCTGAGCTATTCATTATCAGTGTAAAAAATGAATTCTTCACACATGATAGGTAGTACTTTTATGTCTGAGCTATTCATTATCATTGTAAAAATATGAATTCTTCACACATGATAGATAGTATTTTTATGTCTGAGCTATTCATTATCAGTGTAAAATACGAATTCTTCACACATGATAGGTAGTATTTTTATGTCTGAGCTATTCATTATCAGTGTAAAAATATGAATTCTTCACACATGATAGGTAGTATTTTTATGTCTGAGCTATTCATTATCAGTGTAAAATATGAATTCTTCACACATGATAGGTAGTATTTTTATGTCTGAGCTATTCATTATCAGTGTAAAATCTGAATTCTTCACACATGATAGGTAGTATTTTTATGTCTGAGCTATTCATTTTCAGTGTAAAATACGAATTCTTCACACTTGATAGGTAGTATTTTTATGTCTGAGCTATTCATTATCAGTGTAAAATATGAATTCTTCACACATGATAGGTAGTATTTTTATGTCTGAGCTATTCATTATCAGTGTAAAATACGAATTCTTCACACATGATAGGTAGTATTTTATGTCTGAGCTATTCATTTTCAATGTAAAAATACGAATTCTTCGCACATGATAGGTAGTATTTTTATGTCTGAGCTATTCATTATCAGTGTAAAATATGAATTCTTCACACATGATAGGTAGTATTTTTATGTCTGAGCTATTCCTTATCAGTGTAAAATACGAATTCTTCACACATGATAGGTAGTATTTTTATGTCTGAGCTATTCATTTTCAGTGTAAAATACGAATTCTTCACACATGATAGGTAGTATTATTATGTCTGAGCTATTCATTATCAGTGTAAAATATGAATTCTTCACACATGATAGGTAGTATTTTTATGTCTGAGCTATTTATTTTCAGTGTAAAATCTGAATTCTTCACACATGATACGCACAATGTTTTGTAACACCGATATTCATTCGACCTCATGTCCCTACATTATTGCTGAAATCAGAGATTGCAACACCGACATACATTCTACATTCATGCCCCGGCTGTAAGGTTAACATCAGAAATTGTAACACCTACATACATTCTAACCTATTGACGTACTGATTAGAATGCTGACATCAGAAATTGTAACACCGACATACATTCTAACCTATGGCTATGGACGTACTAATTAGAATGCTGACATCAGAAATTGTAACACCGACATACATTCTAATCTATGGACGTACTGATTAGAATGCTGACATCAGAGATTGTAACACCGACATACATTCTAACCTATCGACGTACTGATTAGAATGCTGACATCAGAGATTGTAACACCGACATACATTCTAACCTATGGACGTACTAATTAGAATGCTGACATCAGAAATTGTAACACCTACATACATTCTAACCTATGGACGTACTGATTAGAATGCTGACATCAGAAATTGTAACACCGACATACATTCTAACCTATGGACGTACTAATTAGAATGCTGACATCCGAAATTGTAACACCGACATACATTCTAACATATCGACGTACTGATTAGAATGCTGACATCAGAGATTGTAACACCGACATACATTTTAACATATGGACGTACTGATTAGAATGCTGACATCAGAGATTGTATCACCCTACATTCTAACATATGGACGCACTGATTAGAATGCTGACAACAGAGATTGTATCACCCACCCTACATTCTAACCTATCGACGTACTGATTAGAATGCTGACATCAGAGATTGTAACACCGACATACATTCTAACCTATAGACGTACTGATTAGAATGCTGACATCAGAGATTGTAACACCGACATACATTCTAACCTATGGATGTACTGATTAGAATGCTAACGTCAGAGATTGTATCACCTTACATTCTAACATATGGACGCACTGATTAGAATGCTGACATCAGAGATTGTATCACCCACCCTAAATTCTAACCTATGGACGTACTGCTTAGAATGCTGACATCAGAGATTTATCACCCTACATTCTAACATATGGACGCACTGATTAGAATGCTGACATCAGAGATTGTAACACCCTACATTCTAACCTATGGACGTACTGATTAGAATGTTGACATCAGAGATTGTAACACCGACATACATTCTAACCTATCGACGTACTGATTAGAATGCTGACATCAGAGATTGTAACACCGACATACATTCTAACATATGGACGTACTAATTAGAATGCTGACATCAGAGATTGTATCACTCTACATTCTAGCATATGGACGCACGGATTAGAATGCTGATATCAGATATTGTAACACCAACATACATTCTACCTTCATGACCCTTCAGTTATACTGACAGCGCTTGTTATTTCAAAAACATTTGTTTGAGTTATCAATACAGGTTTGTATGTGAAAGTATCGCGTTATCACTGAATATTTAACGTACATCTATATTACTTTTGTTTCTTTTTTCGTACCTTAACCGGCATGTTAGAATATGAGACTCCATTGCAAGGCTCCTATTGTTGCAAACACCAGCTTAAGCCACATCCAGATACCCATCCAAGCACACAAAGACTGGTTATTGACGTATGGCGTTAATTTCCGCAAGAGTTGTGTTTTGTGGTACGTTCTGATTACAAGCCAAACAGTTGAATTATTCTTGTACTTTTTTTCTACTGTTAATATATGACCTGTCATTGGTTATTTTGTTTTGAATTCTGTTTACCAAGTACTATAATGTTGGAAGAAAATAGCAACTGAATAAGACTAACTATCTCTATAAATAATGACGTGGTGCAAAAATATTTCCAACAAATCATAAGCAATTAAAGATGGACTTTAGAAAAGAAGACCAAGTGGATAAGAATTATGTATACATCCACAAAAATGCAAGCAGTCTTCAAGTAGCAACTGCGCATAATGTAAAAGACGAAGAAAATGAAACACGTAAACAAACAATTATTTGTATAATGCTGTTAATTTGTCATTCGTTTTAATGTAATGTGTACACAATTGACTGCAACTGCAGGCAAAAAGACAGTTATTGCCTGGATAATTACATTATCAGCCAAGAAAGAAACAATCTGCCCATCTGTTTTCAAACAGTAGCTTTTTGTACTGCCAGTCTAACAATGAACACCTGCTAATGACGTTGCCTTATCGAGTAAGCAATAGTTTGGCTACTATGTCTACAAATGAGTTTGTTAGTGTTTCCGACACCACATCCTGAAGAACTTGCTTTTCCTCCACATCCTGTGAAACCTGTTCTCGGTATTGCTGTGGATGGCAAATCATAGGAAATAGTAACAAATAATAGTAATCTTTCTCCTTGAATAGGTGTTTTAGCCTTTTACCTGTCCGTAACTCTTACCTATCTTTAATTGTTTTTCTTTCTAATCTTTAAGAATTACGCATGTTATATGTGCAATATCAAACTATTGGCTCTCTTTGCGTCCCAAAATTTGGCAATTGTTGTTTCAATTTACCTTTTTAAATTTACATTTTTAAATTTACATTTTTCAATTTACCTTTTTCAATTTACATTTTTCAACTTACCTTTTTCAATTTACCATTTTCAATTTTCCTATTTTAATTTACATTTTTCAATTTACCACTTTCAATTTACCTGTTTTAATTTACATTTTTTAATTTACATTTTTCAATTTACCTTTTCCAATGTACCATTTTCAATTTACCTGTTTTAATTTATATTTTTAAATTTACCTTTTTCAAATGCATATGTTTTTTTGCAAATATGTTTCATTATTACCACAGGGTAACTAAATATTTGATAACCTCTGTAACTAACTTACGTACGGTGGTATCCTAAATGCCGTTTTTAAAGAATCAAGGTCACTGATTGAACGAAAATAATTAACGTACAATATTAGCAACCTTTCTTCAGAATAAACCTACGTTATTTTATCGCGGCATTACTGAAAGTCACTCAGCTGGCCACCCACAAAATAACTTTTCTTAACAAGGAATCGTGCAGATTATGATGTTCACCGTTTTCAACGTGTCCTTACCTCGACTACATTGTACTATGGTCAATCATTAACATTACGGTCTACGGTAACTGAATTAGCTGTGTCTACTTTGCCATTCATTTAGACATTTTGTTTCCATAGCCAGCTCCTACAGCATTCACACACACACACACACACACCTTTTTTCTTCTTTCTTTTCTTTGTGCAAAGCAATAGTAGCTCTGCATATGGAAGTGGAATTTTTGTGGTATTCATCTAAATCATGCTTTGTGTTTACTTGCTGACCAAACGATAGATTTGTGGTGAATATTCTATTAGTTTATGTATGATTAGCACTAGGGTCTAACGATATTGTGAAAATTCATCTTGAGATTTTATATTTTGTGGTTTCCATTTTATCCATTTTTTGTCCAGTCATAATTGATAAGAAAGTTACATCTGAGCTTTGTAGATGTCCAGTTAGGTGCTAAAAGTAATCTGACTACAGCTTTTGCAATTTTGCATTGGTTCATGCTGTGCAGTGTTTATTCATCAAGTATTTAAATAAGGTCTAATTTATTTATATTGGTTTATTTTCTATGCTAAAATCGTGTTTAACAAATGCGTTTGCATTCATCAACTAAAACTGCAGGAATATGAGTTTGTCAAAGACTTTCAGAGTACTGATATGAAACAATTTCGGTGAAATCAATTAGCGCTGTAATTACCGTAATTGTCTTCATCGTAAATAGGATCATCGAAGAATGTCTAATCAAAGCTCCTCGACCTCCATTTTTATGCTATCTAAAAGGATGACAATTTTATCGAGAAAAGAAACCTTACGGATGGTTAGAATAGCAGTAGTTTCCCATCAAAGTTTAGAACCAATCAAGAAAACATATTATAAAAAAGGCAATGTTCATATTTCATATAGAGTCACGAACTGTGTTTTCATCGCAATGTCTTCAAGAATGTTCAGCTTGAAATTGACTACCTGTCTGCAATTTCCTAATTTGATGTGAATTCAGGTTTCAGAATTTCCAGAAGCTTCATAGAAATTAAATTAAGAAATAAGTTTCATCTTTGGAAGGTTGAAAAAAATCTTGATTACTATTTTGTGACTTAAACTCGTATAATAAGACAGAATAGGAAAAATTTATTTTAGAGTATTAAGGTTAATTTAGAAGACTCTTTCATCAGAAGTTGTACATACCGAGAAGCTATTAGTAATGATCCAAAAAGGACAGAATTTAATATTTTGATTCATGTTGACTATCCGCATCTGATATTATTAAGTCATATAAGGGACCCCGAGTGGCCGAGTGGTCTAAAGCGCTGTCCGTTACGAACCACTGCCATCTCACCTCTGTCTGCGTGTGTTCGAGTCTAAGATTCGGCAAATGTAGTTATGTGAGAAAGCTTGCCAGTAGCTTCTCGTGGGTCGGTGGTTCTTTCCGGGGGTTGTCCGGGTTCTTCCTCCACCATTAATACTGGCCACCATTAATTCCTCCACCATTAATACTGGCCGCATGAACCAATGCAAAATTGCAAAAACTGTAGTCAGATTACTTTTAGCACCTAACTGGACAGCTACCTATATTGTGCTGAAAAATGGCGTTAAACCATAAAAAACAAAAACAAACAAACAAACAAACAAACAAACATTAACTCATATAAGAGAGGCAAGCACATTGTCTACACGTATGTGTAATGTAGAGATTTTTAATTAACATTATATATATATATATATATATATATATATATATATATATATATATATATATATATATATATATATATATATATATATATATATATATATATATATATATATATATATATATATATATATATATATATATAATTAACTGCAGAAATCAATTTCAGATTTATTTCAGCATTGGCGGAAAAGATGCTAGGCTCAGCATGGAAAAACAAGGCCGGTCGGCAGACCGGAATCACACATATTTTTGTTTGGTACTTTCGAATCTGATACAGTATATGGGTTTCTGAAACATGAAGAATGATACATTTTCCTCAATCCGGTCAATTTCACCAAACATTATTCTAATGACTGTTGTTATTGTTTGCCAGATTTGGAACATGTTTTATAAAGTGGTAATGGTTATTATTAGCAATCACAAAAAAACAAGAAAATAGTTCACATTGAAAATCTCAGCTCCACCTGGAAATGAGTCTGCACTATGCGTGTGACACGTGACTTACTTAAGAAGAGTCTGGAGTGGTCACGCAATAATGGCATGAAGATGTTCAAGCACATAATGCATTATTAGAAATATCTAAATGTGGTGTTTGTCCTCTGCATTTTATTGTAACATTATGTCATCAGAATATTCTACATTGTTGTTAAGTTTGCCGACAGATTGTAGAATACAGTAAGTAGCTATGTAGAAGGTGTGATATACTAAGACGTTTTTGAAAACTACGGCAGGTTTTGTTATTTACTTAAAATGAATACCTTGCCACTCATGTTGAAGAAGTATAGACTTCTACTTTTATCTGCTAGCATCATCCTTACAAGTTAGGCAAATTTTACTTGTTTTACAGACTTCAGTTACATTTGACATCTTTTTACAAATATGTTGATGGAATATTTAACTATCACATGCTGGCATAGCCTGATGTTGTTTGCCAGAGGGGACGAATTTAGGCAAGTGAAGATTTTAAAATATTTAAATGGCTCTGCCCTATTTGTGAACAAGGTTAGAAAGAGCAAATAAAACATCTTCTTTTAGCTTGAGCATGTGAATGGTTCTTACATTACCAAAGGTCTCTGCAATGATAACCCTAGTCTGGTCCCCTGCTTAGTATGCTCCCATGCGTTGCACTCCGAGTGCAACGCATGGGAGCATACTAAGCAGGGGACCAGACTATGATAACCCTTGCTTCCCTAAGCTTCGGTTTCCGGTTTTCGACTTAAAAGTTTTGCGAGTTAAGTTATATATGGTACTATACCAGTCAAATTAGCAGCAGACGAAACTATTGGAGTAAATGTAAACAACACAACAGGATTTCCGATGTCATCAATCCCGAATTACATTCCCCCACGTCATTTTGGTGTTCTTCTACTTTTCCGTATATGCTCCCATTTTCTGTCCGCTGGGTGGATGCGAACGCATAGAAATGGTAAGAGAAATGTCGAGCATTCATCAGTACATAAAATCAATTAAAATGAATGATAAACAGTGCCTAAAGGTATAAGATAGCGACATTGAAAAGAAAAATAGATAATTCCTTGAAATTACAGTAACTGATAATTACCATAAGTTATAATTACCATTATTAGCGTACCATACACAGTATCGTCGTCAAGAGCAGTAAAATACCAAGATAGATTCAAACACACATGCAAACCAAAATACGGAACAAATACTGTCTGGAAGTAAACCATACTTTAATTTTAGAATCAATACTCCTAATACCGCCACACATTTAAAAAACAAACCTAGAAGTAGGGGCGTAGTTTTATAATTAAATGCAGCCTATGGCAGTGACCATGCCATCATACTTTCACGAGTACCGCTTGTTTTCTTGAAAAATCTGAAACGAAAAGGTGCAAATTAATAAGATAATTATATATATATATATATATATATATATATATATATATATATATATATATATATATTATATATATATATATATATATATATATATATATATATATATATATATATATATATATATATATATATATATATCAGAGGCGTAGCTATGATATTTTGCGCCCGGGGACGAACTATAAAATTGGCGCCCCAGCGATCATGTGACCGATTAATTACCCTTGTTTACTAATGATAATGTAACGTTATAAGCCTCATTTTGGCGCCCCTGTACCTTGGCGCCCGGGGACATATGTACCCCCCTGCACCCCCCCCCCCCTAGCTACGCCTCTGATATATATATATATATAGATATATATATATATATATATATATATATATATATATATATATATATATATATATATATATATATATATATATATACAGGTGAAAACTAGAATTCAAAGAAAACATAACAAAGATATAGTCGGGGTAGGGGGGGACATTTAAAGACTTACATGTCGTGATTCCTTTACAATAAGAATACGTATTAGCATGGATAGCCTTTGTAGACGTGAAAACAAAACGTTCGAGGTACACATGATATTAAGCTTCAGTATTATTCGGACTACCCCTTTTCTTGAGATTATCTAGATAGATTCTAATTGGATGTGTTCCCCTTTTCTTGAGATTATCTAGATAGATTGTAATTGGATGTGTTCCCCTTTTCTTGAGATTATCTGGATAGATTCTAATTGGATGTGTTCCCTCATATAGCCCAGCTGTAATATATCAGTGGTAGTATATATGCCACACACAAAAATTCAAGTGACTGGGTAGGTGGAAATGTCGACAATAATTTTAAGAGATTGATTCTTTTGATTAACATAAGTGATCGATATGTGTATTCCAGCTGAGATATTGATCAATGTAATTACCTAGAAGTCTTTGATTTTTCACATTAGAAACGTTTAAACCATACTCTCTTAGAAGTAAATACATGTTAGTCGATACGCTCTTCCTGGTTCCGATTGTCATACATTTTGTTTGCAAGACATTGATATGGTTTTTTTTTTTGTAAATACGCAAGTGGTTTATTGTTAAGAATGATTTGATGTTTATTGACAGTGGCGTCCAGAAATGTACAAGCTGATTGCAAATTAATGTAGATTTGTCAGCGAAGAAGTCTGTGTTAGACTTCATAGGATACAAAACAAAGTTATTGATAAACACTTGAAAAGAAAAGGCCTGCATAAAGATTCTAGAGGAACACCACTTAAAATATGACATGGCGTTAATCCTATAGATCGCTGTACATGGATGTAACGTGGTACAAAACACAATAATTTTCAAAACAATACGATTACCTAAAATATAATAACTCAGTCATTTAACGGCAAGTACAAGAACTGAATTCTTTCTTGTATGGCTATGCCGCTGGAAAATTGTTCTTTTATACAGCAGCTAAAATGACTTTAACACGCTAGAAAAAGGTGATTGTTTACGAATGGGTTTAAAAGAATTTTTTTTCATTCCGTCCACTCGATTTTGGACTGGATAGTAAAGATAACGATTACTGGCAAAGGATAGACCAACATTGTTTATTCTCAGAGGTATCAGTTTAAGTAACAATTTACCTAAGTAACAAACTATGTTTTTTGACGAACAAAAATATAAACAACTGAGAACTTTATGATTTAGCTGGCAACATTACCTGCACGGGCGGCCACTATATCCTGCATGATTCGAGAAGTACACATAGCAGATTCCATGGTACGGACATGCTCATGTACAGTAAAGTAATAACCAGTTCTCTGTTAACACATAGAAAAGATAGTGTAGATGCAAATCAAATGTATCTTAGATGCTCAAGGAAAAAAGTCAGTACGAATATTAAATCCATATTGTTTTCAATGACCTTAATTCAAATAATTGAATTGTTGAATTAATTTGATTTTGAGATTTCAGAGGCTGCTATGGTTAATGAATGTTGCAGTTGTTTGAGAAGTCATACAAAAAATATATATGACGAGTGGTTTTGAACTAAATACAAAACTGGAGATAAAAAAGTGAAAGACAGCATAAAACTCCACACGCAATCAACACGTTAATCAAACTGAGAAATATAAGAAGTTACTCATCCACGTATTGTCAGGCTAAATTCCTAAAGGACATTACAGATGCAGTGAATACAGATTCCATACTAAAAAAAATCATGTTACGTTCGACTTTATTAATTGTCTTGCAGTTGTAGGAAATATTCAATGCATATTAAATATTGTACGTTCGAGCGTCGAAGTTCGCTACCTATGAAGCTGATGCCTTTTGTATAATTATGACAACCAGCAAAATTCGGAGCGCTATCTCGTACGGAAGAAATTTTCGAATCCTAATGTTCATTTAAGCGGGTTTTTTTTAATACGCATTATTATGCATTCTGAAATGAGTACTTGTTTGTTTAAACACACAAGAAATATGTGCAGTTTAAAATAGTATGATGTTTGATAAATAAGAGCATTACAATTTTTTTTGGGGGGTGGGGGGATAGATTCTAGTTCAATTGCTGTTATTTCATCCATTATTATAAAAGTACTGGATCACTCAGACTCGAGTGTATTATTTAACAATTAAAAAGGAAAAGTACAGAACGTAAAATAACAGTCTCAAGTTCCTACACATGACGAATATTGGCATATACCTACGTTTTTTTAAAATCACAGTTTACCGAGTGGTAACAGAATTTTTAAAATAGTTTACATGAAAGCAGCAACGTTCGTATCAACAGATAAAATCGCAATGTTGACAAGTACAGTGAAATCTAGTTGTTTTGAAGAACAAAGTATATCAAAATTTATTTGTTGATTTCAGACACAAGAATAACATGAGAAACAAACACAAATTATTGACTGGGGGTGTGAAATGCCAAGTTTCAGTAGATCTATTAATAAACCATTAGTTGTGGCCAGATAGCCATTAGTTAGATTTATGACGACACGCTATGCAAGAGGGGTGTCTGTAGAGTCTATGCGACCGTTGTACTAATTAAACGTTGTTTATTCAGTAGCTAGGGCTGACTGCTGGCGAGCTTTTAAAGTTTCATTTCTCACGGAAAGTGTCAGAATTGAGAAAATTTAGAGATTCTGTTACTTAAAAACAAAGCATGGCATACTGACCATGACGTAAGCGAATTTGAGAGGAAAGTGGGAGAAAATACAGTTGATTCTGATTGGTCACGGTTAAATAAGGGGTGTGTTTTCACCCGAACATCTTTAGAGCATAATATCGCACTAGCTAAATTAGAAGCCAGTCTTGGAAATTCCTCTGCAAGAGAGGACAGTGGTAGAATTATTTTGTAAAGGCTCCGGATGGTATTTTAGAGAAGTACATCCGTTAAATAATAGTCCAGGAGAAAAACCACCAAACCAACGTTTGAGTAACACACCAAAATCACAAAGGTACTGTCGCAATTCCATGTATATTGTTGATGCAATTTATATGTTTGCTTAGTTTACAGGTCTGCATGATTTCGTTTGATATATTTGTATAATTGATTTAATTTGATACATTTGTATAATAATGTGTTTTG
Source organism: Unio delphinus (assembly GCA_029339505.1). Lineage (NCBI taxonomy): Eukaryota > Metazoa > Mollusca > Bivalvia > Unionida > Unionidae > Unio > Unio delphinus. The sequence goes on from JAQISU010000070.1 coordinate 93,294, forward strand.
TATTATGAATCGGAAGTTCTTGCATGAATTCATTTGATACATTTATAATGTGCTTTTGAATTATGAATTGGAATTCTTACCTTAATTCTTAGTTAAGAATAACGTAGTGTTAATTTATGTCGTAAAAACACTATGCTGGTTTATGGATAGGGAGTGTTACGTTAATTCTTGAATTTATCATATTGTTTGAAAAATGATTGTGTTCAAACAAATTATTGTATTACGTTAGTAAGGGGTTACACGAATCCATGTGAAATTCACCGAATTTTGATTTCATAGATAATTTAGCTTTGTAGTACGTTAATATATTAGGTAAAGGCAAAACGAATTAACAATTGGTTTAACTACATTCATTTGAGGACATGTGTAGTTAATTACTAGCCGTAAAATTGTTATCACTGATATAAATATCTGATTGTTCGAACCAGGAATAATGGACAGTCTCACTGTAACCATTGTAACGAGAGACTTAGGTTGTTTTAATTTTCTTTTGACAGGAAGGAAATAGCTTTTTGGGAAAATCGTGAAGTTACGAGAATAACGACGTAAACATTGGACAAAGAAATGAGAGACGGATATTGCAGTGTACGCATGATACAGTGGACAAGTCTGGAATCAAGCGGAAACATCCACGAGAGCAGAGTGCCTAGAAATTGGACGAGGCAGCGACTTCTTAAACGACATTGGATGGAACAGTGTACGTGGATCGAGAAATAACAGGTTATGAAAATCGAACAAGTCATTGACTTCTATTGTGCCGCTTGATCCTATGATGATTTTAAACTATCAGTAATAGAACGGCTAATTTGTTTCATTCTATTTCAAATCTTATTGATATTCGATGCGAGTTGTATTTCTAAACCGCGTGTATTCCTAATGAAAGGAAGTTTCATAATTGTGTATGTAATTGATTAAATTGTTTATTTATCTTTACGGGGGCTCGGAGTTGTTTGTTCAATATACATGCTCAGTTTACCATGTACATTCTCATACTCAAACCGGGCAATTATACCGAGGGCGGTCATTAAATCCACGAGACAAAGTAAGGACGAGCCAATGCTATACTCTTGATGTACATCGTGTACGAATCTCAATGAGATCAAGTTCAATTTTCATGCGTGTTCGTTACATCCTAAGGTATGGACATTCACTACCGACCACTATAAAAGTTTGACATACCAAGTATCGAAGTAGAACACTTCCGTCAGCAGAAGGTTTGACCAAATGTCAAGTTTTGCCACCGATCTATTATTGTTATTCCGTTTTACCTCGTCGTAATGTTGTACGTGTCTTGAAATTTGTAATTATGCCCTAATAGGCTGCAACTAGGACCAAGAACTTGCATTTGACAGGAACGTGAAGGGGCTTCGAATTATTTTATGCTCACGAATGTGGACAGCAAATGATAAAAGTGGACCAAATTCGGACCATCCGTATCAGAGAACAATACCAACAATTATGATGACTACTCCAGTTCATGGAATTTTATTTTTCAGGCTACGTCAATTAAGGGAACTGAAACAAGATGCAAAATAATATCCTTCACACTGCAAATGACAAAGACAAATTCAAAGAAACGTTCTGACGTTCAATTGCTTAGAAGACATCACCATGGAACAGGTTGAACAAGACGAAGGACGACCTAAGTTTGCAAGAAAAGCCATTCTAAATTGTATTACAACCCTAATGTCTTAAACTAACTAACATTACAACAGCGAAAACCAAACATTTTGTAAACTTCAACAACAAATAATTTATTCTTTATAGTGCAAAAATGAAATTTATCAAAGAACGTAAAGCATTGTGATTTAAATTGTCCTAACAATTGTATCAAATTTACATATACAAATGTATAAACAAAATCTATTCCAGTGACGTCCAAAATAAACTCCAAAATTGAAAGTTTTGTTCTGCTTGTAGCGTCGAATGCGCTCATGTGTCGATGGCCTTAATTGGGCAGATTTGCTAGCAGTCTTTGGTGTTTCACAATACTAAAATGGTTTTCAAAAATGTTCTTGACTGAATTAACAGTAATTCCAAATTAATGTTTCAATCCAAAAACATTATTCAGCACAGTATATTTCCAATATTTCCAGTAAATAATTTAAATATCTAAATACATCCACCCAAATTAAACACTGAACATTGGCTTTGCTTATGATGTTAAGGTATACATGATCTGTCAACTAAACAACGTTGATATTGAAATCTAAGACACACAGTATATAGCCAGGATGTAGCTAAGTCTCCTCTTTTCAAATTTTTAAGTTGTCGGAAAGATTCAGATTTTCAGAGTGGAAAACTATTGTCACAGGATCAAATTCAAATAAACATGTTTAGTTCCAACCAAAAGGATTTTAATGATTATTCCATAATCATTGATAAATATTAGCTATGTATTATTTTGTTTGCAAAACGAATGTCACCAATCAGGTACATCATTAATTTGATTTTGGACAAAGGTCAGTTACAAAATAGAGTCTCACACACACACACACACACACACACACATTATTATCGTTCACTTTCCTCATGAGGAGATGTGCAATCTATATTTACTTTACTAGGTCAACGTTTATATGTGTTACGTATATCTCATGTGTGTGTGTGTGTGTGTGTGTGTGTGTGTTTTGGAGAAGTAGCCATAACAAGGTTGTAAAGATGGATGCCATGGTGGTCATATACAATATTGGCACCATTTCTATTTAGCACAACCAGGCAGTGAAACAAGATTTTTACGATGGCCTTTGTACCAGCCATATTACAAGTCAGATTTTCATTACAGTCATTTAGTGACTATATGTTAGGCAAGTTGATTTTTATTTGTATTATCATGTTGTAGCAATATTTTAAAAGCCAAATGACAAGATTTTCACACTGTGGTACGCATATTGAATGTCTAAACGGCACCATGTTTTTTTGGGGATCAACTTGTCATTATAAGACGTTGTTTGCTAACAACCCCATGTTCATGCAATGTGGTAGCCATATCTTTTATCAGACTGGCACCAGTACTGACCATACATTATGTGTGTGTGTGTGTGTGTGTGTGTGTGTGTGTGTGTGTGTGTGAGTGAATTATTAGGATTTTTAACGTAGCTTTACAAAATAATTCAGTCATATCTTTACGATGGCTGTAGTGTGGCAGTTTATATTGATGTATTGCTCTAGGGCAGCGGTTCTCAACCTGTGGGTCGCGACCCCGTCAAGGGTCGAACAACGATTTGCCAGGGGTCGCTTACGACTCATAACAGTAGCAAAATTACAGTTATGAACGAAAATAATTGTACGGTTGGGTCGCCACAACATTTGGAAATGCATTAAAAGGGTCGCGGCACTAGAAAGGTTGAGAACCGCTGCTCTAGGGCATCATGTCGCAGACATGCAGCATGCACCAAGTCACATTATCCCGACACCAGGTAAACAAGTCCTAACACTAACATCTTAATGCTAAGCGCGTAGTAGGCAGCTGCTGAGACAATTTTTACAAGTCTATGGTATGACTTGGCCGGGGATCGAACCCACGACTTCCCGGTTCCGACGCAGACGCTCTAACCACTATGCCACCAGAGCGGTAGGTGAAGTCGTATTAATGACACTAAATATACATGAAATAATATAATACTTCATATATTTCACTTCTACACACGTAAAAGTGCATCTGCTACTCGATTATCTTTTCCCTTGATATGCCTGATGTTGCATTCGTGCAACACATACCACTTAGTAATCTGATTTTTGTTTTTCATCTTGAAAGGGAAAGTGTAGAATAATTTATCTGGCGCCATTTTAATCTTTGTTAAAACAGCACACTGGATGACCAACAGTCGCGTTTGTCTTCCTGAATCAATACTCCGCCAACTCCATCATCACTTGTATCAGTAGATATTTTAAATGACTGACTGAGATTTGGAGCTCAAAGAAATGATCCACTTTTTGTTATATGGCTTTTTACTTATCAATTGCCTCTTGACATTTTTCAGACCAATGAAACTTGTTTTTTTTACTCATTAAATTAGACAGTGGTTCAGTAATTATTCAAAATATTAGGAATTGATTTTTTAGTAAAATTAATAAGATTACTATTTTCTTTAAATTGTATTGAAGTAATGTTTTATTTGTTTATATTCTAAAAGATATTAAAGGTAATTTCATTTGTTTTTGTAACACAACTACATAGAATAGAAATGGTTGCTGAGCAAGTGGAAAAAAGGCAATGTATGTAACTATACTAGGTAACATCAGTAAAAATAACTAAGAATCTTGCTAATGTACAGTGTTGTGTAAGATTGTATAACATAATACATGCGTTTGCCGACTCAGCTACAGTTTCTAGGTTCTATCAGTAAAAATATATTTCATAACCTAGACATTGGCTTAAGTCCAATTCGGTTAATAAAGGTGGAGTAACCTTTCATTAAGAAAACTTCTGAACGACATAAAACAAGATGGCTTCCAACTAACGGATATCCATATTTGGTGTGACGTCGTCAAACGAATATAAATAACTACAAAACTAAGTCTTATGACGTAAGATAAATTGGTTTTCACCTGTTGAAACTGGTTCTTGCTTGAGGAAGAGTCAGCATTTTTCTGACTGGTACATGGAGGGTATGACCCTGAATCTGGCCGAGTGTGTATAAATACAGATGTACAATCAGGTCAGACTCAGTTCTCCATACCAGAAGAAAATAAATGTTTGACTCTTTATTCCAGGTAAGAAAACTGTATATGTCGTAACTTCTTTTAGGAATAAGTATTTTTAATGTTTGAAATTTTAATTGTGAAATCGTTTGTTTGCAACATTGCTACTGAATTCTTTTATTTATAATATATTGTAAAAGAATGTTTGGATGTTCTAAATAATTCATATTTGATTGTGTTTATGTATTTTTTATTGTGAAGGTTGAATTCGCTACCAACTTCATGATTTGATTTAATGATTGAAATAAAGTATTCTTTAAGTAAGAAAGAATGTTATCTGGCAATATGTTTTAAATCTATATTTTTTTTTAAAATAAGTAAAATACATTTCTTTAAATTAATTGTTACATTAACTATGGTCATTACATTTTATACCTTTGGCTATCTTGAAATTGATCGAGAATTAATTATTTGTATAATATTCTAAAATGCAGAAGTTATACGAATAAATGAAGTTGGAAAGCTTAATAAGGAAAATGTAATATGTATTTCATGAATTTTTATTATAAAGTTTTTAGATAAGTTTCTAGAATGTAGTGATATATGTGTGTTGATTATTTAAATAAAGTTCTCCATACCAGAAGAAAATAAATGTTTGACTCTTCATTCCAGATGTAACTGTCCTATCATCGCGGCGACACGCTTTTAAGAGAGCCTGAACTCTTTCTTTTCTCTCTCTCTCTCTCTCTCTCTCTCTCTCTCTCTCTCTCTCTCTCTCTCTCTCTCTCTCTCTCTCTCTCTCTCTCTCTCTCTCTCTCTCTCTCTCTCACCATGGATATTGACGCTCCCTAACTTATGAGTAATTCCTTCTCATAGGAAGAAATGAGAAGAAGGTTATGAAAAGCTAATCACAACACACATAACAGAAATTCATCATAACAAAAACATGGAGCCAAATTTTCAATAATATCCAACTATATCCAAAAGTCGCATCAGATGTTTTGTATGATAGGCACAAGGACTTCAGAAATAGCATTAACCTTAACTTCAGTGGTTTTACTTGTCTGAGTCCCACCACATGTCCTATAAATATAACAGGCGAGACAAAACTTAATTTTGCCTCAATTAATTGTCAAATAACCATCAATGAGTCTACTAAAGAATTTCTGAATGGTTTCCAAGTGATCTTTCCAGATCAAGTCTGTACACATGTGGAAAGTATTCTCTGGTTTCGGCACAATAATACATGGCGAACTCCAGTCATGTTAACCTATTTCTATGAAATCATTCTCCAGCAAATAATGAATTCATTTTTCAAACATTCCTGATTGAGAGGAATATCCCTGTAGGGATGTTGTTTCACAGGTGTGGAATCGACAATTCAGCGTCATGGTAGATTGCATTTACTAGCGTTGGAACATCGGAAAACAAGTGTTCACATTCAAATAATAGATGCTTTAATTCGTTCCTCTATTGTGGCAACAAAGGCGAAAGTTTCTAGATAAGATTGGCCATAATTCCTATTGGTTATTAGAAAGTCACTATAGTCCAATTTCTTATCGTTGTTTAAATGTATAGATGTGTTGAACTAAATTAATTGACTGATCTACATAACTATCTCCGTCTACAGTCTTTAAACATGTTTATGTGGAAGGATGTTTTTGTTTTCGCTTCCAGTGAGTGTTAATTGATATAATTTAAGTCACTTGTTTTCTTGTTGTTTTTTCTTTTTCATGCGTATAAGGATCATGTTATTTAGCCTGTAGATGAATTTGAAGTATGGGAAAGATAGCCATAACTCTATCAGCAGGATAAAAACTCCTTTCTTTCGTATTTAAAAGTTTGATGAGATCTTTCTAAAGCCATTTGACTTTCATTGTGACATACCAAAGATTTAAAATGCTGGATGACTAATTCATACACTTGATGGAAAATTCCAGACATAAAACTTCACTCATATTAGATTGGACAGATTTGGAAAGGTCAAATTGTGTACTAAAAATAAAAGCTTTTTTCAAACCTTTTACTACGATTTGAGCTTTAAAAAGGAATTGCCCTTGGAAATCGTGTAGAGGTCAGCAAGTATTGGTTCCTGACGCAGCCGACACTGTCTACCCTTGTGCAGCTAAGTGCAGATGATCTTTAGGTGTCTTCTGATTGGGTGTCGACTGACTGGGTGTCTTCTGATTGGGTCGACTGACTGGGTGTCTTCTGACTGGGTTTACCTACTAACTGTGACAACATCTAAAGTATTTAGAAACATCACATTTAGTCTTGGCAAATAATAATGACACAAGATCAAGTGATAATTCTCATTGTTCCCTAAATGACCAACCAAATGAGTTTAATAACATAGAAAACATAATGATTCAAGATCTTAGGGCTGGACTAAGGATTTCATGTATATGCCACATAGGAGCAAATATTTGACAGCTCACTGACCATTCAAATAGTGTTGGTTCTTCTCTAAATGGTGGACTTAACGCCCAGTTAGCTTAGTTCTAGCCATAGCAGATACATATTTAATTTGCCATGACGACCACACTATTACTGCTTACACTTAAATTGTAATGATCAAACAAAGTAATAAACACCCTGTGTTAATTTGAGTTAAGATGGTCAACTTAGGAATGTCAACATAAACAGATGGGAAGTACTACATGTAATTAAAGGTGCTCTGGAATTCCTAATCTGACAATCACACTTCTACCTCTCATCTACTTAAGTTGAAAGACCATGGTAGATTTTTAGTTTCAGTATTACATAAATAAAGTTTTATATAAAAAATTAAAAAAATAACAGTACGCTGTTCTTTTTTAATCTTTGCACTTACATAGTATCAAAACTGTAAGAATAATAAACAAACAGCTAAATAATTCATGATAAATTCAGTTAATGAAAAACACTTATGCGCTCATTACTTCTGTAAATAGATTTTTTAAATATTGACAAATATTCTACATAATCGTTTTTTTACATAGGCATTACCATTCTTAGTCCAGTATATATCGACGAAAAAGGAAATTTAATGTGATCTGATTCTGCAAACTTGAAGTAACCCGAACGTTTCCTATAGTAAAAGGTTTCGATACATTCATGTGGTTATAAATATATACTTTGAGATCCGTCCAGAGACTTTACAACAATCTCTTAACCCTACTTGCCCACCACCACCCCCGACACTCGACAATATTATGGATCTGGCCACTCCATTCACGTTTATATGTTGATCGAACTATTTATAAACCTGTTGTAATGAATGTTGAGTCCTTGTTTATTGACAAATGTCATCATGGGCAGTAATTCTGGAAAAGAAATCTCACACTGCGTTCGGCCAGATGAGCTATGGGAATATCTAAAATACATGGGAAACGGTCTGTGCCATGAAAGAAAATGTACGAAAGCATTAACAATAATAAGAAAACATAATTTCATGCAAAAGACCGGCTTATCTATCATTACTAATGATATACAATAAATGTAATAGCTTTTAATCTAAGTATTTTTCAAGAAGAAGAAGAAGAAGAAGAAGAAGAAGAAGAAGAAGAAGAAGAAGAAGAAGAGAAGAAGAGTATTAATTGAATGGTTGAGAGAAGAAGTAAAAAAAAAACTGTTTAATTCTAACTGACATTTATTTTTGAGGTCTTGACCTTGCTATTGATAAGCTGGGTGCTACATCGTAGTGACAGGTTTTTCACCGCGAAGAGTTTATCTCTACAACTCGATCTTTTTTTTTTTTTCTTTTGGTATATACAAGTGTCTAATGATTTATCATAATTTTCAATTTGGTTTTCTGAGGATTCGACCGTTGTGGATATTATTTGTAATACTGAGATCAAGTCTTTGTTATTTTCGAGGGAAAAACTAATTGTAATTATCAGTTCGTGCGTTTCTTTAAACAGTTTCCATCAGATCCAAGTATATTTCGTCAAAATAGCAATTAAATCTGTTTCAATCTATTACGTGAAAGAGTGTTGGTTTACTTACGAAACTAAAACCAAAGACGTCTCTATTTAAGATTCATACTTCCGGTGGCTCTTCCATTGTTCGGACTTACTATACCCACAGAGGAATTATTTTTTTAAACATTTTTATTTTCAGACGAGTAATATTGCAAAGTGTTAATGTTAGCAACAACAAAAACTCAATATGACTTTTGTTTTACAAAATTGTAATGGCTTTGTATAAACATTTGTTGTGAAAAAGTTATTTCTGTTTTATTATTACCTACGAGTAAATCCGCAATAAGCACTTACTAAAGTTCATTCGATGTCAGTGTTGAGTGTTTCGCAGTATTTGTTTCTTGCTGCAGTTGGGGATATAACATATACCGGCGTCATTCCTCGAGATTTAATGTTCAACATTTAGTTTTCTTTAGTTAGAGGTAAGTTGCTTCATTGTACATGATAGTTTTGTGGTTAATGATAAACCCGATATCTGTATGAAATGTTGCTGTTCTGTTTGGAGGTTGGATGCCGTACCTGTCCTATATAGCATTATAGGCCAAAAACGCATGTCTTGCTAACTTCGGTGTTAAATGATTTAGGACCCGACAATCCTGCAAATTGGCGTCTTCTGGTTAATTCTCTACATGTGATAAACCATATAATCAGTGTTTGTTATTTTAATATAGAAAATTCAAGGTTACACAATACAAAAGTGTGTTTATATTAATTAATGCGTGCGATGTGTATAGGCGGTTGTGGAACGCTACACATTGATTTCAACATTTACTGTTTACCGGATTGACCCAGAAAATAAACAGTATATCATAAAGAACTTAAATAGTGAAACGTGAGGTCTAGTATAATTTGGCTAACTGGTGAGGATGAAATCCATTGCTTTTGTCTATAGATCACGTGTGACAGAACAGACATGTCAGCTTAAAATGTTCACATCAGTCCTATGATAGTATTTTGTTGCATTTTATACTTTTGTCTTGTGTCACACTAGAAATTTGAACCTTGCCTAATAGATTACTGCCTTGAGTCTTATTATTTATTTAGTCTTAATCATTACTGAACTTGACTCTTGCCTAAATAAAATGAATTTTGTTAGCAGTTATTATGTTGCAGATAAGTGTGTCTTTATGTTGTCCTGGGTATTAACACATCTCATAGGGCTGTCAAGGTTCCAAAACTTATGGGTCAAATATGCATGTAATTCACAAAGGATGTGCCCCTTCTCTATGTAACATGTCCACCATAATGTGACTTGTTACCCCTAGGATGATCCTTTTGTCATATTCTGCTGTACCATGGCCATTCTGCAGAATAGCTAAAGGCTGGACTTCAATAAATAGGCATTAAGCCAGTGTGACTAATTAACAGTAAATCCTTATGATTGCAGCTGTACAGTTACATGTATCTTGTGAAAAGGACAGCCCCCTTGCAACACCAGAAGGCTTCTTTGGTATTTAGTGTACATGTATTTTTTTAATTGACAGTAGGACCAGATGTTTTTAATTGTAAACATCATAACATGGTCTGATAGAAATTAAGTCAGTTGTGTTTAGATGGAGCTTTGTACTTCACACAGCAATTTTGTATAATAAGGCATTTCGTTTACAGATGTGTCATCTACAGAACTAAATTGTGATTAAATCATTACAAAACTTTAACATGTCATCATGTAATACTTTAGAAGAAAAATAAAGGTTATTCGACTTGATGACAATGGGGAGAGTTCACAATTTGAAAAATTTATGTTGGGAAGAGTAAAAAAACAAACAAACAAGAGCATATAAATTAAAGAGAACATTCTATAACAATGGGAAAATGGAGTAAATGGAAAGAGAATTAGTTTAAATACAAAACAGCGTATGTACCAAGACTAATATAACATATTTGGATGTTTTTTTTATGCACATACTTACAATATCTCACATTTCACGCCATAGAATATGAACTATTAATTTAAGTTACCTTGAAATTGTTTTTAACCCTTAAAGTGCGTATCGCGACTCCAGTCACGCTGTTGTATGTGGTCCTGTAGTGCGTGTCGCGACTATAGTCAATTTCGAGGTGAGCAACAATGATCGCGTTCTATAACTTCATCTTGCCATAAATGCCTGTAAAACTATATTTGATTGGTTTAAAAAGGCCCGGAACAAGCATACTGCAGTACCTTACAATATTATTAACGATGTAATTTTACAAATGCTCGCTTCTAAACACGTGTTAGTAGTCCAAAACTAAAATGGCCGACGCTGAATATGAAGGTGATTTCTTGCAACAAATATTCGCTTCTGATAGTGATGCTAATAGTGATTTTGAATAATTTGAGAAAAATGACATTATTGGAGCAAGCGAGGTATTGCTGGAAATACACATGAATGATTTCGAGCCAGTAATTTACGTGGAACTGGAGTCGGATGTACATGCTCACTTGGCGTGAAAAGATGGTGCGCCTGTCAACCGCAATTCACTGGTAATTCAAAATTAAATGTCGAGATGGTGAATAATGAACCATCGGACTATTGAAGACTTTTTCTTAGATGACGAGTTATTGCATCTGATAGTAGATCAAACAAATCGTAATGCAGATCAGAGAGTTCATGGGCCAGACTTGAAGGAAAAAAGTCGCATGAAGAAATGGCGGCCTGTCTTACCTGAGCATCTAAAACGTTTTCGCATCTATTAAAACAATGGGTTTGGTACATATGTCTGTTCCCGATTCCTAATGGGCTATTGATGATGCGATATCAACCGCATACTTCAGCAAGAAAATAAGTATGGGTTATATTTCAAGCTATTCCAAGCAATTTACACCTGTCAGACAATGAGAACAATTAAGGTGACTCTTCACACAAAATCAACCCAATGTTTGAACAAAAATAAAGCCTTTGCTGAGGGTTAATCACCAGATATGGACCTCGGTTTGATGATATTATAATAAATAACACGTGATAGTTTTTCATGAATATTAATTGCTGACTGGAGGGTTTAAGCTTACCTCTGACATTCATGGAATGGATTTTTGCAAAACTGTCACCCTTCCTTTACCTGTGATTTTCACAATTTATATATAACATTGTGACAGACATAACATGTGCATGGTTGGACTACTAAAGAATATAACATTTCTTAGATATATTTGAACTTTTCCATCAAAAACAAACAAAATTACTGATGAAATACAATTGTAACTTGTCATTTTACCTGTATTTACACCTGTACCTGCAAATATGTTAAACCTACACATGTGTCTTTATGCTAATCTTAAAGTATAGACATGCGCCATCATTTTTCATATAGGGTTTGTCTACCAATTGTGTATATTTAATGAAATACTTGTAATTCAAAGACTGTGGAGTTTTCTTCTTTTCTCTCTTGAAACAATTCAGCACTGAGGGACCTTTTACTGCAAAACAATTCAGCACTTTAAGGGTTAAGACAAGAACATTTGAATACTTATTGCTTCTTCCAAATGAAAATAATAACTGTTTTAAGTTAATGTAGCTTTCCTACTTCCATATTTACTGTATATGTTGCGACAGCATCAATTTCTATTTTAAAAATATAAAACTGTGTTCTTGAGATAAAACTCTTAAATCTACTACAGCAGGATCTCATCAACACAACCCTTCTCCTGAACATGTATGAACCATTCTTTTGGTACAAGAATTTTTTGTTTTGCTTTCTCATACTGTGAAAAATAGAGGCAACACATCACCTGAAGTGGACACTGCAAGGACAACAGTCAAGATATTTTTTCAAACCAGCACTAGTCATGCCAATTCTCACACCTTTGATCACTCCATCCAGGAATGCGATCAAAGTACACTAGAGTTTCATCTGTGTTAATGATCATATTGTTGGCAAAATAATGTGTTTCTCTTCTGGCCTTCACATATTCAATATGTGATTTTTCTACAAATATTCTGGGAGATGCTGGGTCATCAACATTTATGCATGAAGCACTATTATGTGTCTCATTAAAGTTTATTTCATTGTTTCAATTTATCTTCAAAATTCCCATGAATACCGATAAAAAAGAACCAAAGTTTGCTTCCAGTCTCAGCCGTCTTTGTATATTAAACAAAAATTGGCTCATTTCAAAGAATCCATACATGTCTTCCGATATCTGCTTGCTTTGCAATAAAATAACCTTTGTATTGATATCCTTTACAACAAACAAAAGTAACCAAAGTCGACTTCTGAGATAACATGTTTTTAAATACAAATAATCTTTTGTCTTTTATGTCATTTCGGTAGGTTCAAAGGAGTTAACTGCTCGCTGCAATTCATGTTTATTCATCACCAGGGCTTCTATGTGCTTGGCATCTGTAGTTAAATTAAGACATAGGAGCATTGATGTTTGCGGGTAAATAGTATTGTGTTTGTAAAGTGAATGTTTTCAGATGATGATTTGTATTTGTGAGATGTTGTCATACACTGATACAGCAAAGTAAATGTTTTCAAATTATGATTTGTATTTGTGAGATCATGTCATACACTGATACAGCAGACCTGGATATAATTCAATCTTGATTTTTTGGCACCTAACGCTGTGTCATGCTTCAATGGCAACTTCAATATATCTGTTGATTTTTCCCCTATTGTTTGCGATTTTGTTGGATCCGGTTTTCAGTCAGATAACATGTTCAAGCCTTTGAGCACAGCCTTAAACAATTTGTTTCTCAATGTTCACATCTATGAATAACATGTCTTCTGTTATTAGACAATAATTGGTACACACTACAGTATGAAAATCTACGCTACTTATGTAGATTTCATGGATATATTTTATTCTTTAATGCTCAGGTTGAAAAAAGGAATAAATGATAACACAAGGTTAGTTTCTTTTTATTATCAGTTTAGTATTTCATTTATCTATTTTATTGCAATGTGCGGTGTGTGTGAGCACAAATACAATACAAACTTGTTTTGATTCTTAAGTCTTATGACATATGACCAAAGTGAGAGAAAAAAAACCATTTCACCATAAGTTTTGGGATGGAAAACAAATAATTATTTTATAATGTCCCTACATATAATGTAAATACAGTACATATACATACATATCTCACAAATATTGTACCCCTCTGGAAAGGCCACCTATCTTATAAGGCCACTTTCCCAACGTAGAAGGGGTGGGGGAACCAGTGCATAAGTACAAGTCTATACATGTGATTCTGAGCTGCACTACAGATTCGGTAGACTTTTTAAAATGCAGAAAAGTATATTGACTCTACAACAAGTAAGATCGGTTTTCATTTTTTGTGTGGAAATAAACTTGTGATGAAAATAACACAAATGCCAACAAAATGGAAGAAAAGTTGTTGAAACTTTCATATGATGTGATATTTGAGTGTTATTACTTAAAGCCTGTGTGGAGTCTTCTTGACAGCCGTACTTCATGCTTCATGTATGTATCATACAGGTACCAAGTTTGATTCATCTTTTCTTTGGTACCCATTCTATGTTGTTGTAGGGTTTAACGCCATTTTTCAGCACACGATACATGGCGACGAGTATTATTGGTAGAGGAAGAACCCAGAAAGAACCACCAACCCATGAGAAGCTACTGGCCAGCTTTCTCACATAACTACATTTGTCGAATCTTAGACTCGAACCCACGCAGACAGAGGTGAGATGGCAGTGATCCGTAACGGAGAGCGCTTTAGACCACTCTGGGCCGGTACCCATTAAATTTTCCACCTTTATTCTTCAGGTTTATCATTTTAACTTCCTACCTTTAATTATGGTTAATCGTTAGTGTGTATGTATATATATATATATATATATATATATATATATATATATATATATATATATATATTGTTGTGCATTGTTTTTAGGTTTTAGTGCCATTGTAGGGGTAAAGCTTTACAAATAAATATGTATAATGTTTAAAGTTTGCATCCTATCTATTAAATAATATTCTGTCTAGAGATAGTTTAAATGGCTTTTAATTAATGTGCACATTTTATTTTTCTGTCCATCTGTTTTGAAAGTAATTACTTCCAGGTATAGGCCAGGGATATTCAGAAATAGTCTGGGGACCCCTGTGTGCCATGAGTGAAGAATCCAGGATTCCTCCTGAAATTCAGTAGAGAACTGTGATTACAATTTGACAAAATTATATTTGAATTCATTACATTATTTAAGCACTGTTTCTCAGCAAGAGTAAGATACATTGTGCATTAATCCCAAATGTCAATGATAATGTCAAAGACTGATTATTCCCTAGCCCATTGAGTCCAGACAACTTAAAATCATCGATAGGCTATTTTGTACACATAAAAAGGAAATAAAATTGGGTTATTTAGACCATTATATTGTCATTGCCAGACTATTAGCATAGATCTGGAATTGTTGCCCCCTGAATACACAGTATGCATTTGTGCAGTCAAAAGTCTCTTTGCCCAGTTGTATTCTCTTTTGTGGAGTTAAAACTATTAACCTTGTAACTCGCCTGTAAAATTATGTGACCATTTTAGTTTTTAAAGGCATGTAGACATACTTTTTGTGTACCATTCATACCCATTTGTGATACCTAGTGCACTTGGAAGTGTGTGTGTGTGATATGGATTTTTAACATAGAGGTGGTTTTCTTTTAAATCAGTAATATTGCTACTATGTCTGCAGGGTGGCAGTTTATAGTGATGTCCACTACTGGGGCATCATACTGCAGACATGTAGCAACATGTTCCATCCAGTCGCATTATCCTAACCCCAGGCTGTCCAGTCCTAACACTAACCTCTCTTAATGCTGAGCACCTAGGCAGCTGTTGGTTCCATTTTTATAAGTCTCTGGTATGACTCAGTGGAGGTTTGAACTCGAGACTTCTCACATCTGATGTGAACACTCTAACCACTAGGCCACTGGTACTTTGAAGTCAAGAATCCATGCTTCCAGAACTATCAGCTTTCTAGTCTTTGCCTGTCACAGATGCCTTGCTAGGATTTTAAAATTGGGAGTCCCACTAACATAATTTTCAGTCCCCTCCCAGTGGCGTTTTGGGCATAATTGAATTGGCGAAATGTTAGGTTGAGAAGAACCTGTGGTTGCCAATGAGTTTAATTTTCCACATTATTCACACCAGGGACATATAGCTTTTGTTTGTCCATCGGAGATAGATTGAGATTTATATATCCAAGGAAAAGTCTTATTCCAAGCACTAAGGCCAGGCATTATGCACTTTTTTCATCTGTTCCATCTGAGCTATCAGTTATAGCAACTTTGCATTCATCTGAATCCCATAATAATCTTCTTTAATTTGCCACTAAACCCAAAATATTTGTCCAGATTTGCAAATGTATTTTGTTTATGTCTTGATTTCATGGTCGAATTTACTAATTATCCTAATTATCTATCTTTACTTGGAGACTAACATGGTAATGAAAGGTCAAGTTGTTCATTAGATGTAATCTTATCATGACCACATGTACATCTCTGGGTCTTTCTGCCTCAGAATTCATTCCTTGTAAATACTTCCCCACTCGGGGGGGGGGGGGGGGGGGGCTAGTTAGAGTCTTATAACTGCCACCCAGCTATCATGTTCTTTTGATGTACTGGTATAATGACAACATATACATCTGGTGGCCTTCATGTCACTGAACTGTGTTGTTGACAATATCAGTAGAGCTAAAATTATCAATTTATTGAAACATTTTTCCAATCTGCAGTTGGTTGAGGCAGGACTGGAAAATATTGGAATTTGCAGCACAACTTCATAAGTGAATTCTGCATCTAGATAAAAAATCTGTATCCAAGTACATGTGATTAAGTGTTTCAAAAGCTTTGTGTCACTTTATGGCAAATTTGGTATACCCATTTTTATTGGTTGCTAATTGGTGTAAACAGATCACTCTAAAGGTAAAGTGATCCCAAAAATTTCAGGTACACCATTCTCTCAATAACTTCCACCCTGATCACTCACAAACCTGTTTATAATGCTGGTCAGGCATGGATCCCATTTCTCAAAATGAAAAAGACTCCCAAAATTGGACCCATTTATTTGAAAGACAAGAAAATTCCAGTCAAGATTGGATACTGAAACCTTGATATATTGATTGTTGTTGAAAATGGAGGTACCCAGAAATTTGAAGCAACATCATGAAACTCTCAGTCTTGACTAAGTATATATTTAGTTTAATTTTCTTTCTAAGCAAGACTCTTAGTAAATAGCATTATTCAATTCAGTTTCAGTCAATTCAAATGACATAAATGCCTGCGTGAGGAAGCACTTTAATAAATAAATACCAATTAAGTGAGTTTTGTCAAGTGAAATTTGTCATCTACTTCTATCTTTCAGATTGGTTTAAATATAGTCAACATAAATACTATGTGCCCTCTTGTATTTAAACATGAATTTAATGTAACAAATATGTCTGAGAATTTCTGTGAGAAATAACACAAGTACCTGCCAAAGGCTGCCATGTTTTGATATCTGATTTGCAAAGGTTGCACTAAATTAAAAGCAGACTTGGTTTGAATTATCACAATTAAAATTGCATCTTTTGTATCAAATCAGATAAATTAAGTAGAATAATAGTAAGTTTAAAGGAATGGAAAATCTACCAGCATAGGAGCTAGCAGTTATTGTCATATGTCTTGTCAACTCCTTTCATTTGATCAATCCAGCTCTCTTATAAATATTATTTTACAAGTAATTAAACTACCTCAAATTAGCCAACTTGTTAACAAATGTGATCCAAAATAGAAAATCAATTACATGAAAAGAGTACTTGGCAAAATAGACTGCTTTGTTTCACAGTTATGTTTTAATGGTGGAGAAGCAAGTTTCAGAATTTAAAGTGAACTTAAAATTCTTGAAACTCCGATTTTGTCATGGTTGATAAGTTTCAGTATTATTTGCAATGAAATCACGGCATCAATATTCTGCTAATAGAAAAATTACAAAACTGATGTTGACAGTTGTTTCACAAAATAAATGTCCCTGGTTTTTCTTTTTAAAAAGAAATCTTTGTGAATTTACAAGAACAAAAAGAAAAGTGATATACCATATTTTCCAGCTTATAAGTCGATACTTTTTTACTTGAAAGTCAGGACTTTGTCTTATACTACGAATGGACTTGTATATGGATTGTGTCATTGAAAGTTTATATAAGTTACGTTTGTAACTCCAGGTAATAAAATGAATTACAACATGGATGTGCTTTCAATTTTAATAAAAAAAAAACAAGCATGGACTGTTTATTTTTTGCTGCGTCAATTGATAACAGGATATAGCAGTGATTTGTTCAGAAGTAAAATCACAAGCATGTTAGCATCGGTAATGCAATTTCACGATTGCCAGTAATATGGAAGATCATACAATGATACCATTACTAATGTAAAATACGAAGCCAAAATATTGACCTGGCCTCGTCTTATACTCCGAATCAAATTATATATGGATGAAGGATGGAAAATTTAAAAAATTTGCGAATTCAACTTATACTCCAAATTTACCTATAGGTTGGAAAATAGAGTAATACACAGTTGTTGTTGATCTCTTCCCCCTCTCCCCCCCCCCCATGCCTTTTATTGATGTCCTGGAACGGGGATGGCATGGTTCTTTTTTTTTCTTTTATCTTATTGTAACTTGTATCTTCACTTATTGAATGATCTGTATTCTGACCCTCTTGGGTGTGAATTATCAAGAGAGA
Source organism: Unio delphinus (assembly GCA_029339505.1). Taxonomy (NCBI): domain Eukaryota; kingdom Metazoa; phylum Mollusca; class Bivalvia; order Unionida; family Unionidae; genus Unio; species Unio delphinus. The sequence continues at coordinate 111,557 of JAQISU010000070.1, forward strand.
TGTATACTGTATTTCCAGCTGCAGGCACATGCAATCTCCAAATATCCACCAAATGATCATTTACTTGGCGCTCAGCAATAAGAGGTTAGTGTTATGACTAGTCGGCCTAGTGTCAGGATAATGTAACTGGGTTGGCATCACGCTACATGGATATGGCATGATGCTCCAGTGCTTAACATCACTTTAACTGCCACAGTACAGACATTGAAATGATATGACTGGAAAATTCTTAAACCTACGTTAAAAATCTAAATCACATGTGCGTGCGCAGATAGGACCTGGAATTTTTATTAACATTATGAAATATTTTTAATCAGAAGTATTATAATTTTTTATTTTCTTTTCAAACAACATTCTTAGTATACCAGAATTAATAATATTCAAGGAAATTTCGATAAATGAAAATGTCGCTTACGCTTGGTGGAGGCCAAACTTATTATAAATAAATTCTTGTATCAATTGAAATTTGTGTTCTAGGGTAGGTCCTTTAGTGTAATCATCATAAATGCAATGTGTCCTCTTGTAATGAAGCATATACGAGAATGTTTCTCAGAGAACCTAATTAAGTGCCCATCGTGTTTTGATACCGGACTTGCTGAAGCATTTGTGTGTTGTTTCACTAAATAAAAGCGGGCTTCTATTATTGTTTTAATTACATATTTTGAATCAAATAAAGGATGTGGAATTAACAAAAAAGTTAAAAGGTATACAAATCCTACATACTTAAGTACCAGCGGCCCCAGTCATATGCCGGGTAACAGATTTCAGTTGATCAGTCGATAATAAATGTTATTGTGTACAATACTACATAATCTAAATAAACTACCTTAAATTAATCTACTCAGTCATAACTGTCATTAAAGATAGCAATGCAACCAAGCGAAACAAGTACATAGTAAAAGAAGAGCTTTGTTTCACAGACAGTTGTGGGGCAAAATGAGTTTTAAATAATTCTTGAATTTGCATGTACATATATCCTCAAGGATGATAATACTTTTAACGGTTGCATGCATTGAAATCGCAGCATCAGTATTGTACAAGACAATATTTAAGTTTGATGTAGACAATTGTCTCGCAAAAAGTTTTTTTGAGTTTTTTTTTATAAAAACGAAACTTGTTTGGTAGTGTATTACAGATTCCACCATTTTGGTATGTGATGTTATGTGCCATAAACAATGATGTCGTAAATATTTGAGAAAAGGGAATTAATTCTCCTCAACGCTGCCAAGAGAGCTTCTTCGCGGCTCATCTCCATTTTACAAAACACAAGCCCTGTACATAAACTGTGTGCTTAAGGATGCTGAATCTGTGTAGATCTGGGTCTTGAAATATCTATCCATTGTTTGGCAATCTGACAGGTTAACAAATTTACTGGACAAGTTATATTTTATGTTTTATATTCCCATTATATGGAAGAAAGGATTTGGATTTTACTGTATGCATATTTATCAAAACAAGTTTTGAGAGATTAGGGACTTTTTCCAGCTCGGCTTGATGTGCATGTATTCTAGGAACTGGGTAGATACTGTAATGTTAGATGGAGGCTGGCTAAGTATTTTCATTATAAAGAGCTGGCTTTGATTAGAAGGCTTCCCCACAACTTTTGCTGAAGGGAGTTGATTACTCTCTCTCTCTCTCTCTCTCTCTCTATTCATGTTCAGAACTTCAGAGACCTTATAGTTAGCCTGGATTAATGTGGCCAGCTCTGCAAGCCACCTGGGTGCTTTATTGGATTGAAGTCCAAACAGTATTGCTTCAAGCAACAGAGCTGAGTAGTTCTTTATTAAACATACTTTGCAACAGCTTTAAGAGTTTAGCTTTTTTCATTTTGAATGTAAGCATTGCTGCAAATATGTTGTGAATGGTCACATCCATCTGTTCATCTGTCCGGCTTTTTATATATATTCTTTATACAGTCCTACCCGTTTATCCCGACATCCTCGGGCCCGAGGAAATATTGTCGACATAGGCGGATGTCGAGATAAGTGTGGGGGGAGGGGGCTGAAAAAAAAGATAAAAATTTAAAATTCGTCAGCAAAGGGTGACCTGTCGTCAGTGAATAGCATTTACACTTTGAGAAAAAAAATTGGAAATTTTGAGTACATGAAGACAGAATCAGTGTGAAATACACTTGTATATTGACAAATTACATTTTGGTTACCTTTGTGTAATAAAATCCAAATAAAAATATTGCATTGATCACATCCTGATACGAACAACATTACGATATTCAACGTCGGCATTAACACATGGTTGAGAAGTCGTCAGTTACATGCTTCATGTACATGTACTTTAAATTGGCCTCTATTTTGGTCACTCTGTTCCCATCTTATTGAGGCTACCAAGGGGATGGGGCTGTTCATAGGGAAATGAAAAACTGTCAACAGTACATGTATTCTCCACAAATACTTTTGTATCCGATGTTATGACGAACATTAAAGCGACTGCACCAACCACTTGTTGTAGCGAAGTTCTCCACACTAAGCTTCTTCGATAATGCTTCATTGAACCGTTTAGATGCTTCCTCCACGTCTTCAAATGTAGCAGTTTTGCTTTTTCCTTTGGGGAGCGCAGTTACCTTCAACATGGTCTTTCTTTATAGTCTCTGCAGCATTCATCCTTCCAGGACGTGTTTTTTTTAAATGAAAACATTTCACAGACCTCTTTGCGAGATGTTCATCCCTAAACATCATTAGCAGCAGAGGGGGCGAATCAGACAACTTTTTTTTGTTTTTATTTTTGATTATACCCCCTCCAAAATAACACTAGACTCTTCTCGCGAAAAAATAAGTCTCCGACCCTTGTCTGAAAACATTCGCGTCGCAACGTCGTTGTCACTCACCCCCTCTGCTGCTAGAACTTTCAGTTCTAGGTTAACCGAATATTTGATCAAGTCCGATACGATATCGTGTTCGAGGGTCATGTAAATTTATTGTTACAAATCCGTGTGGGGTAGACTGAGCATGACTAAAGAAATTTCTAAATTGATTGAAGTCCATATCAGAACACCATGTCTGCCAAATATTTCGTAGCGTATGTGTATCAACGCCGTTGAATACAGCAAGCATATTACAGTTATCTCTAATCACTTTTGGAATCTGAGTGTAGCGTTGAGTGACATAGATCACATCAGTGTTTTTATGCCTGCCTCTGGAAAATATTCTAGCAGGATTTTTTTGATTATCTAACATGACATCGTCGTATACAACTAAATTGTTGATACTTCCATCGAGGTCATTCACGGATGGCGCCTCGTCAATATCGGTTATAAATTCAATAACATCCTCGGCGGCAATCTCTGAAGCGTTTTCATTAAAATCTTTTAGCACTTCATAGCATCGTTGATCATCTACGCTAGGGGCAATTAAATACAACTTATCCCACTTCATCCATCTCATTATTAAATTGAGCAACAATTGCGTTTTACCGGATCCAGATGGTCCGATTATAATTGCGCGGATAGAGTTTGGTAGCGCTGCATGATGCTTCACTGGTTCTCTTGTTTTAGTCGCTGAAAAATCAATTATATTCATATCTCTATACATAAATTATGGATCTATATTGCGTGAAGTGTAAGGCGCGTACTGGCACAGATGACTTGACGACGATTACAACTAAAAATAACCGATCAGCACTTTCTGGTAAATGCGTACAATGTAGTACAAAGAAATTTAGATTTGTTTCTAAACCCAAGGAACTCAAGGAACCTTTAAAAAAAAACGAGGAGGTGATATCGCAGCCAAATTAGCAAAACTCCCTGGAACCCCATGGGCAAAATACCCCGGAGAAAAGCACCTTCCAGGATATAGCTACTGTGGACCGGGAACAAGACTTGATATCAGACTCAATGATCAAAATCAGCCCCGACCCGGTGAGGAACCAATAAACGCTATTGATAAGGCCTGTCACCTTCATGATGTTGCTTATAAAAGCAGCAATCTGCAGCACAGGCATCTAGCAGATGTGAAATTAATTCATGCGTTAAATGCTATTTCTGATAAATCTTTCAAAGAAAAATTGGCTTCCTTTTTGATAAAATCGGCTATGAAAAGTAAATTGATGTTAGGGGCTGGTAATTAATAACAACATGGAATCTATTTATTATTCCCCAAGAGGATACTGGAGGGGTAAATCAGCAATCCATAAACTCGCTAGCGCTGCGAAAGTGAAAAAAACCACTGCGGCTCATTGGTTATCCAAACAGGCACTATGGCAAATTTATCTACCACCGCCTAAACAAATCAATTTCTCGCATTTTGATGTGACCGGACCCAATGAAGTTCATCAGGCTGATCTATTATTTCTGCCACATGATCGTGGTTACAAATACGCATTAACCGTAGTTGATATTGCAAGTCGATACAAAGAAGCAGAACCGTTAAAAACAAAATCAGCCACTGAAGTGGCTTCTGCATTTGAAAGGATTTATCGAAGGAGTCCTCTGCACTGGCCAAATCTGTTACAAGTTGACCCGGGCAAGGAATTTCAGGGTGCAGTGTTATCTACAATGAAATATCACAATGTCGCTATCAGACGAGGGCATACTGCACTGCATCGTGATCAGGCCATTGTAGAACGATTTAATAAAACCCTTGCTGAGCGGTTATTTGGATATCAATACGCAAAAGAATTCATCCAAGAAAAAAGATCCCGTGAATGGGTTAAAAGGTTACCAGCTGTGATTACTGCACTGAATAACGAGATTACTAGAACCATCAACATGAAACCTATCAATGCGATTAAAAAGAAGTCAATACCTGAAATGGAAATTCAAAAAGATTTTAGCGTTTCCCAACCAATTCTTGGTAGTAATGTCATTGTGAGGTACTTATACGAACCAGGAGAGCTTGAGGGTGGCACAAAAAGGGCTACTGATCCTATTTGGAGTGTTACTGCACACAAGATATCTAGTATAACACGATCTACGGGTAGACTTCCAATCTATAAACTGGATTCAACTGCCCCTCAACGGGGTTTTACTAGACAACAATTACAAGTGATACCTGAGGATACTCAATTACCACCGCATGGGCTTAACTAGCACCCTTGCGTCTATTGCACTCAAGACAAGTCAACATCACATTATTTCTGACATGACCGAGATTGTTATTTTTTCTGTCCACGGTGAATTGGCGAGGATCCTTATCCGAATACTGCCAACGCATTATACAATTGCAACTCGCGCAGTGATTATTCTGTTGTTGCTTCAGAGTAATTATTAATTCAGCATCAATATCAAATTCTCGTTGTTTTTTTTTGTCTTGTTGTTTGTAACCGGAGAGTTTTTTATCAATAATATCATCTATTGTGGTGTCATTATCATTGCTAATGATTTCATCATCGAAGACAATTCTTCGAAGTTGATTTATTTTTCGTACTCTAGACACTGCGAGATAGACTAAATTCGACCATTCTATGCGATTATCTACTATCCAAACAGTTGTATCCGATATAGTCAATCCCTGTGAAGAGTGTATTGTTGCTGCATAACCTAGCGTCCATGGGGATTTATTAGCACGCAATGCATCTTCAACGACATTGATATCAACCAGCACAATATCATTTAATACGAGAATCTGTCTTTGAAATCCTTCGGATTTTGGTCCTGGAATATCAACTTCGATGTTCTGTTTTCGTGTATCCGATGGCCTATAACATAACGGTACTGGAAGTGTTGCAAATTTTTGTTTATGCAATTCAAATAACTTCATCTGAAGTGTGTCCCTGACTATTTTTCTACTTGCAATGATTAAATCATTTGGTCTCCACGCTTCCCAAAACTCATTCATGGGAGTTTCTGAAATTATTTCACGGGCTATTTCACACTGGATTCTATCCGGTTGTAATCTAATTAGTTTCTTAAATTCTTTTAATTCATTATCAAGTGATCTATGATCGGTATCAATTTCTTCATAATAGTCTACAAAACCCTTTAGCCATTCATGGGGGGATGCACCGACAAATGGTGGAGGTTGGCCGTGATCCCCGCACATTACGACTTTTGTATTCTTCAATAACAACCACTCAAGAAATATTTTTAAGACATCTTCGGACACTGTGTCTATTTCATCCCACATGATAATTTCAGGAATAAATTTCTCTCCCATGCGCTCAGGAGTCCATTTATCTCCCTTCCATCTAAAGAAACTATGATAAGTGCAGGCATTTACCCCTCGTTGTTTCATCTCTCTGGCGAGTCTGTGAGTCGGTGTTAGCACAATCATGTTTGATTTCCCACGATATAACTCAATTGCCCGGGTTGTTTTTCCTGACCCGCCACAACCGTTTAAATAAACTGTTTTATATCTACAGATTGGATCAGAAATCGGTGGTGCACTAGAAAATTCTGAACACTGATTGCTTTCTAAGTAATTATTTTCAATGGTAACATCTGCTGATGGAATATAATCATGAAGCATTTCCTTCTTAATTCTCCATGACCCCCAATTCTCGTTGCCAGTAGCCTTAAAATCAGCCATTTTGCTATTTATGTAAAATGAGTCAGTAGCAACTCTAACTGCGGTGGTAGGAAATCTATTGATCATTGAAAACAGATTGATAGAAGCATAACCAAGCATAGAAGCTCTCAAATATGTGTACTGCTGATGGTATCCATCAGTGTAAGTAACAATTGTACCCAATTTGGTTCCATCGGACATAAATGCGTCCTTACGATTGACATATAAGCCCCTATTCGTTAAATCTTTGATTACAAAATCGTATTCAGCATTGTCTATAATCAATCGTGAAGAATATCTCGTATTATCATCTTTGCCACCTTGGGTAAATTTACCGATTATTCTTCGTCCAAGATCTTTTGCTTCATTGTTTCTGATTTCAAATAACTGTCTGGACCAATCCATGATTTGTTGTTCATTAAAATCAGGAAACAGTTTTCGCTCTTCGCTAATTATTTTTTCTAGATCAGGTTGTGGTAACCAGACTGATTTCTGTGCTCGATAGGATATAATTGCTTCACTGACAATTAATGATTTTAACATCTTACAATCAAGCATATACCGTAATAACACTATTGGCATCCAGTGTTTTTCAGACATGTGTTTACCAATCCAAAGATAACTACACGGATGAAGTCCTTCAGCCATTTCAAATGATACTACACAAGCGAATCCGGTTAAATCGAAATGTGGCAGTGGTCCATTAATAGCAACACGGGTCATTTCGTGTGTAGGGTGTCCAAATCGTTTGAAATATTTCTCACACTCTCCATACCCAAGAAAACTTCCTGGATAACATGCAATCATATCAACTGAAATAACGGAATCAGAGGTGTATTTTGTGTTCCATAATCCGCCGTGGCTGTATTCAAGACAGGACAATTTGACATCTGATAAGAACTCACTTCGGGTTGGTTTCCACGCGTTTTTCTTCCTAGCAAAATGTGCTACAACTGATGGAAGTGTAAAACAGTTTGCTAATAATTGATCGTTGTCTTCCCCCCCAGAACTCTGGGGAGAAAATTCACTAGCTAGTTGTTTCATTTGATTATGCAGCTCTTCAGTACGGTACAATTCTCCGTTGGGCCTTACAAACTGATCAAATCTACATTCTTCGTCTGAAGTACTATGAAATAGCCACACTGACACAAAATCGTTTTTACTCAAATGGTAAATAGCATCAAATAATTTCTGCTCTGAAAAAAACTCTTCGGTTCCAAACAGATATTTTACGGTTCTATCCCGTGGGAATATTGTTACTGCAGATGACCACGCGTGTGCATTATGATCAATAATTTCAATGGGAGCTCCCTGTGATTTATATTTCGATTTGTATAATACTTCTCCGGTGATTGTCCTTACCGATATTGGAAATCTCAATGATGTTTCTAATTTGGCTATATCTTGAATTGTTGCCCCATGCTGTTTCACTGTCAGTTCCCACTCGGTTATTTTTTTTCGTCTTAGATCAGTTAGTTTATTTCCCCGGGACGCATTTGTGAAGTGTTCTATTATTCGTGTTGCTACACAATTGAGCCCTGTCGAATATTTCATGGGTGCTAGTTTTGAAATATCAGGTTTTTCATTGAGTGGATATATCCCGTAAACAACTACTGTGACAGGATAAGATCTTTCGTAGTAGGGTTTATCAAGTCCAGTCAAAATTCCTGGTTTTGAATCCTGAGTCACAGTGACAGTTTTTTTGTCCTTAAGAATAGGCTCGTATTTGTCCCTAATTATCCATTTTCCATTATCATGGATAAGGAATTTTATTCGAAAAAAATTTCTTTCTTCCCCAAGAGGTGAGATTATCACTGCTGCTTTTTCATCATTCATGGTAGCGTCAACAACACCATCAATTCGAAATGTTGACCAACAATGAGCTGCCCCATCACGCTTGAATTCATTAAAACAGTCTCTGATTTTACTAATCAAGGTTCTATCAAGAATTTTATTCTTTGGTGTATCAGAAACTCTATCAAGATTGAATTGAACACTTTTCCAGGGCTTAATTTTCGATAATCTCTCGAACTCCTCCATACTATAATTAAAACAAGCATTTAAATGAAAGATTTAAGTATAATGAATCATTGCAAATGGCATATGATTGGATCAGTGACACCGTGTAACAAATCATGCAGAAATGAATTCTGTTGGTATCATATGCAAAGCTTTCGTCGTGGAAGCCGAGGTCCGTTACCCTGTATTCAATGTGGGGTTGGGGTCAGGGGGAGGTCGCAATTATGCATTATGTGCGGCAGAAAACGATACAGGGAACTAAAACGCTATTATGATAAAAAAATAAAAAATACTGCCATTGACCCCAACGATGACAAAATAATAAAGACTGCTCAAGATTATATACAGAGACTTATAATTAAACCAAACAATGAATTAGAAAAATAGTGTTATTATACAAATGAACCAAGAATTCAGACCTCACCCCTCCGTGCTTGTTAATTATGAAGCATTCCGTAATGGTATTATCAGAAAATTCGATTTTCGCGTGTCAAAATACAGTACACGCGTACCGTCTATAACACCAAGGGAGGCCACTCTTAAATGATATAACCAAGGGAGTTATCATTGTGATTTAGCTTCTGAGTATTGTTTTATAGGAAAAGAAATATTTTCTTTTTTTTTAGTGTTTAAGTCAAATATTCTGTCTCACGTGCGATTAATGCGTATTTCATAACATAGGATGTGATCCGGAGATGCAGGCGTTACAGGATAACACACGTGTATACTTTCTCCCTTAGATTGTGTTAACTTGTTTAATGGGTATTGTGATTCAGCGCTGGGCATTGTTTTGTAAGAAAAGACATGTTTTCAAACATTTGTATTCTTTGTTCTAGTGTTTAAGTCAAATATGCTGTCTCATTTAAATACTGTGAAACACCATTAATAAGTAATTCAAGAAAATAAAATAGCATACTTGCGGATTGATGTATTAATTCCCTTTATATACTCTCTCCCTTAGATGGTGTCGAGATCCCCGACCATTGACTACACTTCTATATGTCGCTTAGACATTTTAATTTTTAAATTTCTAGGGACCTTGTATGTACGCTCATGGTACTAGGTCCCTTTTCTTATGTTAGGACGAATAAATATTTACAACTCGGATATTTGGCTAATTACACAGGTGGCTTACACATTATTGGCTGTTAGGATGTCCATTAGTACAACTGGACTGAATTTGATGCATGAGCGCGTGCTTGGCTCTTCGCCTCCCTTGCTGCCTGCAGCAGTTAATTCACGTGCATGCACGCCCAATAACTATGCAGATACAGGCGATATGAGAAAACTAATTTTCTCTCGCTTTTCCTTACTGCTATTGCAGAGGTAGGCACATACAAAGAATACTGTAGGGGTGGGTGTGTGTGGGTTCTATTCCTACCCACCCAAATGGCCTTCCAATCACACCGCGTCAGTACAATTACTGACCAGATGTGACGGCCAAATTAAATAGTGATCTCTGATCACATAAACGCCTAGTGGGTGCGCGGCACAATTCCCACCCACAGGATAATTAAATAACCTTCTTTGAAGGACAAACCAGTGCTAAGAGCCTCACGGACGGAGCACTTTAAACATATTATTCAATTATTCAATTCAATGGTGTCGAGATGATAAGGGAGGGAATAACAACCCCCCCACCTACTCTTATATGTTTCTACTATTATGTGTAAATATAAGTGTTTTTAAATGTCTGTATGTTGACTATCATTTGTATAATTTAATATGTACATATTGAATAAAGATTTTAAAAAAAAGAGGATGCCGACATGGCACCTATAAAAGATGTACAAATGCTACATCTATAAAAATTACATTACAGTATGTCGTGGGTTATTTGCCCTTAAAGTGTGATTCAGCGGCTTGGGATATAATTAATTAGAAAAGAAATCAAATATAAAATGTTTTCAAACAATTATATTCTTTTTTTTTAGTGCTTTATGCAAATATTCTGTCTCATTTAAATACTGTGAAGCACCATTAACAAGTAATTCAAGAAAATAAAATAACACACTCTGTGGATTGAAGCTGCTGTATTAGTCGCCTTATATACTAAATGAAAGGTTTAAAGCTGGGGCTTTCAAGGCCAATTCGACCAGTCAAAAAATAACCCACGCCATTGAAACGTGTGCGTGGTTGACTTTTACTCAATCATGCAACCGGGTTTAATTTCATGGGTTGCTTTGATTGGTCGAATTGGCCTTTGAAAATCAGCCCCGTCTTTCATGTTTGTGATGTCTGTGCCGTCCCATCATCATTACATCATCATAATCCATATTACATCATCATTGAATTATAATCCATCCTTAATTAAGTTAATTAAGTATATGTATACCTACAATCTGAATGGAGATATATACGGTATTTGTGCTGTCCTTAATTAAGTTAATTAAGTATATGTATACCTACAATCTGAATGGAGATATATACGGTATTTGTGCTGTCCTTAATTAAGTATATGTTGTGACGTCACCCCAAGCATATCTTCTGGGCGGTCTAAGATGGCGTTTGCCACGTTAGGCCTCCCTTCCGGAGATGTATGTTTCGGGTTTCCCTTGGGCTTACTTGGATGTGAAGGCAACCAAGGAGTTCCAAAGATGTGTTGTCGTATATATGTAACCTCTAGGTCATTTCACGTAAACATACCCTCTTGTGATTATAACCCGTTATTTGACGAGTTAGATTCACTCTTAGGGGAATATGTTTCCGGTGAATGTAAATATAAATGACCTAAAATAAATACCATCCATGGATGTAATTAGCTCTCCATCACATTTGGGTTACCCCGTATGGTGTTCAAAAATGAATTACCGGCCAAAACGTGGATGCACATTGGGTAACCCCAGAATGAATTATAGGCTAATAGAAACGGTCATAGGGTCATATCTCAAAGAGAAAAAACATTCTGATATAAAACAGAAACAGAAAAATGCTCTAACAAAGGACCCTATGAAAGACACAAAGGCCTAATAAGGGACCCAATGAATGCAAATAGAACCACAACGGCCTATATCAAGGGGGCCAAATGACTGATAATCGCTCATCATGGTTGATATTTATTTTTGTCTGCATTTATATTTATATATACAGACTGAATTTTTAAAAAATATATTTATATATACAGACTGAATTTTTAAAAAAGATAGTTATATATACAGAATTAATTTTAAAAAATATATTTATATATACAGAATTAATTTTAAAAAATATATTTATATATACAGACTGAATTTTTAAAAAATATATTTATATATACAGAATTAATTTTTAAAAAAGATAGTTATATATACAGACTGAATTTTTAAAAAAGATATTTATATATACAGACTGAATTTTTAAAATATTAACGGCTCTTTTATTTTTGAAAAATGAATTAGAAATATGTATTATCATATATGAATTCTGAAATTATGAATAGCATCATAGTTGAAATTGGAAAATTGAAAAATCAGAATATTAGATTGTCAGATGGGTTAAATCCTGATCAAATCAAGTCGGATTTTCAGGATATAGAATACGGAGTTAGCACTAACAAGTATATGTTGCCAAAGAAATATGCACTCATCAAAAAAATTCAAAATTCTATTCGAGACTCTCTTGCATTTTCCAGTGAAGTAGATGTGTTTGTTCCGTTATATACTATCGTGGAAGGAATACGAAAAGAATTGGGTAACGAATATGAATTGAAAAAGGAAGTTAATTCTAAAATTAGAAACTTACGAGCGTTAATTCAAGAAAATGAACTATTTTGATTGACCGGCCCCTCAAAAGATTTTGTCAGACAGTAAAATCTCCTTGAGATTTTCATTTTTTTTGTCATTTTTGATTGAATCAGTGAAAATATTTCACACTGCGAAAATAAAATAGAATCCTAACAGCTTTGAAAGTTCTTTTAAGAACTTTTCTCTATGGAAAATCCAATGCAAAATCGACTACTTGACCCTACGAGGTTTTTTGATGAAAATCGATGAAAAATGACCAAACATCACTGAAAACAGGCAAAAATTGATGAAAAATGGCTAAAAATCATCAAAAATGAGTTTTAACAGCTTTTCCTTATGGAAAATCCCATGTAAAATCGACTACTTGACTGTAAAATCTCTTTGAGATTTTCAACTGAAAACCACCAAAATGGCACCAAAACAGGCAAAATCAATGGATAAAAAATAAAAATATTTCACAGCAATAAAAAATTGGACCGTTAAGGATGGAATCATCGATGGGAAAAATTGTTTTACAATTGAAAAATGGTTTCTGATTTCAAATAATGGTCAATGAAGCATTAACGACCCGATTGGCTCGTGAGCGACTAGATGCAATTAAGAAATTTATACCAATTCGCGACTCTGTAAGAAATAAACTGCAACAACGACAGAGTCTTCAGACTGATTTTGCTCTGGAGTCTGAAGAGTTGTTTAAACCAGTAACCACAGCAACGAAGGGGGTAGAGCGTGCTTTACTGGGAGATAGTCCCGAGACGGGGAAATCTGTTATTGGTGAACTTGAAAAACTAGCAGCGAAAACTGAACAAACTGAAAAAACTGATCCGAAAAAAACGACTGTTTCTCTGTTGAATAAATTTACTGATCATGCTAAAATATTAATAAAAAAACCTAGTTTAGTAAAATCAAAGGATTATCAAGCCTTTGGTAATTTTGCTGCTCAAAGCTATAATTCAAAAAAAGATTTTTTAAAGGACGAGTATAAAAATGATAGAATATCAAGTAATGATTGGTTCGATTATTTGTATAAACTAAATAAAGGGATTGGTCGTTTGAATAAGGATGAGATAGGATACAAGGAATTTAAAAAGGGAATTAGTAATTATAAAAGAGAACAAATAGAAGAGCGACAACGAGAAATAGAAGAACGGCAAGAACTAAAACGTCAAACACCAACACGTAGACAAACAAGAAGACAAAAAAAACAACAACTACCACCTGATGATGATGATTTAGAAGAACGACGTCAAACACCAACACGGAGACAAAAAAAACAACAACTACCATCTGATGATGATGATGATGATACTCTTGATTATTTACAAACCACGGATACAGACAAACTAGATGAAGCAGCTGGCTATAGCGGAAGTGGATTAGGAAATCCAAGGATTGGAAACATTTGTCCTGATAGTGTTATCAATGATATATCACGATTAGATGTTCTTGTAGGAGGGTTCCGAGCTGGAAATAACTCTCCAGAAATAATTAATGAAGCAGCTGATATTTGTAGACGATTATTTGCCGGTGGTATCATGGATATCAAAATCTATCGAGATTTCATTGACGAGTTAGCAAATGGGTATCATAGTGATTAAATAACAATTGAAAACACTATTGTTTTTATAATAATGATCATCCATTACAATCATGATAAACCAACCCTCGTCTATGTAGTTAATTCACGGTTTCCAGTTTATAGAGCATACTACGGAGATGGCCTCGGCAAGACCATTTTAGGATTCTTTTCAAGAACGGCCCCAAAAGTGATGCCGTTAGCTAAACAACTTGGAATGAAAGCCATTGATGTTATTCCTGATAAGGGTATTAGTACTGTTGGAGATCTTGCCGGGAAAGCGTTTTCAACTGCGAAGGATAAAATAACATCATTAGTGGGGCGAAAAAAGAAACCGTTACCGTCTACAGAAGAAATGCCTGCAAGTGTTAGTAAAATTATAAATAACGCAGTAGATGAAAAACTAGCGTCGATGGTAAATCAAGGAGACCAAAGCAATATTGCAAATATGATAGCGGGAAGTGGCTTTAGAAAACCACGACGAAAACGCTAGCGTTTTTCACGATGAAATGGAAAATCCGATTTAGACTCTGATAAATAGAATAAAATGTTCAAAAAATCATCTGATCCAGCATTTGATATAGACGCCCCAGTGCGTAAAGATGATTCTGTACGCGATTATCAATTTTATTCTTATCACGCAGTACAACCAGATCTCCGATCGCGAATTGAACTTCAAGTTCATGATACCAGTAAATATTTTCTACCGTGTGAGGCATTTATTGAAGTAGAAGGAGAACTTGTAACAAATGTTGCAGCTGATACCCCATATGACAATAACTCAAATGTCCGAGTTGGTTTTGTTAATAACGGCATCATGGCGTTATTTGAAAGCGCTAGATATCTCATTGATGGAAAAGAAATTGAATCCATTGACCGTGAAGTTGATATGGCCACAACAATCATAGGGTTAGCAAGATATTCTGATGATTATACAAGATCAGCGGGTCCATCTATGATGTTTGCAAAGGATACCTTTGATACCGCTGATCACCTTCAATTCATTAAAGTGTTAACAGCACAGGGTACTGCAGAAGCCAATCAACAAGAAGCAGCTAATCCAGAACGTCGAATTAGACCCGGAGCTGCGTTTGATATTCTCGGAGGCGTTAATGGTAATCTCAATTTAGGATTTGCAACACGTGTAGCAACGTTGCATGGGCAGCGTCGACGATTTTCATGTGCGATTCCACTGCATCATATATTTGGATTCTGTAGAAATGTTAGAAAAGTTATTTATGGAGCCAAACACACAATAGCGCTTGTACGAAAGGGTACTGATGATGATGCAATCTGGCGTAATGCTGGGGTTGCTGCCGGTAAAGTCATTTTAACAAAACTATCATTATGGATGCCAGTGTTAACTCCATCAATCACAGACGAACAGCGACTACTATCATTTATGGACCAAGGAGGAAAGTCGTTGTTAAGTTGGTTATCAGTGACCACGGATATTAAACAAGACAGTGTTGATGGTACATTCACATGGCACCTGGCATCAAAACAAGGAGTTTCAGCTCCACGTCATATATTTATTGCGTTACAGAATGCTGCGCGAGTTGGTAATCAAGAACGAAGTCATATGATATTTGATCAGTTAGGTGTTAGTGAAGTCTCGCTGAGAATAAACGGACAGCAGGAACCATCCGAGGATATACAACTTGATTACGGTCAGAATCATATTGCACGTGTCTATCATAACCTGTTGTCATTTATGGCACGTGATCAAAATGTGGATACCGGTTTGCAAATATCACAATTGGATTTTAAAAGCCTCTATCCGATTTATTACTTTTCATTGGAACATCTTGATTTGATGAGACAATCTGTCGTTGATATACACTTTAGAGCCCGTGTAACCCGTCCGACTGGTCCACCAGTTGGTGGGGTACCTACTATCCTTATCCCAAATTATAGAGCAGTTGCTGTCATTCTTAGTGATAAATCAATGTTACTTGAAGGTGTTGGTGGAAGAATGAGAGTGGTAGATGCACCAGTAGAAAATCTTTGAACGATTTTTCATTGAATTAGAATCAATCAATTATATATAATGTCATATAGTGTTATTAGTGTTACGTTAACTCCTGGTCAAATCAAAAAATTGCAATCAGAATCGGCTAAAAAATGTGGAACCACAATCACGTTGAAACCTAATCAAATGACGGGTGGTGAAAATAAATTATCGCTGACAACTCGTCAGGTGAAACATTTCAATGATGCTTTCAAGGATAAAAAGGGAGTTCAGATTACTCTCTCTGCGGCTGCTATTAAAAATATGATGAAAACAGGTGGTATATTTCCATTGTTAGCTGCAATACCAGCATTGATTGCAGCAGCAGCCCCAGCGGTGGCTAAAGCAGCAGCGTTAGGAGCCGTTGGTACTGCAGCAGGAATGGCGTTGAAAAAGGCAGCTGGACAAGGATATAAAAAAAAGAGACGATCCGTTCAAGGATTGGGTCTAAGACTACCAGGAACCCCGTATTCGTGGTACAGCGGAAAAGGTCTAAGACTACCAGGGACCCCGTATTCATGGTACAGCGGGAGATCCGTTCACGGATCAGGCCTGAGACTACCAGGAACGGTTTATTAATACAGAAATCATCAATGATTCCAATGTCCAATTTTGATTTAATGGATGCTGCTAAAAAACTAGCGATTAAACATTTCAGAGGTGTTTTTATGAAAGATCAATTACCACATCAACCAAACAAAACTGAAACAGGTATTATTAATCTCGATAACAGCACCGGACCTGGAACTCACTGGGTTGCATACGCTATTGATCCACGTGGGATTGTCTATTTTGATTCATATGGATTAGCCCCACCAAAAGAGTTTATGCGGTATATAAAAACCCTTCCAATGAAGACTTGGTATTCTACGCTACCAACACAACAAATCAATGACCCACCAATATGCGGCAGTGAAGTATTAAATGTCCTTGACGCTATTTCTAACTCCTTGGGTAACCCAAGGGGAAAACCACCACACATTGTCGTAAATGACTACACTAGTAATCGCTTTTTAGAGAGAGATATATAAAATATCATGATTGATATTTGGGGAAGACCTCTGAAACCCAAACCCGATGACACTGCAACTCCTGATTCTATCAAGGATATAACAAAAAAAATTAAAGATGAAATAGCTGAGACGTTGAATTTAGAAAGTGTTGAACCCAATGAAATAGTTGTATTTCAGGACAAACAGGGTAAATTGAAATCTAGTAATATCTCTCTGGATGATATTTTAGTTAAACAACAAAATGCAATCGAGAACACAGTTGCGTTATTTTCCGATCAGGGTAAACTCAAACCAGGTGTACTCGTTTCGACGATTACAGATCGATTAAAAACTCTCAACGACGAGTTAAACAATTCTGTGGTTGTACTAGCAACACTTGAATCTAGAATTGAAGAACACATAAAACAGTTTATATCATTTCGTAGAAATATCATTGATAAATTTATTGGAACCCCGTTAGATAAAATTGAACTAAAACTCCCTGATATTAAAAAATCCATCGATGAGACGAAAACTTTCATCGAAGACATCAAAGGGGATGCAACGAGGATGATAACCGCCATTGAAAAAACAAAAATTCCTCATGAGAAAACCAACAACTTAGTATACACGATCCAACACGGATCATTTGAGTGGACACCTACAAACAACACATTAGATATCACTGCAACCGTTAAGGGTATTTATCGATTAACACTAGTAACACCATTATCTCAATTTAATATTTCATCGTCCAGTTCATCCGGGGTCAATAATACAATTTCAACGATCATCGACAAGAATACAACTGAAAAGTTTACAATCGCATCTACTGATAAAAATTTGGTTAGGGTCTCAACAACGTGGTATGTGGAATTCGTAGCGGATTTAAGTAAATCGTAGTTGAAAACGCTAGCGTATTTAAAATAAAAATGATTTCATCATCGCAATATCGCTATGATCAAGTCAGAGAGTATCAAACTAGACTCAAAACCTTGTCTGAGGAGTATGAATTGAAAATTAAAAAATATCGCAGGAGAATTACCGCAATTGATGTTACTGTGTACACTGTGAGTGGTGTAATCACCGGAGCCGGTATTATACTGTCTTCAGTGACAATGATGGCCCCGATAGCTGTTCCAATTTGCATTTCTGCGGCAACAACAATCGCTGGAATAATTTCAATAATCACAAAAAAAATATCCTCATGCAGCCAACGGAAACTACAAGACTACATAATTCAATTTCATGTTGTGTCCACTGCATACTCGCAATTATCCTCATTGATATCGTCATCGCTCGATGATACAATTATATCAGAGAGTGAGTTTTCAGCGATGGTAGATATATATGATTCTGCGATGTCAAAATTAGAAATACAACATGAGTATAATAACAATGACAACACAGATGGAATTACTTCAACAAATAGTGGAGAACACAAACCCAGTACAAACAAGCATGATCTCAATAACCTCAACGAATCCAGAATTCAGTGTGAATTTCCCCTCTCCGGTCCCAGTGAAGGAAATCGCGCTAGCAAAATTACGAGTATACCATAGTTGGCCAAATATTAGGTCAAAACCATTTGGTGGTCAACAACCGAATAATTCACTGGTATTTGCAAATAAGAATAAACCCGACGGTACCCCAGACTGGAACGTTGTTTCCATACCAACCGGATCATATCAAATTGAACAAATCAATGATGAATTCGCGCGTAGAATAAAATCGATTACTGGAAAAGAATCAAAAATAGCTATAACAGTTCATGTGCCGACACTATCATCTGCCATTGAAATAAGCACAGAAGGATACGTCGTAGATATCTATCAGAGTTCTATTAGAACCGTACTAGGATGGCCTGAATTACCACCCGGAGCAAAAACCGTTAAATTACCAGAACCACAAAAAACCGATTATATCACAGACAGGATAAAATCTGATAATCCAATAAAGAGTTATAAAGATTATAATAAGTGGGAACTTTTCAATGGAATAGTAGAAAATAACGTTGTCAAATTCGTACCCCGACAGAACAAAATTACTGAAAATTTCACAGCGATGGAATATGATTTTTTACTGTTGTTAATATCCATTAAATCCAGCACTCTCACCCGAGATGAATTTATCAGCGTTGTAGAAATATGTAACAAAATCATCAATGACATGGAAACATTTCATTCTCAAATTATTCAAGAGATATTAGGTGACGATAATCCTAAAACGAGAACAGAGTTTGCGATGAAAAGTAATATACGCGTAGAAGATATTCGTGAGTTTAAACTACCAGGATATAATATCTCAGAATTACAAAAATCTCTCAGTGATGCCATCGATGAAGGTTTCAAAAAAATCCATGATACGTGGAAAAAAACACAACCACAACCACAAACAACTATCCTCAAACATAATAATGACCCAGATGGTGGTGGCAGGCATATTGCTCCGTTCAATGTGAATATTTCAACGGTGATTGCGCTCAATTTAGTATGTGATGTGATCGAAGGAAGCTATCAAATAAATTTAGAACGATCAAATCAAGCTCAGCAAGGATATATTTTGTATTCATTTGCACCAACAGCCCCTCCAGGATTTTTAATAATTGAGTCCCCGGTGAATCCAGTCTATATGCGATGTCATAATAATTCATTAACCAGAATTAATTTCAAACTCACAGATCAGTCTAATAATCTGATTGATTTACAAGAGGAGGTTTTACAAATTAGTCTATTTGTGAAATCATAAATGATTTTCGTCCTAAGGACTGGATCAAATATTCGGGTAACCTAGAACTGAAAGTTCTAGCAGCAGAGGGGGTGAGTGACAACGACGTTGCGACGCGAATGTTTTCAGACAAGGGTCGGAGACTTATTTTTTCGCGAGAAGAGTCTAGTGTTATTTTGGAGGGGGTATAATCAAAAATAAAAACAAAAAAAAGTTGTCTGATTCGCCCCCTCTGCTGCTTCATTAACAGCCATATATTTAGTTTCTAAAGACTTTAAATTTAATTTGCGTTTTACCCTTCTGTCGGTAGCCATCGTAAATGTAAATAAAGTTAAAAACGAAACTTTCACAGCGAAAATCACCGATCACTTTCAAAGGTCTCGGAAACGCGTAATCCATATATTCACACAATTTTTATATATGGGATTCAGAAAATCACGTATACAGGAGTCCTCTGTACGCATCAATTTCCTGGACAGCAAATTTAAGGGCTTGCTAGTCCTGCTTCGACCACCTGTTAATTGGGAAATTGTGTTCATCAATTTATCCTTTTCGCTGTGCTGATATATTTACAATCAGAAAATTCAGTGGCTGAAAGACCCATAGATGTACATGCTGTCATTGTAAGAGTACATTTGAAGAACATGACCCACAAGCTAGGCGGCAAGATCAAAGACTTAACTAGCTGCAGAGTGGTGAGAAAATGTGCTGCTATGTTTGTTTTTTTTTTTTATCCAACCGCGACATTAAAGCCTGGCGGCAGGATCAACTAATTGTTGAACCAAGTATTGGTCTTAATTGGCAGCTTGTCGACATACACGTTTTGAAAACAAAGGATTTGTTCAAGCTGGGACCAAGGGCTTCTGTCGACATATACGTTTTTCTTTTATCTCGACGTCGACATAGGCATGACAATTTGATAGTAATAGTAGACCATGGGACCGGGACTTTGTTTTTTTGTCGACATAGGCGGCTTGTCGAGATAAGCAATGTCAAAATAAATGGGTAGGACTGTAGCAGAATTCTCAATAGACCTATATCCTAATGTTTTCATGCATGGAATTTAAATTCAAACCATTTGTGAGGCATGGAATTCTACCATGTGCATTGTTTTTAAAATGTACATTGATTTGGGTACGAGTCCTGATTACCCTTGAAATACAAACTGACTTATCTTGCTCCTTCTGATTAAAATATTTATATACATTTCTTTTTTGGGGGCTAAAAATAATTACATCTGCGCAATGTCTTTTTCAATTTAAGTCTTCTGGTCAAATTATCGATATTGATTTAATTAACAATAACACTTAATTAAGAGATAATATTCTACAGAATACGTATACATTTTTCTATGGGTAGCATACATGAAATATTACAAATATATTTAATTGTATGCTTCATGTTGTAACACTGCTGCATATAATACACACTGATTACACATGAGAGAGAGAGAGAGAATAATGTTGAGCATTTTGTCAGTGTTTAGTTGCTGCAATATTAAGCTCTTACCAGTTAATTTTATTGTTCTTTATTTTTTTTATTTTTCGAGTTGTCCTAGAGTGTTTGTGCGTAAATTGAAAACGTGTCATTACTAGCTGATATCGTTAATCATGTTTGCTCCAATATTCCATATGAATTAGAAAGTAAATAATTTTGTGTTGAAGTTGTACCCCTGCCCCAATGGTAGAATACAATTGGTAAACAAACAATAATATTTGACAATAAAATGAAGGAAAGAAAAGAACCTGACATTGTTATAATTTATTCCTTTTTTATCATGCAAAATTTGTTAAAGAAAAATATATCCCCAAACTCGGTACATGTATATGATATGCAGCAGATGCCGGTTTGCACTTGCATCCTTACTGTATCGCTAAAAATATCACCTGGTTGCTTGAAGGTACCTGAGTGCTACTCGCATATGATAAGATCCAAAGTGCATAGATTGTATGGTATTCAGAATAACGTTATTATCTTGCAAATAAATTTTAAAAACCAATTGTTTTGAAATACATCACTGTAAGTGCAAATGATGATCTTTTTGCTAACATGGATTACAAAAGTAATAATGAAGCAAGTTATTATAGAGTATACTATTTCTAATCATGTAATGCAAATCTGATCTAAAAAGAAAATTATTGGAGTTTTATAATGGCGGGTAACCTTTAATGAGAGAATGAAAACAAAATCACATTTTTCACTTTTTTAAAATTTAATAACAAAATGAACCCTTATGTTTTTATGTGATTTCTGTTTTCTTTTGTTTGTTTAAAACAGAATCTCTTTTATCTCGTGAAACTTTGTATATTTTATGAAGCACCTGAATGGTCTCGATTCTTTCCTTGGAAATGCATCTGTTATCTTGTGCAATATGTGAATTTGTTTTGGCAGGCAGGTCTTTTAATAATAAACAGCATTGTGTTCAACTTAAAAAGAACATTCTGGCTAATTTCTGCTCTATGGCTCAGCCAAGGGTAAGTTCCACTTGATGTAGCAGACCTCCATTATTACATAATTATATTGCTGTGACTTTCTAAAACTTAACTCCAATAACCCCTGGTGATTTTTTTTCTTCATTTTTGCCTGATATGACAGTAGGAAATGCATTTTGGGGGCTGATTCTGAATACATCCCCAATCAGCATCCAAGTGATTTCCACATGGCCTGGTGCCTACTTGTGTTAGGAACATTGTTTTTCGTTGGCTATTTCACTTGTGCATGGGCAGAAGTAAAAGTTTAGTTTTTTTAATTTTATTTTTGCTTATAGGGCAAATCATTTTTGTGCTCTGGCACACTTTTTTAAAACTTAAAATCCCTAACTTAGCCTGCTTTTTGCAAGGGTGCTCCTGTCTGTGTGCAGTTCAGACCAGTCTGCCTTAGTACTGAGGCCAAAAAGTAAAAAATGCAGAGACAAATTCTGACGATGGGCGACATTTTGGGGTAAAAGATGTAAGGGTCTGAAAGAATACATTTTCTCCTCTGTATTTTGTAATGTGAGTTGAAAGTCCAGAGTTTTTGGTATCTTTGTAGAGATACAGCTGTCTTCTTTTCTGTAATACCACCCATTTTGGTGTTTCTTAAATGTCCTTGATGTTTCAGAGCTCAGACATAGGGTACTATATCCTGACTTAAATGCCCTTGATGCTTCAGAGCTCAGACGTAGGGTACTATATCCTGACTTAAATG
Organism: Unio delphinus; assembly: GCA_029339505.1. NCBI lineage: Eukaryota > Metazoa > Mollusca > Bivalvia > Unionida > Unionidae > Unio > Unio delphinus. The sequence continues at coordinate 134,248 of JAQISU010000070.1, forward strand.
CCTTTGATGCTTCAGAGCTCAGAAGTAGGGTACTATATCCTGACACACAGACATGGTGCCAGGGGTTAATGAGTTAATCCTTCTGTGATATGGGAATGCATTAAGCATTGATTGATGTGCAATGTGTCGACATTACATGCATATGTATGGTAAATGTTACTGCTGATCACCTTCGCACCAAAGTAATCCATTTGAAGATGTACAAAGGAGTAAGGATAATCCTCCATATTGTTCATTCATACACATGTATTTTATCAAATTTCATGACATGTTACTTTTGCCAGACTGTAGTTTGTATGCATGCAGCATTAATCATCTGGCCTAGATGAAAAGAAATTTCATGTCCTTTCATTAATTTTATGTGTTGAGAGACTTCTACAGCCTCAGGTGTGGGTTTATTACAAACCTGAATACAAAGGATATATTTGTTTAAGTATAGTCTTTGAAATTGTGCCCATATGTTCTTTATCCATTTCAATAGGACAACTTTCACCTGAAAACATCACCTGGTTGTTGGGTTACAGTCTGATTGATCATGGCTTTCTTTGCTGTCTAAATAAGTATGTAGAGTTTATGGTACATGTATATCTAAATAAGTATGTAAAGTTTATGGTACATGTATATCCTTTGGTAGCTATCACTGAACCTGTTGTCCTCCTGTTTAAGTCTTTATTTCCTGCCATTACTGCCCTTTTGTTTTATGTCTTTATCCAGTACTGGTCAGAAAGTTCTGTTTGCAAAGTACATGTACTGGTAAGATATTTTGAAATTCTTGTCAACAGCTTGTTTAGGTTTTGCTAGAGGTTTCTTTATTTGCATATACAGTATTTTATATCATACATCATAAATGTTCATATAGCTAAGACAAATCATTTATGACTTTCTTGTTCTCTGTTTTAACCTTGTAGTCATGGAAAACGTGATAAGGATTTTGTTAAAGTTTCTTTATTTACTTTATAGTTCTGCCTGTGGAAGGATTTGCATCATACTTTGGATAAAAACATTATAGGTGTTCAGTTAAGGTAATGAACATTCTGTGTTATGCTCACTCTCACACTGCTTTGACTTTGGGTTGATAACACAAGTTTTTGGTTCAAATATTTTCATTTGCTTATTTTTCCTAAACCCATTGCTGAATTTTCTACATACTTAGTTCTATATACTTAGAATGAATCAGTTTGAACTAACAAAGCTCATTTTGTGATTATGTTCTCTTGTTCATTTAACCTTGGGGCTAAGGACAAGTACCAAGTAATGTATGTACAAATTGTTTCAAACTATATCACATATTAAATTTTCCTGGTTTATTTTCATGGACTTGAGTGCTGATGATGTGATATTCCTAACAATGTTGCACATGTTGCACATAATTTTGTAAAATAATGTATATTTGTAAAATAATGTATAAATAAATTGTGAAAGACTTTGAAAAATAGAAAGAAAAATACATCACTGTGTAGACAAATTAATTTGGATTAATTGGTGAAAGTATCATGGATTAATATTGGATATAAGAAGAGAAATTAAAGTAAATGTGAAGCAATCTAGCAGATTGGAGCGATCGTCTTCTGTCTATCCAAATCAATGATTTTAGTGGAATGAATCCTGGAACTACAACATACAATGACAAATTGACAAGGAAAAAAGAGAAATCTATCTTTTTTCACTTATAATTTTTTCCGGAGAAACTGTACACGGACATCGCAAACAAAACCAATCTATATGCCTAAAAATGCATATTGGTATCACCAAACAAACGTAGTATCCAACCTGCAAAATTTGTTTATTGAACAAAGTTCTATCTTAACCAAAAACTGGATGTGAACATTGCCAAGTAATGTATGTACAAATTGTTTCAAACCATATCACATATTAAATTTTCCTGGTTTATTTTAATGGCTGATGTTGTGTTATTCCTAACAATGTTGCACATAATTTTGTAAAAAATGTATAAATAAATTGTGAAAGACTTGGAAAAATAGAAAGAAAAATACATCACTGTGTAGACAAATTAATTTGGATTATTTGGTGAAATTTTCATGGATTAATATTGGATACAAGAAGAGAAATTAAAGTAAATGTGAAGGCATGTGCATGATTTAGAACTACAAAATTTTCCAAACACGTAAAACACTCTGGGGCACAAGCAGCTAGTCACAGCTTAGTGTGGCTGGGGCACAGTAACAGTGTTACTGATAAGTTTCTTGGGGCTGAAAGAGTTAAGACAAAGGATCAGACATTAATGTGTGTCCACCTGATGTTTTATATTTATCTGAATCAGTGGATAGCCACGCAGTGACCATGTATCATTGAAACACATGGGGCCAATACATGTGGACAATTTTATAACAGATTCAGGGCCAACATTTCATTTGGGTGAAACTGTAAGGGAGATAGATTCTTTTTCTACAATCTTTTCCCAGAAAATTATTCCAGTCATGGGTAGCTGAAATGAATAGTATACATATCTGAAAAACAAGGTAGGGAGAAGTCTGATCACTACTTCAGTTGCAGAAATGGTGGCATTTTATGGACTACATTTCATTTTTATTATATTGCAAATTCCGGAATAAGCATTCGTGTTTTAAATTTTATTTCTCAATAAGTAACATTTTGCATGGGACAAGATTGATTTAGGAAACAGAATGTGCACTAACTGGAGTAGCTCTCACTCTTATAAGCTATTTTATGATACTTCATGGTTTAGTCTACCAACAGCTGCAAGAATGCTACAGCTTAGCTGGCTTCTTCCTGGAGATCAGTTAGTACTTGCAAAAGGTAGACTTTGGTTACCTTTTATTTTAATAAGCTTCTGTTTCCTAAATCATGTTGTGGATTTTCCTCATACTTTGAATTATTATGAATTTATGTTCATTCTGTTACATGTTCACTTGCTTAGTTATTCGTAATGCTGCAACATTTACACAGAAATTGCTCAGTTTAGAACATTGCAAAATTGGGACCATGTAAACGAACAGGCTGTAGCGTTCTGCAAAGGTTGGGGTGGGGTACTTCCAAGGTATTAATTAAAATATTATGAAAGTTTTCCACCTGGCTCGTGAATTTAAATTTAAATTAAAGACCAAATAGGTATATGGCTCTGAGCCCCCAGTCAGCACTGCCGACGGTTAAATTATATATATATATATATATATATATATATATATATATATATATATATAACACGAAGATGAAATTCAACAATAACAATTTAATGAAGCCTATAAATTTAAATGTCCCACAATCACTCGTCCTTTAAGTGATAGCCTATTTCATCTTATGATTTTCAGTGTGAGTTCGATTTTCCACCTGGCCTTTGGTTGTACTCGTCTATTTATCTGATCCTCCCACTCCTCCTGGATTCTACCTCTCCTGACTTCTCTCCTCCCTTCACTTTCCTTCCGTCCTTTATCACGACTATTGGGACCCCTTTCACTGGTCTGTCCCCAAACTTCCTCTTCAGATTTCCCTCATTCCTTCTCTTTCTTTCGTCTATAACGGAGACACTGGGACCACTCACTAGTCTGTCCCTCGAAGCTTCCTGTGAAAATCACAAGGCGTTAACATAGGGATTATCACATCTCACCTCACACTAAATCATCAATTAACCATCAGATAAGGCTATTACTTTCTAGGTCACGCATACATACACATCGAAATTCCCACACACTCTTACAGGGAAACAATGGCATAATAGCACGATATCATACATATATCCATACATCATATCACATAAGTATATCTAATATATATATATATTTAATCTCATTGTACTTACAATATTACGACAGCCAGACGTATGTCTGTACACTACACTTCCACAAGCGTACACAAATATTCAAATATTCATATTATCATTGTCTCACAGTGAAATCATTTCAAAGATACCATTCAATTTCTATAATTACGTGGATAATGTGCTATGGTACTATAAAATAACCACATAGCGAATTATAATAGTATTAATTCTTACGACGGCTAGCAAGCAATACGATTCTTTACAAATAGAAACCCATTCTTCAAAATGTACAAACATATCAACATCACAAAATAATTACTCCTACTACGACTTTAGTAATAATACGTATATACCCGATCTATAATTAAATGCAGTCGCAGACAGCAAAGATCGAACAAATAGCTCACTGACCTTTTTAGAAGCTACACTTAGAATTCTGTTCCTAAGGTTTTTCCGCCAATTAACGTATGGCCGCCGGAGTTCCACTTCACGGTGCGTTCTGTAATGACTATGGCAACTAACGCTCGATGGCCGGGTTAAAGATATATATTTCAGAATAAATCAGGGTCCCACCCCTATCTCGATTCTGATTGGGTAGCGCTGGGACCCTATCCACTCGACTTATTCAATCTGGCGGTCCGGCAGCGTATCCAGAAGATAAGGCACACCCACTCCTTCTGACAGCTTCTTTGATGTACAAAACATCCTTCCAGCCCAAGGTGCTAATTACACTTCTGACGGGCTTTGGTCAGCTTCCTCTCTTAACTATGGCCAACTTACGTAAGGGATGGTGTTAGCCTGCGGTCATGTGTAACAATAAATAGTGGCTTGTCCGACTTACTTGATAACACATGGTTCTAATTTAATTTTTGGGTCGGGCAACGCCACACAGGCACATAGCTTTCAGTTATGCGGAAAGTGCCAGCTTAAATTAAATAACATATTTCTACATTTCTGCTTCATTTGACTGCTTTGCAGGATTGTTTTTCTTAATTCAGTTGTCGTTATTTCTATTTAGAACATGGCATCTCTTGGAATTAACCCATGCTGATGAGAATTTGTTGTACCACACATTTAACTCAACAGGTTGGTTTACTGATACTGCCGACAAAACTCATATGTTTGCATTATTTGCCGTCGAAATCATGTTTGGTAACAGGTCCTTTCACTGTGTATGGATGTTGTAGGGTTTAACGCCATTTTGCAGAATACGATCGTCTATACATGCCGGCCAGTATTAATGGTGGAGGAAGAACCCGGGAAAATCCCCATCAAGAACCACCGACCCACAAGAAGCTACTGGCAAGCTTTCTCACATACCCATATTGGCCAAACCTGAGACTCGAACCCATGCAGACAGAAATGAGATGGCAATCAGATCCGTAATGGAGAGTGCTCGAGTCCACTCAGCCACTCAGGGCCCTGACAGTGCTTGGTAGAGTTCAGTTCTAGAGAGTTATTTGACCCATAACCAAAAGTCTCAAGAGTCAAAATTAAAATCGCAAGAGTCATTATTTTTTATATTTGTCATGATCACATAGCTGGGATTGTTTGTTATTGGTAGAACAAATTGATGCTCATTATTTCTTTTCTTTTGTTGAATAAACAGAAACATTTGTAAAGTATTTTGTAACTGATGCTTAAGATTTCTTAAGACTTTTGGGTATTTTATTCTCCTCCTCACAATTGTTACAAACTTTCTGGTTTTTTGGAGGCAGAGGGTTGGACTGATAATATCTGGCAGGTAATTTCTGAGACTGACATAGGAAAGGAAATATACTTCTTGAGCCATTGTGATTAATACGAGCCAGTGTATGACAATTCGTTGAAGGGAGATGTAGTATATCCTATATTTTTGTATTAAAAAATCCAAAAGCATTTTTAGATTTTTTCAAAAGGTCACATACTAGTGACTACTGCTAACCATAATTGTGATTATCAAGTTTCACACTTAACGGGCTCTTAGTAGTTTTCTGGTCCAGATTTTAACTTTGATAATTTTAGTTTTATTTTTGAGAAGAAGTGTAAATTTTTTCTCAATGTTAATATTAGAATGTGGCAATGACAAAAGAACCACTTAGGCTGAAAGAAAGATCAAATTTAAGTTTTTCTGTTTAAGGATTTTCAAAGTTTTTAGATACTCTTCCATTTAGCCAAGTTCATCCTAAGAAGAAAGTTTCAGATTTCTACATAGATAAATTACCAAGTTTGATATTTCTTTGCCAGTTGTTTTTAGCATTGGGAAAAAGCTTATGTTTCAGCATTTTGACATGAATTAAAATTGAACCTTCCCTTAAATATTACTTTACTATCTTGAGCATTGCAAGTACAATTCAACAATACAATAAAATAAAATTTTATCCCAATCACTGGTCTTGGACTTAGAAGTAGGTGTATGATTCACGTGTCTTTAAGGCCTTCAATTACAAGCCTTTGACCTGCAATCGCTAGCCTTTGAAATTAAATTGCAAACTTTGGACCCTCAGTCACTTGCTTTGATCCATGTTCAACATCCTTAAACCCTCCATCACCAACCTTGGATCTACATACACTATCCTTGGACCTATGTGTTTACATATACATTCAGTTGTTTTAGACCCTCTTTCACAAGCCTTTGAGGAACAATGACTTGCCTTGGACCTATGTGTTTACATATACATTCAGTTGTTTTAGACCCTCTTTCACAAGCCTTTTGAGGAACAATGACTTGCTTTAGATCTACATGCACATTCACACATCATAGGACAAGTTTTGGATTCTTATCAGAATTCATAAAAGCAGTGAGCAGTGCACTCCTGGTATTTGAATGCATCCATTAAACATGATGACATGCACACTCTTTATTATGTAAAACAACAACAGTTCTTTGATTTGGGGCACTTAAAAGTTTTGTATGAGTAGAATAGAAGGACATGCAGCATTGGGCTGATCATATCAACATAGTTGTGTAGGTTACCATGCAAAGTGAGTTTAAATTGCTGAGAAAGTATTATATGAGAAATAGATCTAGCAGACAGAGTGCTATCACTGCAGCCTATTAGTTAGTGAAAGACTTCCTTAAACAAATGGTTAACAGAGATGTTACAGTGTATCCAATACTAACATTACAACTAGGGCATAACCGATTAGCATTTTTCTACCGATTCCGGATTTTGGGCATGAAATTTTTCCGATTCCAGATTCGATTCAATTAATCGAAAATGATAAATCCGTATTTTTTTCTAAAAAAATTTCATCTTCCGTTTCCGGGTTTCTGTTATCTGGTTTTGCCGTGTCTAGCATGTTACTTAGTACTTTACCATATCCGGCTTCATTTCCTGTTTTCACCCACCAATTCAAATAGATTGTCTCACAGCGTGGTTGTATTAACCATTTTGGACTTTTCTGACTTCTTATTTAACTTTATTAACGCACTATCGAATGACACACAGTGTTAGACACGGTGCTATAGAAATTCAACTTTATTATTTTTATTATCCAAATCGGTCGTTCCTGCCTTGTCCGACTCCGATTAATTGGAAGTTCATACTATCCGGTGGAATCCGATTTCCGGATCAAAAGTTGGTTATGCCCTAATTACAACTCAGAGCTTGGAGCAGGTGTAACAAATTTGCCTATATTTCATGCCCTTAAAACTAAATGCCACTGATAAATTATTCATGTTGGAACAATCGGCGTAAATTTGTAATTCATTGCTTGTCATCATTGTGATTCTAGATTAGAAAACAATTTGGACTTGTTCTTATTCGATGTACAGAATTATACTGTATCATGTTCTTTGAAGAATAATTAATTTCTTAGACATTATTCTGGGTATCCTAATTTTGTGAGTGAAAAGTAGTGGCATATGTAATATTCTTGTTGGACATGTTTGAAAATCATACATAGATATTTTGGCCCCATCAAGTTGAATCCTGGATTTAACCCTGCATAGTCACTAATTGTTAACCCTCCATCAGGCTAAATCCTGGATCACATAAATGTTAAAAATGTTAAAATTAAAATTAAAAAATGCATTTTTTCTCAATAAATAAAAAGATGAAAAAAAAATGTTCCATTAGGTTTTAGGCAACACAAAAATCAATATTTTACTTATTTACACGCTACATACCAGCTTTAAAGTTTACGTAAAGTATCTTAGGCTAGCATCATAGATTCATTATTGATTGATATTTGTTATCTAGAGTATGACAGAGGATTGCCTGTTTGGCAGATGATAAAAAATGGAAGCACTGAATATAAAAAACTAAAAAAATATTTAAAAAATGTACCCCCCCCCCCCCTTCCGCGTTTTTTAAGGTAAAATAAAAAATGAAAAACGTTTTTATCATCTATGCTGGATCAAACCCTGGAAATTCACTAATCTTTAATCTCCATCATGTGCCTCGGATGTAGTCAATTGCAAATCATAGACACGCAATCACTAGCCTTGGACCCTCAGTTGTAAATCATAGACACACAATCACTAGCCTTGGACCATCAGTTGTAAATCATAGACACACAATCACTAGCCTTGGACCCTCAGTTGTAAATCATAGACACACAATCACTAGCCTTAGACCCTCACTTGTAAATCATAGACACACAATCACTAGCCTTGAACCCTCAGTTGCAAATCATAGACACACAATCTCTAGCCTTGGACTACCAATCACAAATCATTGACACACAATCACTAGCCTTGGACCCTCAGTTGTAAATCATAGACACACAATCACTAGCCTTGGACCCTCAGTTGTAAATCATAGACACACAGTCACTAGCCTTGGATCCTCAGTTGTAAATCATAGACACAATCACAAGCCTTGGACTCCCAATCACAAATCAAGACACACAATCACTATAGTCTTGAACCCACATTCACTAAACATAGACCTTCCATCACAAGCCTAGGATCCTCAGTTTTCAGAAATAAACACAGTTTATTGACAGTTTTTACTACAAATTAAGTATTAAAAAAACCACAACTTAATTGACAGAACAGGTTATGTGTGCACCTGTTTGCAGTTGGCCAATTCATTTTTTGTTAGTGAGGGCTAGCTAGTGATGCATCTTTTTCATTAATTCTTTCATTCACCTGATGCACCCAATCATAAACATTTGATTGGTATTGCGGATTGTCCTGAAAATGAAACGTTAACAGGAGTCGTGAGAATGATCAAGTCTGTGACCAGCAGTTGGAAGATTCTGTAACACTAACAGGGGAGCCAAGAATTTTTTTTATGACTACATTAGGGTTTTTAGAATATATCTGAAACTAGTTTGTGTTATGTGAACTGATGGATTAGTGCAGGTAAATCCCTGAAAACTGCTGGTATTTAAGTTTAACCATCAGTTGGAGCCTTGTACCATATGGCATTGGTATAGGTTTCCTTTTATCCAAAGACCATCTATTTCCATGTGAATGCCTCAGTGTTTTTGGAATCTTCACATCAAACACAGATGAGGCATAGTTAGTTTGTTTAGTGAGCTGGAATATAGATTGAACAATTATTGTATGCTTTGATATCTTTTGCAGCATATGTGTCGATGTGTTCCTTCTATCCTTGGCATTCATGATGTTCACTTTGTCCCTGTCCAGATTACAATTTTCATCCAATATCAGACAGATGCCAAGTTTCTCAAAATATTTTATCAAGCTTTTAGTTGTGAGCATAAATTTCCCAGTGCTTTGAACAAAAGAATGGTTATTTCAAGTGTGTAACTGAGTTGGAACAGCTTGTGATCCAGTGAATTTCATGCAAGAATTTATTTCTCTTTCATTGGTGTTTCAGCAATATTTCATTTGAGAAGCAAAGCTGGATTTCATTCCTATCAATTTCAATCAGTCGAAATGAAAAGAGTTTTTAATGCTTGTTATAACAATACATGTAATTAGAAATACATGTACCTATTTTGGGCAGAGTATTTGATTAGAATGTTATCACTTGCTTTTTACAGTTACTCCTAATTCGAGCTGTCCTGTACTTTTTCAATTTTAAAATCACATTTCATATCTAAAATAAAGTATATATGGGTTTGGCTGACTAGTTTTGCTTAATAATGTAAGTTATGTTTTAGGATAAAGACTCTTGTGAGAACTTATCAAAGTTATAAGTGAAAAAAACAATATAGATATTGTTTTACTGTTGGAATTTCTGTCTTTAACAGTCTTGAGTTTGGAACACTCATTACTAAAATTAGTACCTGACTGACTTTGGTGCAGAATTGAAAGCATGTTTCAAACACATTTAGGTCCAGAAAATGCCATGGCTCATATCCTTTCCTCTGCACAGAAGATGTCCAGGTTTCATCTATACTGATAAATATAGATTTGATCATGAGCTCTCAAAAATTTAAAGTTAGTGAATTTTTTATATCATGGAGTTCACATAGATTTACTATGGGAACTGAAATATTATCACAAGTCTTTTAGACAGCCACAGCAATGCAATGACTCCACATATGCAAGTCCAATTAACATTACTGTAGATGCAATCACATAGTTCTATTTGTGGGTAACAAGCAAAATTAATACCTTTTGTAAGCCACCGAATGGCTTTCATTGGGATATTAAACATATTCGGATATCAACTATTGCCAAGAAGGGAAGGGGAACAGTGTGTAGATTTGGCTATGATAGGTGGATGTCTTTTGCACTTTGATTTATATCTAAGCAATACATGTATAAAATTTATACAATTTACCAAGTATAGAGTAATTACAGTAAGCAGTACATGTATATAATTAATATAATTTATACATTAATGGAGTAATTACACTTAGATCTCTTAAACCATGCTTAATGGTGATGATCTCTCATGACTTTGCATCCCACTAATTTCTTTCAGTGAATCTTTTGAAACTTCATATTTTTGCATTTTTATAGACTTACATCTACCTTACTTTATTTTATGTCTTCTATGAGGAATTGTTTAGGTAATGAGTATATAATAAAATTGTTACTGTACTCTATTGGAAAATACAACTTGTTTTGTCGAATGATAAAAGTATTGCATTTTGTAAGATTAGTTTTACTTCCCCCTAATACACTTTGAAGCATTTCACCTATAGGAGGGTTGTTAAGAGCACAACTTGTGAGATTTATTTAAAATTAAATGCTCTTATCTCTAATAATTGAGCACCTGTATTTCTTTGAAGAGTGTGTTCATAAGCACCCATATTTCTTTTAAGAATGTGTTCATAAGCACCTGTACTTCTTTTAAGCACGTGTTCATAAGCACCTGTACTTCTTTTAAGAATGTGTTCGATCTGCCACCCCCACCCCCCCCCAATCAAGTTGTGCTTATCATCTTTGGAATTTAGATTCATAATTACTGTCTGGCAGGAATTTAAATGGTCAAAATATGTGTCCTCAACATCATATTGTAACAGATCGATGATGCTTGTGATTTCAAGGTGACTGGTTGCTAGGTAAATTGATAAAATAAGTGTTCTCGAATCATAAATAATTTTAAAAAATCAGACTTAAATTTTTTTATGTAGTTGAAGAGATGAGTCTGCTTGCATATCTTGGCAAACCAAGGGAACTTACCAAAACTTCCTAAAACAATGAAAATGTACTTTCATAGGAAAAGAGCTGTTGCAATTTTCAGTTTGTGGTGTTTTACATAAACATTACTCTTTAAACTCTCTTTCCAAAACCTTTATAAATCTATCCTTTTCTTAATCTATAGACAATATATCTGTCTTAGCTTTTCTTACTACAGTATACTTATATAGCTCACATAATTTTTTTTTTTTGCTTCATCTATTGTGGGGAGGGTGGAGAAATCACCAGGAGATGATTAACAAAACATCCATCCATGGTCTGTTTGTGGTTCTGATGGAGTTGCTGCATCTCCTTGCTGACAATAGTTGTGAATGCCATGCTTTCCTTGTCCCATCTGATGATCACCATGGTGTTGATATAGTGGCTGTTCTTTACTGTTTATGACTCCAGCAAGCATGCCATCAAAACTCTCATTAAGATGTAGGGACACTGCCATATAAAAATTGCTGCCTTATAAATTAACACATTTTGGGTGGTATTCTTAAAAGTAAAATAAAATGTTTAAATAACATCAGTGCAATGATGTGCTAAATTTAGTAATACTGTCAATGTATTATTTATTTTTGTGGTTTTCTAAAAAAAGACATTTTCATGGATACTTTAATTTGTAGTTTTGCCTGTAAGGTATTTTCATGGAATACATTCTGCAAATACCCCATAAAAGAATGCAAAGGAACAAAACTTAGAAAGAATGCAAAGGAACAAAACTTAGAAAGAATGCAAAGGAACAAAACTTAGAAAGAATGCAAAGGAACAAAACTTAGAAAGAATGCAAAGGAACAAAACTTAGAAAGAATGCAAAGGAACAAAACTTAGAAAGAATGCAAAGGAACAAAACTTAGCTGTGAGGCTGAAAACAATGCTAACCACCAGTATAAAGACAAATCAAACACTTGTCAAGATCAATCACTTAACACTTAACAATCAGAGGGAGATAAAGTGGTCAGCAGTGGTAAGCTAATGATCATTAACTTACATGTGCATGATCTCTTTCATGAAACATTGCCTATAAATTTGCACCATAAATTTCATACTCTGGTACCCATGGCATTTAGAACATTGAAATTGAACTTAAAAGTCAGTCAGGCAAATAATGTCATCATTTCACATGTGAAGCAAACACATGACCAGCTGCCCAGGCCTTGCTCAATGTAGTAAGCATGTAGTCTCGACATTTGCACAATGCTCATCAAAGTGCAAAGATGCTGATTAAAGTTAAAACTTATTGAATCATCCACTCGAAGCCTGTCTTGTGTATAAACCAATTTCAGATGCTAGATTTTACTTAAAACTTCATAAATCTTGCAAATTCATGCAAAGTGGATAATTGTAACTCATGAGAAATAATGTGTGAAAGATCAGACCTAATTATTCTTGGGTTTTGAGAATGCTGGACAATTTCAGGGTCATGGACCTGACCAGCATTTGTTGGTACCAGCAGACTTAATTTGACACAATGTTGATTTAGTAGTTTTGTCCAAAAATCATTGAAGTGTGAGCTTTAACCCTTAAAGTGCATGTCGCGACTATAGTTGCGCTGTTGTTTGTGGTCCCGTAGTGCGTGTCGCGCTAGAGGTGAGCAACACTGATCGCATTCTGTAACTTCATCTTGCCATAAATGCCTGTAAAACTAAATTTGATTGGTTTAAAAAGGCCCGGAACGAGCATTCTGCAGTACTTTACTATATTATTAACGATGTAATTTTACAAATGCTCGCTTCTAAACACATGGTACGTGTGCAAAGCTAAAATGGCCGACACTGAATACAACGGTGATTTCTTGCAACAAATATTCGCTTCTGATAGTGATGCTAATAGTGATTTTGAATAATTTGAGAAAAATGACATTATTGGAGCAAGCGAGGTATTGATGGAAATACACATGAATGATTTTGAGCCAGAAATTTACGTGGAACTGGAGTCGGATGTACATGCTCGCTTGACGTGAAAAAATGGCGCGCCTGTCAACCCCCATTTACTGGTAATTCAAAATTAAATGTAGAGATGGTGAAAAATGAACCTACGGACTATTGAAGACTTTTTCTTAGATGACGAGCTATTTCATCTGATAGTAGATCAAACACATCGTAATGCAGATCAGGGAGTTCATGGGGCAGACTTGAACGAAAAAAGTCGCATGAAGAAATGGCGGCCTGTCTTACCTGAGCATCTAAAACGTTTTCGCATCTATTAAAACAATGGGTTTGGTACATATGTCTGTTCTCGATTCCTAATGGGCTATTGATGATGTGATATCAACCGCATACTTCAGCAAAAAAAAAAGTATGGGATAGATTTCAAGCTATTCCAATCAATTTACACCTGTCAGACAATGAGAACAATTAAGGTGACTCTTCACAAAATCAGCCCAATGATTGAACAAAAATAAAGCCGTTGCTGAGGGTTAATCACCAGATATGGACCTCAGTTTGATGATATTATAATAAATAACAGGTGATAGTTTTTCATGAACATTAATTGCTGACTGGTAGGTTTAAACATACATCTGACATTCATGGAGTGGATTTTTGCAAAACTTTCACCTTGCCTTTACCTGTGATTTTCACAATTTATATATAACATTGTGACAGACATAACATGTGCATGTTTGGACTACCGGTACTAAAGAATATAACATTTCGTAGATATATTTGAACTTTTCCATCAAAAACAAACAAAAATACTGATGAAATACAATTGTAACTTGTCATTTTACCTGTATTTACACCTGTACCTGCAAATATGTTAAACCTACACGTGTCTTGATGCTAATCTTAAAGTATAGACACATACCATCATTTTATATATAGGGGTTGTCTATTAATAGTGTATATTTAATGAAATACATGCAATTTAAAGACTGTGCAGTTTTCTTCTTTAATTCCCTGAAACAATTCAGCACTGAGGGACCTTTTACTGCAAAACAATGCAGCACTTTAAGGGTTAATAGTCCTGATTATTTATTTGGTTTATAGTGTTTCATTAGTACTTAATGCCATTTATGGTTTTCTTCAATTCTTATATCACAAGATGTTTATTTGTAGCATTGAGTGGAAATTAGCTGCCAAATATAGGTTTGTGTGCTTTGAAACATAAAAAATTATTTTAATTCAATTTTAAAAAATCCAAATTTGCAAAGATAGAAAACACATGACAAGGTGGGGTGGGTGGAAGGGAAGATTAGAGAAGTCTAATGGAAATAAAGTCAATATTGCACATCATAACTGTCAAAGAGATCATTAAGAATCAAACTCTTTTTGCTGCTTTGCATATTCTGCTAAAGATGATTACCCACCCACATCTTTAGGTTAGTGATTGTAATTTTAAATCTTCAACTACTAAATTTCTTCATGTTCCTGCACATGTGCATGTTTGGATTGTACAGTGCTCTAGACAAGATTTTCAAGAATTGGATAATATATTACCACATATGGTTGTTTGAAAACATTGTTTTATATGCATTTTGCACCATACACAAAACAACTTAAATTACAGTGCACATGATTATCAAAATGTGTATCCTGACATTTTAGATTGCATCAATGTGTATCATGACGTTTGAGATTGTATCAAATGATGATGTGTGTCCAGAAATAACTCATCAAAATGTGTATCATGATGTTTGAGATTGCATCAATGTGTATCATGACATTTGTATGAAATGGTGAGTATCCAGAAATATATTGCTGTTGTCGTAATAGTTATCAAACGGCAAATCTTCATCATTGCTAGCCAAAGTTTTTGATATGTTAACCCTACCTACACCTGGGCATATTGAGCAGATATGTCTGTGCTTTTGGTCTGTAAATTTCATAGGATGAGGCGCAAGCCACCACAATAAAATCAAAATTAAGTTGTTCAAATTGTAACACTGTTCCTATATGATCGAGACGAGGGGAGCACACAGCTTGAATGGGCTGATTAATAAGCACTTTTCCACTGCCTGGCCTTGTTGATACAAATGTGTTTCATTCAAATAAACCTGTAATGGCTTCCCTCTGGTACATAGTCATACTTTAGATGTTAAACTTACAAAGTATCCTGTTGAAGTCAATTGCCTGATGTACAAAACACCACTGTTAAATGCTATTGGCTAGTTGGCAATACATACTAAGGGAGGCAATTAATGAAATCCAATAGATGTCACTAGGACAAAGCACTAATATATCTGATCAGCCAAAGTGCAGATAGGGTTATCATATTGGAACCTTGGCTAGCAAAGATGTCAGTTTTAGAAGCGAATGTGCATAGCTGCAATTTGTGCATTGATATCATGCTGGCATGGTATGAAAAATGTAATACTTAGTTGTTATGGTTGATACATTTCAGAATTATATCATAGTTGAAGGTTACCTCCCCCCCGCCTTTGATATCCAAGCCTAAATTTGGCAGTCCTGGACTAGAGCTGTACCGATGTCACTTTTTGACGATTATGCAGATACCACGTATGGCCAATTATTAAAATTGCTGATAATGAAAATGAGACCGATTATTTCATTATCACAGTATATATACTCGTGTATAAGCTTAATAATTTATGAAAAAAATAAAGGCCTGGAAGAGGAGGAAGGGAGGTCGGCTTATCCGTGGGCTAGTGTCTAAACTTTACTGGTTTTAGGTCTTTTTGTTGACTACTGTAACAGCTATAAATCTTCGAACAGGAAACAATACTTTTTTATGTGTCTTAAGACAGGCATTTTAAAAAAGTAACTTTCGGTGACCCGACAATTATTAAACTGTTATAAAATGCTATGATTGATTTTGTTATTATTTTGCATGTGCATATTTTCTGATTTCTCCAACACTAAATTAAATGAAGGTAAATACAGACTTCATAATTCGTTGGCCGGGGAGACCATGTACTATAATGTACAGTACTTTATCAGTGCAAAGCGTGCATTGCGTCACTTAAATCCATATTTATTCCCAAACATATTGGATGCAGATTTTGCTTTATTCGTTGTTTCGACCAAATTGCATTCTTCTAGATAACATTTCAGATAGTCCTTAATAGCTGTTTCATTTACAATTAATCACCTCTCACCTGATAAAAGCAATCCTACAAATTGAGGTAATATGTTTAAAAAGGTATGCACGTTTGATTGTACAAAGCACATAACCATCATAATTTGCATGTTCTCGAAGAGGGGTAATAATAAAAGCTAAAATTCTCATATAGATCAACTAAGATCAAGATCAATTAATTTTAGTTTTGTCTTACGGCTGAACAAACATCATTACTTTCCACACAATGGAAAGCTTGATGTTTCAGCGTCTCCTTTGATGATAGTCGGTAAATTTCTCCATAGTTTTGCGACAGCAGTACAGGCCAGTTAATCATTAAAATGCCTGAAATTGGCTTGTGACAAGAGGAATTTTTGAACGCTAACTATACCAGTGCATGTACATTGATGCAGAGGCGTAGCTAGAGTATTTGGAGCTTGGGAACAAGATTCATTTTTACGTTTCCGGGTTCTTCCTCCACCAATAATACTGGCCGCTATGTATAGCCTATTGTGTGCTGAAAGTGCTGAAAAATGGCGTTAAACTCTACAGCAATAGCTACAACAACAACATTTAACGATGGTAATTAACGACCTGGACTGACAGGTTTATTCTGAACCTCTGATAACTTTTTTTTCATTCTTTTAGTCATACTGTCTATGAGAAATAATAATACATGTAATATTAATAATGAGGACTTTGTATTGCACCTAATCTCATAAAGCTCTTTACAGCATTAGAAAACACATAAAACAACCACATATAATGATATGGTTACACACACAAAAAAAAATTAATTTTGCAAAGAATGCAAACAGTCATTATTGGTAAGGCATAACCGACTTTTGATCCGGAAATCGGATTCCACTGGATAGTATGAATTTCCGATTAATCGGAGTCGGACAAGGCAGGAACGACTGATTCGGATAATAAAAATAATAAAGTTGAATTTCTATAGCACCATGTCTAACACTGCGTGTCATTTGATAGTGTGTTAATAAAGTTAAATAAGAAGTCAGAAAAGTCCAATATGGTCAACTCAACCACGCTGTGAAACAATCTATTTGAACCGACGGGTGAAAACCGGAAATGAAGCCGGATATGGTAAAGTACTAAGTAACATGCTAGACACAGCAAAACCAGATACCAGAAACCCAGGAATGGAAGATGAAATTTTTTAGAAAAAAAATACGGATTTAGCATTTCTGATTAATCTAATCGTCTCCGGAATCAGAAAAATTTCATGCCCAAAATCCGGAATCGGAAATCGGTAGAAAAATGCTAATCGGTTATGCCCTAATTATTGGGACAGATTTATCCAAAACAGCTGGTCATAATTATTGTTCTAATATATTTTTCACATAATTTAACTTGTCATACCAATAATTGTGATTTAAAAAAAACTACATGGATCTGTATCTGGACAAAATTGTGTGTTAATCATTACACGCACTCTAACAACAGACCATTTCATGTGGCTCAAAATTTAAGATTTTCTCATGGCTTTGCAAGTTATGGGGCATAAAGAATTTACACATTAGTTTTTTTTATATAAAAAAAGCTATGTATTTTGAAGAAAATGTATTGAATAAAATTGAATATTTTTACAAACACAGTCAGGTGTGGCAGCCCGTAGAGCTAACTGAACTTAATATCCTGCAGCACAGCGTATGGATTCAGAGATGTTCATTGCGTTTCAACATAACATTATTTGGAGTCTATACAAGGATTTATTATTTCTACAATTAAAGTTTTGATAGCCAATTTAATTTTTTTTTTATAGCTAATGGCAATCAATTTATTTTTCAGGTTAAAATAACAGTCAACAAAAATCTTGTATTTGTTGCGGTTGTCACAGTGGCATTGTGAAGGTTTCATTTGAAAGGATATTGGATTACATTTGCAAACAGGATTTGTCTACTGAGGCAGGTAATGAATTATGTATACATTTCCCTTAATTGAATCAGATCACAAATATCAGATACCATATCTACTCAGAAGTTGAGTCCAGCTGCCAACTATACTGAGCCATATCTGCAGTCCCATAATGCATTTGCAGATTTGGGTCAGTGTTCTTATGTTTGAAAGAATCAGTTTAGTAGTGTTTAATGCCATTTTTCAGCACATGATAGGCTATACATGGTGACCAGTATTAATGGTGGAGGAAGAAACCGGAAAAATCCCCAGAAAGAACCACCGACCCACAAGAAGCCACTGGTAAGCTTTCTCACATACCCACATTGGCTGAATCTGAGACTCGAACCTACGCAGAGTTGAAATGGCAGTGATCCATAATGGAGAGCGCTTTAGACCACTCTGGGCCCTGAATCAGTATAATAAACAGTATATATCTGCTTTTAAATTATGCAATGCCAGATCAGGGTCTATTTAGTGTGTTGAAGCAAGTATATATGGTAAGTAAGTCAACTGCACTAAAGTATTACATAAGTTTCAGGCTTTAAATCAATATTTTTTAAGGCTTTAAATATTTTTTTCAAGTACTTGTTAGTTACAGTACTGGCTACTGAAATTTTCTTAGATAACATGACTGCTTTTTGAATGATTTTTTAAAGAACTTGGAAGGTAAGGTGGTGCCTAACAATTGTACTCTTGTGTTATTTTAGGTTTTGTAATTTTGTGTACATTAATGAGCTCCAGTCTCATCAACACCTATCCCATACAGTGCATATGTACTTTCACCATTTTCCTGCAATTATCAGAATCATCACAAGGATGACAAATCCATAGACCAATGCCTATATTTTTGATCATTTCTTTGTGAGTACATGTGCATATTCCATTGTTCTTTTAATTCTTAGTTCCACTTGTCATAAACCTGTAAAACTTAGGTATTGTTTTGTTGTTTTTCATCCATCCATCCATCCATCTGTTATCACATGTTTGATATTGTTGTTTGTCCTAAACTACTTGGAGGATTGCCATTAAACTTTACACATGATTCATCCCTTGGTCTAGCTAGTCCAAAATGGAAATGGATCCAAATGGACAGTCAATATGTTGGCCCTGGTGGTTTCCACCAGAAAGACATCTTTTGATATCTTTTTGGTGCAAAATGAAATGATGCTGATTTGATATTGTGGGCATTATATTGGCCATTTTGAAAATCTTACCACTACACCTGAATGAAAAGCAATATTGCCATACATTTTAACCAGAAGACTTCTCATGATGTAAAGTCAGTACTGGTGCCAATCTGATATAAAATATGGCTACACACATTGATCCCTTGGTCTAGTTGGTCCCAACCGCTCCGGTGGCCATGTGGTT
The DNA here is from genome assembly GCA_029339505.1 of Unio delphinus. Classification (NCBI taxonomy): domain Eukaryota; kingdom Metazoa; phylum Mollusca; class Bivalvia; order Unionida; family Unionidae; genus Unio; species Unio delphinus. Next base: position 153,831 of record JAQISU010000070.1, read on the forward strand.
AGAGCATCCGCCACGGGAGTGGCGGTCGTGGGATCAATCCTTGGCCAAGTCATACCAAAGACTTACAAAAATGATACTTACAGCTGCAGTGCTTGGTGCTCAGCATTAATTGGTTAGTGTTAGGACTGGTCGGCCTGATGTCAGGATAATGTGATTGGGTGGGACATCATGCTACATGTCTGCAGAGTGCTAGACATCACTATAAACTGCCTCACTGCAGAGATCGTAGCGATATGCCTGATTTTTGTTTAAAAAGCTGCGTTAAAAATCCTAATCACACACATACACACACGATGTATGGTCAGTACTGGTGCCAATCTGATGTAAGATATGACTACCACATTTGGACATTAGACCTTAATGACCCTTGTATGAACATGGGGTTGTTAGCAAATAACTTCATATAATGTCAAGTTGATCCCAAATAAACATGGTGCCGTTTAGACATTCAATATGCCTATCACAGTGTGAAAATCTTTTCACTTGGCTTTTAAAATATTGCTACAACATGATAATACAAACAAAAATCAACTTGCCTAACATGCAGGCATACATTATATATCCCACAGTCATATATTCACTAAATGACTGTAATGAAAAACTGACTTGCAGTCCCGGATAACCCATTAGGCAGAGTAGGCAACTGCCTATGGGCCCAGCGACTTTTATGGGCCCCATCAGGGACCCCCAGGGGCCCACATGAGACCGTGACTGTGGGTCTGGGGCCCCAAAAGTTTGAGTGCCTATGGGCCTCCATGGTGCTTAATCCGGCGCTGCAGACTTGTAATATGGCTGGCACAAAGGCCATCGTAAAAATCTTGTTTCACTGTCTGGTTGTGCTAAATAGAAATGGTGCCAATATTATATATGACCACCATGGCATCCATCTTTACAATCTTGTTATGGCTACTTCTCTAAAATATAAAGTCATATCAACATGGAATTTTCACCAAAAGGCTTCTTTTTGACCCTAAATGAAAATGGTGCAATGCTGACATCCAAAATGTCCACCAAGGCAGCTAATCTTAAAATCATTTTATTGTTGAATAGTTTCTGAAATGGTTTTAAACGCTGCAGTTTAGAGATGGAAAGGTTTTTTTTTTTAATTCCTTGAGAGAAATTAATCGGCCAGGAGAATGTCAGTCCCATTAAAGGATACTTGTTTATATGTGTCTTTAATCATTCCTTTAATTTTGCTGTCCTTTCATTCTCTCTAAATCTTGCACTTTAGACTGTCCCATGCTGTAGTAACTAGTTCAGCAAAGTCAGGTGTATTGTGGTTCCATACCATGTTTTGCAAAAGATCAGCAGATTGGTATATTGGTCTACATTATGATATTTGGTGACTTTAACAAAAGGAGATGGCGAAGCTTGAAAATTTCACTGACCCATAATACAAGCCATATATAGAGCAGGCATGCACTTTTACTTATGGCCTGTACCGTGTGTACGTACTCATCAGGTTAAATTTGATAATATCGGTGCCTGGTTTTCTATATGCACCATTCCCTCAATAATTCATGAATGCCTATATAATGCAAGGTCATGACTGTTGCCCCATTGTTTTCACTTGAAATTACCCTCCAGTATTGGCCTGTATTGGTTGAATGTGAAAAAAAAAACATGATCAGAATTGGTGAATGAAATCTTTATATATAGTTCATTGTATCATCGATAATCTGATCACTGGGACTGTGAAAAACAAATCAGACTTGCATTAATTTCATCAAGTAGCACTTAAAATATTTTGTATTTAGCACTTTTGTGATATCTGTAACTTGGTAAATTTCAGGGTTGATAAATCTAGCTAAAACGTACTTAATTCATTTTTTAACTACTTCCTGTAAAAAGATAGAGGTACATGTACTTTATGGACATTTAGTGCTGTTGAACTGACAATTTACCAAGTTACAGGTAGGATCCAGTTTGCAATGCTGTTTGAAACAAATTATAATTTGATGGTGTTGACTTTGGTTGTATCCATTACAAACGCAGCTCCTATAAAGTGTCGCTGACTTTGCTCATTTCATTTTCTTACTCTTAAGTACTGTTTACAACATAATTTTCTTGCATTGAGCACGTGATAACCCATACATTGATGAAATTGGTAATCAAGTGATAACCCATACATTGATGAGATTGGTAATCAAGTGATAACCCATACATTGATGAGATTGGTAATCAAGTGATAACCCATACATTGATGAGATTGGTAATCAAGTGATAACCCATACATTGATGAGATTATTAATCAAGTGATAACCCATACATTGATGAAATTGGTAATCAAGTGATAACCCATACATTGATGAGATCGGTAATAAATCAGTATTTGTACCAGTACAATTTGGTCTTGGACCAACTTTTTCCATCCTTGCCGGTATGAGGTACCGGTTCTAGTGGAAATGCGGTGTTGCAAGCAGATTCCATTATAATTTGTCAAAAGCACTAGTGGGCTCATTGACAGACACAAAATAATCTTTATTAAATATTGGCCAAAAGTTTATGTACATATCAGAGTGGAGTGGATGGATTTGTCACCAAAAATAGGTATATCGATGGATAGATACAGTAAACGTAAATTTTATTGAATGTAGTTTTGTTGCTTATGACATGGTCTTGATTACTAGATTGACCTTCTGGTTGCAATATTCAATATATATTCACTTGTGCTGGGGTCTGATTTGCATTGTAATAATTGTGTTGCTGAGAACCTTAATTGATTGGATTTTCTTGGCAGATGAGTCATGTTAGTTAGAAATAATGGTCACTTCTAATTATAACCCCAAATATCATTTACATGAAGCCATACCCATTATTGACCCTGCAACTCAGTTATACCAACCACCAGTTTCTGGCATTTTTTATGGGATCCTGGCAACCAATTCTCAATTACAATTCTAATACAGTGCGGCTTCTGATTATTCAGCAAATAATGTATTTTCCCAGAAGAATGAAAGTTAAAGAAATGTGAATTACATCCCAAATAATCCTATAATTACAGGCACAAGTTCTAATGATCACAGTTCTGAAGAAACTTTTGTGGAAATCTAAATTAGATCCAAGGCTGGAAGTGTTAATGTGTCTGTGTTGGCCTTTGTAGTGGTGATGTGTCATTAGTCTTTTGTTGGATCACAATAATACAATTTAAAAAAATATAACCTTATTTGAAATTTCATTGCAAATCTCTATTTCCAAGAACTGTTTTTTGAGCACTTTGTATTTCCAGAGAATAGTCACTTGAATTAAAGAATTTGAATAAATTCCAGCACAAATAAATTACTGGACTCAACAATGATACAACTGATCCTGCTAAGACATTTAACAGCATGAATAATTAATTTCCAGAAATATAGCCCATTACTTGACTTAAGGTGGCAATTAGCTTTTTATCTTCTTGAACTGTCACCTAATGGAGAGTTTCTTTCTGGAAGACTCCAAATTTTTACAAGACAAGATCTTAGATTTAATTTGAAGTCTGTTTCTAAAATTATAATTTAATCCTTTGCTTATAATACTAATTATGAAAACCCACAATTAACAATAAAAATCTAACCCACTTACCTGTGTCTCCCATATGATGTTCACAATGTCATACTCTTGCTCGCCATAAAAAAACAAACATAAACTGTAAGGCAATGTTTGTTTGTTTTAGGGTTTAACGCCATTTTTCAGTACACGATAGGCAATATATGGCGGCCAGTATTATTGGTGGAGGAGGAACCCAGGAAAACCCCTGGAAAAAACCACCGACCCATGAGAAGTTACTGGCAAGCTTTCTCACATGACTACATTAGCCGAATCTTAGACTCGAACCCACGCAGACAGAGGTGAGATGCCAGTGATCCGTAACGGAAAGCACGTTAGACCACTCAGCCACTCGAGGCCCCGTAAGGCAACGTCATCTTCAACAAATTATATTCTGACCTTGCTGAAATAGCCTAAAAAAACCCTAAACTACCATAATCATTTCCACTGCTAGTCATCATTTGTTATCAAAGCAGGAATACTGCAGTTATTATTTGTCATTTCACGATAAAAGCAACTAACACTGCACATGTTGCTTTGTTTTAAACACATTTGTACTGCTTTGAGTTGGATTTAATTAACATTTTTGACAAATCTATTCAACGATAATAATGGTGTTTATTAACAAATGGACAGAACATACCTTTAAATATTATCATTAATTAGTTTTCCTTGTCTATCAACCTAAGAAAACACCACATACATTTTAAAATGAGTTCCTTTTTTAAATTGCATTTTGATACTGAGATCATTGTCACTGCAAAAATACAAAATGCACTTGATTTCTTGACAAAGTGGACTTGTTGTTACAATTTACCAATAAATAATTCAAGAAACTAATACATCTTCAAGCCATCTTTATCATTTTGCCAACATTACACAACATACTCTCTCTCTCTCTCTCTCTCTCTCTCTCTCTCTCTCTCTCTCTCTCTCTCTCTCATATAACAACAAAAATCTTTTTGAGTACTTTTATTTTTATTGTTATTAGATTCTTGAGTTGAGAGCAGAATGAGACAGAAAATATGCATTTACTTTGTATATTTGTACCATTTGGTTGTCAAGTAGCATGTGTTCCATATAAATTTTTCAGGTATGATCCCTTTAATTTCATACATGATCATTACCACTAAACGATAATTATTTATGTTACATATAATTTTTCATACACTGAAATTAATAATTATTTTCTCATGTACAAAAAATTACATGAAATACAGTATTTTGTTTGAACTGGATCCAGAAAAATAATTTTCACTTTCAGACAAATCACGGTAATCAAAAGACAGGGATGACATTGCCATGACAAAATCAGGGAATTCTCTTTGTAAATACAAAATTTCACTTCAGATATCATCTGTTATATGAATTGATTGAAACTTTGCATATTGAAATGAATGGAAGAAATTAGCAAATCAGACATTCTTATTTTTATTTTATTTTATTTGCCCTCCAGCGTATTCTAAGATTGCAATTTTCCACATAATGAACATTATGACATTATGAATTCATGATATTAATGTAAACATTTAGATTTTTAATATTAGGAAATACATCATTAAATTGAATGTTACTGAAGATGATTTATTAGTTTTGACTGGCATTTTGTTAGCTCTTGGCAAATCAATATTTAACTGGAAGATGTAACTTATTTATAGTAGATAATGTGTAGATGGAGGGCAAATATAAAAGCTTTGTTATGCATAGACAGGGGGCAAAGGTAAAGGCGTAGAAAAGTGTACCAGGGGGAGTAAAGGGATAAAATGTAGTAGGCAACAGGTAGACTCAGCATTTCATGGGAATTTCCAAAGTTCTAGACTCAGATTGAGATAAATGTGTTTACTACAAAACTAAAATCAACTCAGATTGAGATAAACGTGTTTACTACAAAACTAAAATCAATGATTTAGGTTCTGTTAAACTTTTTATTGGACAAGGTCATGTCAAAAATACCATTATCCATAACATATAATTGAAAATAAAATAGTTTTAAAAAAACAATTAGTGCAAATTAATTATACATAACAATTTCATAGTACAGAACAGCATGCCTTTAGCGTTTTCATACCATTATTGGGACTTGCCGTGACTTATTGTTTAGTATAATGGACTCGTGACAGAATGGTTTTAGGTTTGAATCATACCGTTGGATCAGTCCTGGTCTGTTACTGTGCCAAGGTGTGTCTTTGAGCAACTCATTTTTCTCCAATTGCCTTGACATCTAAATGTATTTGTCTCATAAAACACCAAACCAAGCCAGACAAAACAAAAAAGGTGATTTATGCTATCACTGACAGACACTGTAATGCCTAGAAATACAAGTTGCACATTTAACAATACCTTAGAGTTAAATGAAGCAATGCCTAGCAACATAAGCTGTTATTTTAACAATACCAAGCAGTTAAATGAAGTCATTACCTAGCAACATAAGCTGTTCCTTTAACAATACCATAAGTTTCAGCTGATAGCATTTGTATCATACAGAGTGCAGAATATCTAGTTTGTATTTATCAAGCAATAAATTTTGAATGTTTTAATTAAACAAAGAAAACACTAAAAGAAGCTGATGGAGTCTTATGATTGTCACCTTGTATAATTTTTTTATCTAATGAATAATTGTGTAATGTTGTTCAGCAACATAGTACATGATTCTTTGAATAATTGTTCTGCAGTTTTTCCAGTTGTCATTACATAAGATTTCTGAGATCTTTTTTATGAAACAATTGCCAACTTTTATGAACAAATACATGGAACAGACAATGAGAGAAACACTGCCAATCCAAGTTCAGTATTTCAACTTACTTCTTTTTTTAACCTCTTTCAAGAGATAACTATTCCTTAGAGATTTAATAATGTTGCCATGGGGCAGATATTTGTGATTTTCAGTTTTGATTGTTGCGGAAAAAGAAATATGAGTTCTGCTGAGCAAGTTGTGTTGCATTGTTCTACTTTCAAAGCAGCATTTAGTTAACACATTAACCCCTAGCGACGACTTTACAGGGCATGAGGTTACAGCCTACTTCCAAGGTCTGTAGCGTCAAGGTCATGCATGATACATTAAAGTGGGTGGTATTATAGAAAGGTAGAGAGATGTAGCTCTACAATGATACCAAATAATTTGGACATGTTTTTTTTTCCACCCAAAATTTACCCATGGTCGGAATCTGAATTTGTGTCCAGATTTTAGACTTTATAGCCTCAGATCTACGGCAGACTGGTTTGATGCGCACACAGACAGGTGAACCTGTGCAAAAAGTAAGATAAGGTGGACATTTTGAATTAAGAGTCTTCTCCATACAAAAATTATGGCTCCATTAGGCAAAAAAAAAGAGAAGTCTGAATTTTTGCCTTCTGCTCATGCACCAGCAAATTAACCAATGAAAAATATTTTCTTTAGCACATTACTAGCCATTTGTCTCACGGAATATTGCTTGGAAATCTGTGTATAAGGATGCATTCAGAAATAGTCCCCAAAATGTGTTTCCTACTCGCATTTCATGCAAAAACCTCCAGGGGTTAATGTGTTAACTGATGTCCAATGAATATGAAATATTTCCATCACTTGAATAACTCTTTTGTTCTCATCTTGGTTGGATGTGAAAATCACAGGTTATTATTAGACAATATTAAAGAAAGGAAACACTAAAAGTAGCTGTCTAATGATTTGTCACCTTGTATAAATTTTGCTTACATCAAAATCAAATTGTACATGTAGCTTATCGGGCAACAAAGAAAAGAACATGGTAGTGCAGCTTAACATAAGTAGCCACATGAAAGCAAGAAAGGTACATGAGTGCCTTGCTTCAGGATTTTTCTTTTATCTTCTTTTGAATTATTAACAATTATTGTAAGATATTTTTTCATCTGTTGAGATTAGTGATATATAACAGTTCTTCAAAACAGGAAAACTCGAGATTTAGCATTCTGTTTGCCCCTGGGCTTGGGCGCAAAATTTATCAGACCTTGTTATTGTATTGGATTTGAGAATCATGTACTTCAGATTGATCTGGGCCTAAATGGCGATGTTATAATACCATGAGAACTACAAGTATAGCTTTGCTAATAAATAACCCTGTTTACATAAGAAGTTTTCCTCCCAGATCCTGCAGCCATGGGCTTTTACAAATGTGCAGTAGAATAATTCCTCTCCAGATTAAATACAGACAAGCAGTCATTTGCCATTGATCTGTCTGGATTGGGTTCCAAGTCAAGAAGTTGTTTGCTTTGATCTTGTGTATGTATATATTCCAGATCAGTCTCCTTGTACCTTATTCTATGTTTATTTGCTTTGTAGTTGTATCATTACACTTTAAATTCAAAGCTTGGGAAAATTCCTATAATTTCTGTTATAAAATGTTGTTTTGTGTGCATGGCTTTTGTGTTTTTAAAATATAAAAAAATGTCCCACGAAATCACATTATCCTGACACCAGTCCTAACACTAACCTCTGAATGCTTAGTTCCATTTGAAGCAGTGGTTGTACCATAAGTCTTGGTATGAGTTGGTGAGGATTTTGAATATTGTTGATATAATATTCAGGTGTTAAAATCTGCCTTCTACATGGAAATATATTCATGCAAAAGGTTGTACAGCTATTGTTTTGACATAATTGGTTTATCTTTTTCTTTAATCTTTGCTCAGGCTGATTAAATATATATGACATTTACTTGTAGCATTGTAGTTTTAAAAAATCCTGGATTAACCAGTTGCTCAAGTTGTTGAGATGAGAAGACAGCGGGCTGATATTAGATGAAAAAAAGGTGTTTTTTTTTTGGGGGGGGGGGGGGGTGTACTATTGATAATATAGATAGCAAAAGTTTGCCTGCCTTTGCCAATTTTTACATTTTAAATCAGCAGCCACTAATCACGGTCATGATGGGTGATGTAAAATGTACATATATCTATCCTTAAAGAGATAGCTTCAGTTCATAGGCAAATAGATGAAGATATGAACTATACTTGTGACAGGCAGTAAAGGAGATATTTCAGCTGCAACAATTAGACTTCTGATAAGAACTGCATTGCTTTTGATGTTGGCCAACACTGACAGCATGACTGGAGCATGGTGGGTATAAGTGAAACAAGAAACTGCAAATTGATTCACATGATGCATCTATGCATACACTGATCAATAACTGTCAATATTCTCCAGTGACCACTTAAGGCATTGAGAAACCATTATTTGCTTGTTGAGAGTAACTGACTGCTTTATACAGGTGACCTTTTAGACAAGTTATGACTGTTCTCTGAAAACAATAAAATGCATTTGTTTTAAGTTTTGCAATTACCATCCACTCTTTAAAGAGGACAATTTAGTAATTAGCAAATTGAGGACTAGCCAAGAAGTAACATTAGCTTATTGAATTGCATCTCAACACAGCATTAGCTTTATGGTGTCAAGTAAATGAGATGTTTTAAGATTGTAAAAATAAAAAATTGCACAGAAGTTTAGGAAGAAAATGCATTGAAATAAATGTAAACATAAAGAACAAAATAAAATATGAAAGTAAGGATGTACAATGTTACTTACCTAGTAGTGTATAATTTTATTGACAAATTATCCATATTTTGACAAACCTTTTGATCAGAATTAAAAGAATGTGAATTGATTATAGTTTGGATTTATACAATAAGTGAAATGTCCTTCCATCAGTGAATTATCTTGCTTTCCATTTAGGCAGTCTTGGCACCCATAGCATGATTATGTAATGACTGACATATTTTGGCTTAATATTGACCAGTAGCCAATAGCAATGTCAATTTAAATGCATTTTACACCTGTTGCCAGACAGGCAGAGCACTTCAATTGACCACTGAACAACTTGGACTATTGTTCACACTGTTTCGTTTGTTTGTTTGTTTGATTAGGATTTTTAACGTAGCTTTAACAATTTTTCAGTCATATCGCTACGATGTCTGCTGTGAGGCAGTTTATGGTGATGTCTAGCACTGAGGCATCATGCCGCAGACATGTAGCATGATGTCCCACCCAGTCACATTATCCTGACACCAGGCCGACCAGTCCTAACACTAACCTCTTAATGCTGAGCGTCAAGCGAGGCACTGTTAGTACCATTTTTGTAAGTCTTTGGTATGACTCGGCCAGGGATTCAACCCACGACTTCCTGCTTCCACGGCGAACGCTCTAACCACTAGGCCACCGGAGCGGTTTACACACTGTTTCAACCAAAGTGTTTAGAGTGACTTGTGTTTTCATTTAACATATGTGGCTTTTTGGCCAATGGAAAAACAACACCCCAGATGTAACAATTAATTATATTGTGATATTTTTAAACCATTTGAATCACATTATTGCAACTTGGCTGTATCCAAAACAAGACAGTAGTTAATAGGAAAATATTTTTTAAAATATAATTTTGAGTATGTTTTGTGGATGACCAAACTGCCAACCAGTGTAAAAAATTTGAACAATGTTTATTAGAGAATGTTAGTTGTGATTATCTCAATGTATGGTTTACATGTACAAGATACTAGTCATATGATTGGAATGCAAGTTTTTATAATAATACATGTAATAACAAAAACAGGAGAGATGATTTATTTCTTAGCTGTGGCCATGGCACATGTTACCAGCCTGTCTGACCTTATATATTTCTTGATTGCTTCTGTAAATTCAATAAAAATGGATGGAATTATATTTCCTGAAATGAATGTGCACTAATGGAAATGAGTGTTTTAATGGGACCAATGATATGCACTGTACCGAATGTATAACAAGAGTGTTTTAATGGAACCAATGATATGTACTTTACCGAATGTATAACATCAAGAGTGTTTTAATGGGACCAATGATATGCACTGTACCAAATGTATAACAAGAGTGTTTTAATGGAACCAATGATATGCACTGTACCGAATGTATAACATCAAGAGTGTTTTAATGGGACCAATGATATGCACTGTACCGAATGTACAACAAGAGTGTTTTAATGGAACCAATGATGTGTACTTTACCGAATGTATAACATCAAGAGTGTTTTAATGGGACCAATGATATGCACTGTACCGAATGTATAACATCAAGAGTGTTTAATGGAACCAATGATATGCACTGTACTGAATGTATAACATCAAGAGTGTCTTAATGGGACCAATGATACGCACTGTACCGAATGTATAACAAGAGTGTTTTAATGGGATCCATGATACGCACTGTACCGAATGTATAATATCAAGAGTGTTTTAATTTCACCAATGATACGCACTGTACCGAATGTAAAACATCAAGAGTGTTTTAATGGGACCAGTGATATGCATGGTACCGAATGTATAACATCAAGAGTGTTTTATTGAGATCCATGATACGCACTGTTCCGAATGTATAATAATATCAAGAGTGTTTTAATGGGATCCATGATTATGTTCTGTACTGAATGTATAACATCAAGAGTGTCTTAATGGGACCAATGATACGCACTGTACCGAATGTATAACATTAAGAGTGTTTTAATGGGATCCATGACACACTATATCAAACATATAACATGATGGACCTTATAGTAAAGTTGTACTGTACACAGGTAAATATTGTCAGTTGTAAAAGAATAAAAGGATGAATGAAAAAAGTCCAAACATAGTCCCATATTTTTGGACAGTACTGCTTTGTTGTAGTCATGTGATTATAATTCATTGTTGACACAGAGGTTGTTATTATAAATATTGAATATACTTTTCCACATTGGAAGCTTGAATATTTTGATGTAATTTAGTTTTAAAAAATAGTAACAAATACAATACGAATAAAAATACAAATGAATTAAAATGCTTAAGAAATTGTCATGAATAAAAACAGGCTTGTTCAATATTATTTTATTTATATTGTGTTTGCTTCTATAATGTGTACCTACCTGCTTGATAAAATGGGTCACAGCCAATTGACTGCCTACATGTTACCTGCATACTCTGGTTTCTTATGTAATTTATACCATACATGTACATGAGACAAATGAAGCAGTGAAGATATATACATGTATAATTACTCCTATTTTCTTGACTTTTGAGATGATACATTGTATAGGCTTTTCTTCTATGTCTTTTATGAAGCATGCAATTTGATGGAAGATCTATTTTTGTGTAGTAAGTACCACATGTAATAATTGGCAGCAAGGGACAGTTGATTCCATTTTCTAGCAGATGTTGGCTGATGCCATCTGGTAGCAGATAGTTTTGCATATGCCTTTTTCTAAGAAAAATACTCCAGAATAAGTTTTTCATTTTTATTATTTTTACTATTACTATTTTTACTACTACTATTTTTACTTTTACTTCATTTTTGTCATTACCAAGAAGTATACGAACATGACTACAATAGGTTTTGCATGAAAGATTTGCTTTCAGAATTCTATTTACTGCTTGTTTGCAGATCAGCATGCGAATCTGGCACTAAAAGGATATTTCTGTCTGGGAAAAGTCTCTTGAACAGAAGATTGACTGTCTTACATCAATTATGCCAGACAGTAGCTAATCACTTTTGGTGTCCTTCATGAAGAAGTTTGCAGGATGTCATGACAACAAACTGATGTTTCAAGAGCTCATTGTTTGACTACATGTACATCAGTTATTCAATATACATATTTGTCTTGTATAAGTAAACCTGCTAAATGTATATTTACTTTAGGAGATTTCTTGACTGTGATAGTAGAACAGCCAGTTTTATTATTAAAGTGACAATGCTTCCAGACAGATACATAGAAGGTTATGTCAACAAGGACAAAGAAAATTTTCACTATATAAAATTAAACTAATTCGGTGACTAAACTTCATGTGCATGCTTTGTTTTGACTCATATATAGTCTTACAAGTTGAATCCAACTGCAAACTTGATAGATCTAAACCTGCCATCACATTCAGATCAGAATCTGTACAATATGTTAGAGTAATTAGGAGAACAAACAACATCATCCCAAATATTTGGGTGACAGAACAGATTAGAGTCTGTGCTGCTTGCAATTGGACTCTTTTTGTAAGCAAGTACCGTATTTTCCGGCCTATAGGTCGATGCGGAGTATAAGTCGAATTAACCAATTTTGTAAATTTTCCATCCTTCGTCCATATATAAGTCGATTCGGAGTATAAGACGAGACCAGGACAATAACTTGGCTTTGTTTTATATACTACCGGTAGTTACCGGCAATATCCATTGCAACAAGAGCTATGATCATTCCTTCCAGTTGAAAGTTTAAACCTATGGTAATTTATTTGAGAAACTTTGTCAAATACAATTATGGTACTTTATTCAGAGAACCATGCATTGGTACATACACGTGTCTAATTTATATATACATGTATAATCTATTGCATGAAAAGAGTATCAACACCGTGTACTCACCAGCGAATCTTGTAACATACATTGAATCCATAATACAAATATTTCCATCGAAAATATCTACACACGGATGTAAAATATTCAATAATTTTGTCACAGATCATTATGTGACTGAATTTAATGAAAAGAAAATAACAAAAATTACGTAACGGGCGTACGTAATGAATGATGAAATAGTACATGTCCGTAGATTAAATAATGGAAGCTAAAGTGTATTCTTATAATAACTACATGTACATCTCAGGATCTTGCTGTCTCTGAATTCAGTCATTGTAAATTTCAGCACATTTTCCCACCCAAGCTGCTAGTCAAAGTTCTTTGAACTTGCCGGCCAACTATTGCGTCATGTTCTTTTGATGTACTCTAATAAATACAGCAGGCAGAACTGGCTATTTTAACCACTGAATTATGTCACTGTAAATATCAGCACAGCTAAAATGATAAAGTACCGTAGAAACATATGATTTGGGGGATTCAGTAGAATGCATGATCTACATTATTTTATAAATAATCGTAGAACGCTCGAGTTAATATGGATTACATCCCTTTGTAGGATCAATTAGATCAATAAAAAAAAGCTATACCGGTAATTGCTACGTGTATCCAACATTATACTGGAAAATCAAATATTAATGGACCAGTTATTTCATATCTTTTTTTTTTACGAACAAACAATATGCTTTGAATTAGTACAGTACACTATAGATTATAGACTGTAAGTGTGCTATGCGGCCCGGTGAAGTTTTTACCGGTAATTGTTTTCTTTTCTTTTATGTTTGAGAAATAAGAAAAAACACGCAGAATACAAAATAAATAATGACAAAACTTACAAATATAAATGCAGCCATATTATTTTATGACAATTTATTGACATAGTAATTTAACATGAATTTGTACTTCTATGTGACCTGTTTTCGATTATGCCGATTATAGAGCAATAGCATACCGGATACTGTAATCCATATATAAGTCGATGCAATTTCAATGACAAAATCCATATATAAGTCGATTCGGAGTATAAGACGAAGACCGAACTTTCAAGTCAAAAAGTCTCGACTTGTACGCCGGAAAATAAGGTATGGTAAGTGTAGAAGTGTTTTTTTTTCTTTGGTTATCAGGTGTAAGCAAGTTTGGTCAGTGTAGAAGTGGAGTTTTGTCTTTGGTTATCAGGTGCAACAAAGGTTAATACAGTAATGTAGTATGACCAGTGTGAACACCTGATTTCCCATGAACTGATTGTTCCTGGATACATCAGATTGTTGTTGTTGTTGTTGTAGGGTTTAACACCATTTTTCAGCACTGGATATGCAATACATGGCAGCCAGTATAAATGATGGAGGAAGCATACATGCCAACCATTACGCTTTTGGCGTAATCATTACGCTTTTTCCCACTAAATTCCGCGTTACGCGTTAACGTTTATAGATTACGCCTTTTCGATATATCCATCTTGCAAAAAAAAAATATATTTTTTTTTTCGTTTTTATTAGCATTACTTTATATTTTACATACTGTTTTATTTTTAATTAAAAAATACCCTGCTTCTACATAACTACGATATACGAGTATACTTGTCCGTGGACTTTCCTAATATTCATGTTCTATTTATAGCAACTATCATGTTACTAAGATACTTTCAAACTTTCGACCTCATATTCTATTTATAGCGGCTTAGTGAGGAGAGAACAGACTGGTTTCTATTTTGTTTAAATCATTATGCACGTACTCTTTGTTCTAATTTTGTATAGTGCAGAACCAGTCTAAAAGTTTTTTTGCGCTAAAAAGTATTAAAAAATTCTCAATGCGTTTATGAGTGCAAAAAATATCTCTTAAATAATTTCACAGATGGGTTAGAAAAAGTCAATAATAAACAAAGCAAAATGTAATCAATCCTCCAAACACGACGAGGGCATCATCACGTGACGTCTAATCGTTGGCGCTAAATGGCTTCAGATGTTAAGATGGATTCTAGTCTTTGTGTATGTTAGAGCACATTTTTTTCCCCAAGAATTTCGCAGATGGATCAGAAAAAAGCAAAACAACGAGTCCTCCAAAGATTCAAAGATGAATATATGAATGGCATAATACAGCGTTCCATTCTAGGACAGCATCATGCTCATTGCAGACTGTGCGGGAACGATTTTAGCATTGGTCATGGTGGTAAATTTGATGTGGAAAAACACATGAAAACAAGGAAACACATCGAATTAGCTCGCATTACGAACTCTAATACTAAGGTAACTTCTTATTTACAGCAGAGCTCAAGTGCAGACTTGAATACTATAAATGCTGAGGTGTTATTTACCGAGTTTTTAATAGAACACAGACTACCCTTAGCGGTAGCAGACCATGTTGGTCCCTTGTTCAAGCGGATGTTTCCTGATTCGAAAATTGCGGAAAAATATGCTTGTGCAAGAACAAAATCATCTCACATTGTTTGGTGCCTAGCAGAAGATACTTCACTTAAAATTGCAGAAGCAATGAAAATTGGGCCGTTTAGTATTGCCACAGAGGGGAGTTGTGATTATGATGATAAAAAGTTGTACCCAGTATGTGTTAGATACTTTGACAGTGAAAAAGGCAAAGTCATGAGTGTTCTTCTTTCTTTACCAGAATTAACAGTAGATTCCACTGGACAAAACATTTTTGATTTGCTTGACAATGTTTTGAAGAAACATGACATAAGTTGGCAGAACTGTATGGGGTTTGCAGCTGACAGTCAAAAAGCTTCAAAAGTGTTAGATTCTCTGTCAAGAGATATCCCTTTCTATTGCCACCCTTGTCTAACTTGGATCATCTGGAAGAAGAATTCCTGAAGTATCAAGTTGGGATTCTACCTGACAATATACTTAATGCAGATACAGTTGATGTGCAATGGCACCTTATTTCCCAGCTAAAAGACTCTATCACTGGAAGAAATAAATTTCCTCTTCTTTGTCAGGTTATGAAAGGAATATTGGTTCTTTACCATTCTAATGCTGACTGTGAGTTATTGTTCAGTGTTGTTAACAAAAATAAAACTGAATTCAGGTCCAGGCTAAGTAACCCGGTACTGAGTGCTCTACTGGTATGCAAAACATTCATGGCCTCAGCTGGTACAAAATGTTTTGAAATGCAACATAACAATCTGTTGCTTTCTAAAGCTAAAAGTGCTACATATGAACACTTGAACCATTAATGAATGATAAAAGACGAGAAAAGCAAATAAATCATTGTTAATTGTAATTGTAGTATGTTATATGTGGATTACTCTTTTTCTGCTTGGATTCCTCTTTTTGACCACTTGGATTACACTTTTTCCTCGTCAGGGGTTGGCATGTATGAGGAAGAACCTGGGAAAACCTGGAAAGAACTACCAACCCACAAGAAGCTACTGGTAAGCTTTCTAACGTACCTACATTTGCCAAGCCGAGACTCGTAACTCATGCAGACAGAGGTGAGACAGCATTGATCCATTATGGTTAGCACATTAGAACACTCTGGTTTCCCCCAGAATATTGATTATATCTTGTACTAGAAAGAATGATTGTGGGATTTGTGCTGATTTCTCAAAATTCTTGCAAAAAATCTAATGAATGCACAGAAATAAATATCAATTTTCTGGTCCCAATTTCTTTTACTATTATATGGAGAAAATTCACCCCTTATTTTGAAATGTAACAGAATGTCCCACCAGGTCCCCCTTTTTTCAGTTCAGGAATAGAAGATAACTTGCAACTTATTTTAAATGTATTGGTTTGCATTATTAGCTATTAATTATAAAATAAAGCAACTCAGTATGATTTCCTTGCAGAATTCCCCCCCCCCCCCAAAATAAAATAATTCAGCTGTCATTCCAGGCAGATCAGAAGCTTCCATGTAAACAACACACAACCCTCTGGTCACAAGCCCAGTACTGGAATCTCTGAGCCACTATAGATCACTCCATTTTGGATGTTGCAAATGCAAACAACTTTGCCTTGCACCTGTGACTCAGAAGTACATAATATCTGTAGAGAGTACCAAATCAGAAAGATATTACTATTGCATGATTTCTCAACATTTCAAGTCACAAAAGTCAAAACAGTCCTTTTGAATCATTATCATGTTTTTCCACCACAGAACAATATTCATTAATAGCAAAATCCCACATAAGCCAAGCCCTCCCCTCCCGGAAAAGTAAAAAGTTAGCTATCTTAAAAATGCTCATTGCTTTTTTTGACATTGTAACCAATTAGCAGAAGATTACTAAATGACTGCAAACGTCCTAGGATAAGATTTTTCAATTTTGCAAATATTTAACATGTCCAGCTTTAAAGTTTACGTAAAGTATCTTAGGCTAGCATCATAGATTCATTATTGATTGATATTTGTTATCTAGAGTATGACAGAGGATTGCCTGTTTGGCAGATGATAAAAAATGGAAGCACTGAATATAAAAAACTAAAAAAATATTTAAAAAATGTACCCCCCCCCCCTTCCGCGTTTTTTAAGGTAAAATAAAAAATGAAAAACGTTTTTATCATCTATGCTGGATCAAACCCTGGAAATTCACTAATCTTTAATCTCCATCATGTGCCTCGGATGTAGTCAATTGCAAATCATAGACACGCAATCACTAGCCTTGGACCCTCAGTTGTAAATCATAGACACACAATCACTAGCCTTGGACCATCAGTTGTAAATCATAGACACACAATCACTAGCCTTGGACCCTCAGTTGTAAATCATAGACACACAATCACTAGCCTTAGACCCTCACTTGTAAATCATAGACACACAATCACTAGCCTTGAACCCTCAGTTGCAAATCATAGACACACAATCTCTAGCCTTGGACTACCAATCACAAATCATTGACACACAATCACTAGCCTTGGACCCTCAGTTGTAAATCATAGACACACAATCACTAGCCTTGGACCCTCAGTTGTAAATCATAGACACACAGTCACTAGCCTTGGATCCTCAGTTGTAAATCATAGACACAATCACAAGCCTTGGACTCCCAATCACAAATCAAGACACACAATCACTATAGTCTTGAACCCACATTCACTAAACATAGACCTTCCATCACAAGCCTAGGATCCTCAGTTTTCAGAAATAAACACAGTTTATTGACAGTTTTTACTACAAATTAAGTATTAAAAAAACCACAACTTAATTGACAGAACAGGTTATGTGTGCACCTGTTTGCAGTTGGCCAATTCATTTTTTGTTAGTGAGGGCTAGCTAGTGATGCATCTTTTTCATTAATTCTTTCATTCACCTGATGCACCCAATCATAAACATTTGATTGGTATTGCGGATTGTCCTGAAAATGAAACGTTAACAGGAGTCGTGAGAATGATCAAGTCTGTGACCAGCAGTTGGAAGATTCTGTAACACTAACAGGGGAGCCAAGAATTTTTTTTATGACTACATTAGGGTTTTTAGAATATATCTGAAACTAGTTTGTGTTATGTGAACTGATGGATTAGTGCAGGTAAATCCCTGAAAA
The DNA here is from genome assembly GCA_029339505.1 of Unio delphinus. Lineage (NCBI taxonomy): Eukaryota > Metazoa > Mollusca > Bivalvia > Unionida > Unionidae > Unio > Unio delphinus. The sequence goes on from JAQISU010000070.1 coordinate 172,187, forward strand.
CTGCTGGTATTTAAGTTTAACCATCAGTTGGAGCCTTGTACCATATGGCATTGGTATAGGTTTCCTTTTATCCAAAGACCATCTATTTCCATGTGAATGCCTCAGTGTTTTTGGAATCTTCACATCAAACACAGATGAGGCATAGTTAGTTTGTTTAGTGAGCTGGAATATAGATTGAACAATTATTGTATGCTTTGATATCTTTTGCAGCATATGTGTCGATGTGTTCCTTCTATCCTTGGCATTCATGATGTTCACTTTGTCCCTGTCCAGATTACAATTTTCATCCAATATCAGACAGATGCCAAGTTTCTCAAAATATTTTATCAAGCTTTTAGTTGTGAGCATAAATTTCCCAGTGCTTTGAACAAAAGAATGGTTATTTCAAGTGTGTAACTGAGTTGGAACAGCTTGTGATCCAGTGAATTTCATGCAAGAATTTATTTCTCTTTCATTGGTGTTTCAGCAATATTTCATTTGAGAAGCAAAGCTGGATTTCATTCCTATCAATTTCAATCAGTCGAAATGAAAAGAGTTTTTAATGCTTGTTATAACAATACATGTAATTAGAAATACATGTACCTATTTTGGGCAGAGTATTTGATTAGAATGTTATCACTTGCTTTTTACAGTTACTCCTAATTCGAGCTGTCCTGTACTTTTTCAATTTTAAAATCACATTTCATATCTAAAATAAAGTATATATGGGTTTGGCTGACTAGTTTTGCTTAATAATGTAAGTTATGTTTTAGGATAAAGACTCTTGTGAGAACTTATCAAAGTTATAAGTGAAAAAAACAATATAGATATTGTTTTACTGTTGGAATTTCTGTCTTTAACAGTCTTGAGTTTGGAACACTCATTACTAAAATTAGTACCTGACTGACTTTGGTGCAGAATTGAAAGCATGTTTCAAACACATTTAGGTCCAGAAAATGCCATGGCTCATATCCTTTCCTCTGCACAGAAGATGTCCAGGTTTCATCTATACTGATAAATATAGATTTGATCATGAGCTCTCAAAAATTTAAAGTTAGTGAATTTTTTATATCATGGAGTTCACATAGATTTACTATGGGAACTGAAATATTATCACAAGTCTTTTAGACAGCCACAGCAATGCAATGACTCCACATATGCAAGTCCAATTAACATTACTGTAGATGCAATCACATAGTTCTATTTGTGGGTAACAAGCAAAATTAATACCTTTTGTAAGCCACCGAATGGCTTTCATTGGGATATTAAACATATTCGGATATCAACTATTGCCAAGAAGGGAAGGGGAACAGTGTGTAGATTTGGCTATGATAGGTGGATGTCTTTTGCACTTTGATTTATATCTAAGCAATACATGTATAAAATTTATACAATTTACCAAGTATAGAGTAATTACAGTAAGCAGTACATGTATATAATTAATATAATTTATACATTAATGGAGTAATTACACTTAGATCTCTTAAACCATGCTTAATGGTGATGATCTCTCATGACTTTGCATCCCACTAATTTCTTTCAGTGAATCTTTTGAAACTTCATATTTTTGCATTTTTATAGACTTACATCTACCTTACTTTATTTTATGTCTTCTATGAGGAATTGTTTAGGTAATGAGTATATAATAAAATTGTTACTGTACTCTATTGGAAAATACAACTTGTTTTGTCGAATGATAAAAGTATTGCATTTTGTAAGATTAGTTTTACTTCCCCCTAATACACTTTGAAGCATTTCACCTATAGGAGGGTTGTTAAGAGCACAACTTGTGAGATTTATTTAAAATTAAATGCTCTTATCTCTAATAATTGAGCACCTGTATTTCTTTGAAGAGTGTGTTCATAAGCACCCATATTTCTTTTAAGAATGTGTTCATAAGCACCTGTACTTCTTTTAAGCACGTGTTCATAAGCACCTGTACTTCTTTTAAGAATGTGTTCGATCTGCCACCCCCACCCCCCCCCAATCAAGTTGTGCTTATCATCTTTGGAATTTAGATTCATAATTACTGTCTGGCAGGAATTTAAATGGTCAAAATATGTGTCCTCAACATCATATTGTAACAGATCGATGATGCTTGTGATTTCAAGGTGACTGGTTGCTAGGTAAATTGATAAAATAAGTGTTCTCGAATCATAAATAATTTTAAAAAATCAGACTTAAATTTTTTTATGTAGTTGAAGAGATGAGTCTGCTTGCATATCTTGGCAAACCAAGGGAACTTACCAAAACTTCCTAAAACAATGAAAATGTACTTTCATAGGAAAAGAGCTGTTGCAATTTTCAGTTTGTGGTGTTTTACATAAACATTACTCTTTAAACTCTCTTTCCAAAACCTTTATAAATCTATCCTTTTCTTAATCTATAGACAATATATCTGTCTTAGCTTTTCTTACTACAGTATACTTATATAGCTCACATAATTTTTTTTTTTTGCTTCATCTATTGTGGGGAGGGTGGAGAAATCACCAGGAGATGATTAACAAAACATCCATCCATGGTCTGTTTGTGGTTCTGATGGAGTTGCTGCATCTCCTTGCTGACAATAGTTGTGAATGCCATGCTTTCCTTGTCCCATCTGATGATCACCATGGTGTTGATATAGTGGCTGTTCTTTACTGTTTATGACTCCAGCAAGCATGCCATCAAAACTCTCATTAAGATGTAGGGACACTGCCATATAAAAATTGCTGCCTTATAAATTAACACATTTTGGGTGGTATTCTTAAAAGTAAAATAAAATGTTTAAATAACATCAGTGCAATGATGTGCTAAATTTAGTAATACTGTCAATGTATTATTTATTTTTGTGGTTTTCTAAAAAAAGACATTTTCATGGATACTTTAATTTGTAGTTTTGCCTGTAAGGTATTTTCATGGAATACATTCTGCAAATACCCCATAAAAGAATGCAAAGGAACAAAACTTAGAAAGAATGCAAAGGAACAAAACTTAGAAAGAATGCAAAGGAACAAAACTTAGAAAGAATGCAAAGGAACAAAACTTAGAAAGAATGCAAAGGAACAAAACTTAGAAAGAATGCAAAGGAACAAAACTTAGAAAGAATGCAAAGGAACAAAACTTAGCTGTGAGGCTGAAAACAATGCTAACCACCAGTATAAAGACAAATCAAACACTTGTCAAGATCAATCACTTAACACTTAACAATCAGAGGGAGATAAAGTGGTCAGCAGTGGTAAGCTAATGATCATTAACTTACATGTGCATGATCTCTTTCATGAAACATTGCCTATAAATTTGCACCATAAATTTCATACTCTGGTACCCATGGCATTTAGAACATTGAAATTGAACTTAAAAGTCAGTCAGGCAAATAATGTCATCATTTCACATGTGAAGCAAACACATGACCAGCTGCCCAGGCCTTGCTCAATGTAGTAAGCATGTAGTCTCGACATTTGCACAATGCTCATCAAAGTGCAAAGATGCTGATTAAAGTTAAAACTTATTGAATCATCCACTCGAAGCCTGTCTTGTGTATAAACCAATTTCAGATGCTAGATTTTACTTAAAACTTCATAAATCTTGCAAATTCATGCAAAGTGGATAATTGTAACTCATGAGAAATAATGTGTGAAAGATCAGACCTAATTATTCTTGGGTTTTGAGAATGCTGGACAATTTCAGGGTCATGGACCTGACCAGCATTTGTTGGTACCAGCAGACTTAATTTGACACAATGTTGATTTAGTAGTTTTGTCCAAAAATCATTGAAGTGTGAGCTTTAACCCTTAAAGTGCATGTCGCGACTATAGTTGCGCTGTTGTTTGTGGTCCCGTAGTGCGTGTCGCGCTAGAGGTGAGCAACACTGATCGCATTCTGTAACTTCATCTTGCCATAAATGCCTGTAAAACTAAATTTGATTGGTTTAAAAAGGCCCGGAACGAGCATTCTGCAGTACTTTACTATATTATTAACGATGTAATTTTACAAATGCTCGCTTCTAAACACATGGTACGTGTGCAAAGCTAAAATGGCCGACACTGAATACAACGGTGATTTCTTGCAACAAATATTCGCTTCTGATAGTGATGCTAATAGTGATTTTGAATAATTTGAGAAAAATGACATTATTGGAGCAAGCGAGGTATTGATGGAAATACACATGAATGATTTTGAGCCAGAAATTTACGTGGAACTGGAGTCGGATGTACATGCTCGCTTGACGTGAAAAAATGGCGCGCCTGTCAACCCCCATTTACTGGTAATTCAAAATTAAATGTAGAGATGGTGAAAAATGAACCTACGGACTATTGAAGACTTTTTCTTAGATGACGAGCTATTTCATCTGATAGTAGATCAAACACATCGTAATGCAGATCAGGGAGTTCATGGGGCAGACTTGAACGAAAAAAGTCGCATGAAGAAATGGCGGCCTGTCTTACCTGAGCATCTAAAACGTTTTCGCATCTATTAAAACAATGGGTTTGGTACATATGTCTGTTCTCGATTCCTAATGGGCTATTGATGATGTGATATCAACCGCATACTTCAGCAAAAAAAAAAGTATGGGATAGATTTCAAGCTATTCCAATCAATTTACACCTGTCAGACAATGAGAACAATTAAGGTGACTCTTCACAAAATCAGCCCAATGATTGAACAAAAATAAAGCCGTTGCTGAGGGTTAATCACCAGATATGGACCTCAGTTTGATGATATTATAATAAATAACAGGTGATAGTTTTTCATGAACATTAATTGCTGACTGGTAGGTTTAAACATACATCTGACATTCATGGAGTGGATTTTTGCAAAACTTTCACCTTGCCTTTACCTGTGATTTTCACAATTTATATATAACATTGTGACAGACATAACATGTGCATGTTTGGACTACCGGTACTAAAGAATATAACATTTCGTAGATATATTTGAACTTTTCCATCAAAAACAAACAAAAATACTGATGAAATACAATTGTAACTTGTCATTTTACCTGTATTTACACCTGTACCTGCAAATATGTTAAACCTACACGTGTCTTGATGCTAATCTTAAAGTATAGACACATACCATCATTTTATATATAGGGGTTGTCTATTAATAGTGTATATTTAATGAAATACATGCAATTTAAAGACTGTGCAGTTTTCTTCTTTAATTCCCTGAAACAATTCAGCACTGAGGGACCTTTTACTGCAAAACAATGCAGCACTTTAAGGGTTAATAGTCCTGATTATTTATTTGGTTTATAGTGTTTCATTAGTACTTAATGCCATTTATGGTTTTCTTCAATTCTTATATCACAAGATGTTTATTTGTAGCATTGAGTGGAAATTAGCTGCCAAATATAGGTTTGTGTGCTTTGAAACATAAAAAATTATTTTAATTCAATTTTAAAAAATCCAAATTTGCAAAGATAGAAAACACATGACAAGGTGGGGTGGGTGGAAGGGAAGATTAGAGAAGTCTAATGGAAATAAAGTCAATATTGCACATCATAACTGTCAAAGAGATCATTAAGAATCAAACTCTTTTTGCTGCTTTGCATATTCTGCTAAAGATGATTACCCACCCACATCTTTAGGTTAGTGATTGTAATTTTAAATCTTCAACTACTAAATTTCTTCATGTTCCTGCACATGTGCATGTTTGGATTGTACAGTGCTCTAGACAAGATTTTCAAGAATTGGATAATATATTACCACATATGGTTGTTTGAAAACATTGTTTTATATGCATTTTGCACCATACACAAAACAACTTAAATTACAGTGCACATGATTATCAAAATGTGTATCCTGACATTTTAGATTGCATCAATGTGTATCATGACGTTTGAGATTGTATCAAATGATGATGTGTGTCCAGAAATAACTCATCAAAATGTGTATCATGATGTTTGAGATTGCATCAATGTGTATCATGACATTTGTATGAAATGGTGAGTATCCAGAAATATATTGCTGTTGTCGTAATAGTTATCAAACGGCAAATCTTCATCATTGCTAGCCAAAGTTTTTGATATGTTAACCCTACCTACACCTGGGCATATTGAGCAGATATGTCTGTGCTTTTGGTCTGTAAATTTCATAGGATGAGGCGCAAGCCACCACAATAAAATCAAAATTAAGTTGTTCAAATTGTAACACTGTTCCTATATGATCGAGACGAGGGGAGCACACAGCTTGAATGGGCTGATTAATAAGCACTTTTCCACTGCCTGGCCTTGTTGATACAAATGTGTTTCATTCAAATAAACCTGTAATGGCTTCCCTCTGGTACATAGTCATACTTTAGATGTTAAACTTACAAAGTATCCTGTTGAAGTCAATTGCCTGATGTACAAAACACCACTGTTAAATGCTATTGGCTAGTTGGCAATACATACTAAGGGAGGCAATTAATGAAATCCAATAGATGTCACTAGGACAAAGCACTAATATATCTGATCAGCCAAAGTGCAGATAGGGTTATCATATTGGAACCTTGGCTAGCAAAGATGTCAGTTTTAGAAGCGAATGTGCATAGCTGCAATTTGTGCATTGATATCATGCTGGCATGGTATGAAAAATGTAATACTTAGTTGTTATGGTTGATACATTTCAGAATTATATCATAGTTGAAGGTTACCTCCCCCCCGCCTTTGATATCCAAGCCTAAATTTGGCAGTCCTGGACTAGAGCTGTACCGATGTCACTTTTTGACGATTATGCAGATACCACGTATGGCCAATTATTAAAATTGCTGATAATGAAAATGAGACCGATTATTTCATTATCACAGTATATATACTCGTGTATAAGCTTAATAATTTATGAAAAAAATAAAGGCCTGGAAGAGGAGGAAGGGAGGTCGGCTTATCCGTGGGCTAGTGTCTAAACTTTACTGGTTTTAGGTCTTTTTGTTGACTACTGTAACAGCTATAAATCTTCGAACAGGAAACAATACTTTTTTATGTGTCTTAAGACAGGCATTTTAAAAAAGTAACTTTCGGTGACCCGACAATTATTAAACTGTTATAAAATGCTATGATTGATTTTGTTATTATTTTGCATGTGCATATTTTCTGATTTCTCCAACACTAAATTAAATGAAGGTAAATACAGACTTCATAATTCGTTGGCCGGGGAGACCATGTACTATAATGTACAGTACTTTATCAGTGCAAAGCGTGCATTGCGTCACTTAAATCCATATTTATTCCCAAACATATTGGATGCAGATTTTGCTTTATTCGTTGTTTCGACCAAATTGCATTCTTCTAGATAACATTTCAGATAGTCCTTAATAGCTGTTTCATTTACAATTAATCACCTCTCACCTGATAAAAGCAATCCTACAAATTGAGGTAATATGTTTAAAAAGGTATGCACGTTTGATTGTACAAAGCACATAACCATCATAATTTGCATGTTCTCGAAGAGGGGTAATAATAAAAGCTAAAATTCTCATATAGATCAACTAAGATCAAGATCAATTAATTTTAGTTTTGTCTTACGGCTGAACAAACATCATTACTTTCCACACAATGGAAAGCTTGATGTTTCAGCGTCTCCTTTGATGATAGTCGGTAAATTTCTCCATAGTTTTGCGACAGCAGTACAGGCCAGTTAATCATTAAAATGCCTGAAATTGGCTTGTGACAAGAGGAATTTTTGAACGCTAACTATACCAGTGCATGTACATTGATGCAGAGGCGTAGCTAGAGTATTTGGAGCTTGGGAACAAGATTCATTTTTACGTTTCCGGGTTCTTCCTCCACCAATAATACTGGCCGCTATGTATAGCCTATTGTGTGCTGAAAGTGCTGAAAAATGGCGTTAAACTCTACAGCAATAGCTACAACAACAACATTTAACGATGGTAATTAACGACCTGGACTGACAGGTTTATTCTGAACCTCTGATAACTTTTTTTTCATTCTTTTAGTCATACTGTCTATGAGAAATAATAATACATGTAATATTAATAATGAGGACTTTGTATTGCACCTAATCTCATAAAGCTCTTTACAGCATTAGAAAACACATAAAACAACCACATATAATGATATGGTTACACACACAAAAAAAAATTAATTTTGCAAAGAATGCAAACAGTCATTATTGGTAAGGCATAACCGACTTTTGATCCGGAAATCGGATTCCACTGGATAGTATGAATTTCCGATTAATCGGAGTCGGACAAGGCAGGAACGACTGATTCGGATAATAAAAATAATAAAGTTGAATTTCTATAGCACCATGTCTAACACTGCGTGTCATTTGATAGTGTGTTAATAAAGTTAAATAAGAAGTCAGAAAAGTCCAATATGGTCAACTCAACCACGCTGTGAAACAATCTATTTGAACCGACGGGTGAAAACCGGAAATGAAGCCGGATATGGTAAAGTACTAAGTAACATGCTAGACACAGCAAAACCAGATACCAGAAACCCAGGAATGGAAGATGAAATTTTTTAGAAAAAAAATACGGATTTAGCATTTCTGATTAATCTAATCGTCTCCGGAATCAGAAAAATTTCATGCCCAAAATCCGGAATCGGAAATCGGTAGAAAAATGCTAATCGGTTATGCCCTAATTATTGGGACAGATTTATCCAAAACAGCTGGTCATAATTATTGTTCTAATATATTTTTCACATAATTTAACTTGTCATACCAATAATTGTGATTTAAAAAAAACTACATGGATCTGTATCTGGACAAAATTGTGTGTTAATCATTACACGCACTCTAACAACAGACCATTTCATGTGGCTCAAAATTTAAGATTTTCTCATGGCTTTGCAAGTTATGGGGCATAAAGAATTTACACATTAGTTTTTTTTATATAAAAAAAGCTATGTATTTTGAAGAAAATGTATTGAATAAAATTGAATATTTTTACAAACACAGTCAGGTGTGGCAGCCCGTAGAGCTAACTGAACTTAATATCCTGCAGCACAGCGTATGGATTCAGAGATGTTCATTGCGTTTCAACATAACATTATTTGGAGTCTATACAAGGATTTATTATTTCTACAATTAAAGTTTTGATAGCCAATTTAATTTTTTTTTTATAGCTAATGGCAATCAATTTATTTTTCAGGTTAAAATAACAGTCAACAAAAATCTTGTATTTGTTGCGGTTGTCACAGTGGCATTGTGAAGGTTTCATTTGAAAGGATATTGGATTACATTTGCAAACAGGATTTGTCTACTGAGGCAGGTAATGAATTATGTATACATTTCCCTTAATTGAATCAGATCACAAATATCAGATACCATATCTACTCAGAAGTTGAGTCCAGCTGCCAACTATACTGAGCCATATCTGCAGTCCCATAATGCATTTGCAGATTTGGGTCAGTGTTCTTATGTTTGAAAGAATCAGTTTAGTAGTGTTTAATGCCATTTTTCAGCACATGATAGGCTATACATGGTGACCAGTATTAATGGTGGAGGAAGAAACCGGAAAAATCCCCAGAAAGAACCACCGACCCACAAGAAGCCACTGGTAAGCTTTCTCACATACCCACATTGGCTGAATCTGAGACTCGAACCTACGCAGAGTTGAAATGGCAGTGATCCATAATGGAGAGCGCTTTAGACCACTCTGGGCCCTGAATCAGTATAATAAACAGTATATATCTGCTTTTAAATTATGCAATGCCAGATCAGGGTCTATTTAGTGTGTTGAAGCAAGTATATATGGTAAGTAAGTCAACTGCACTAAAGTATTACATAAGTTTCAGGCTTTAAATCAATATTTTTTAAGGCTTTAAATATTTTTTTCAAGTACTTGTTAGTTACAGTACTGGCTACTGAAATTTTCTTAGATAACATGACTGCTTTTTGAATGATTTTTTAAAGAACTTGGAAGGTAAGGTGGTGCCTAACAATTGTACTCTTGTGTTATTTTAGGTTTTGTAATTTTGTGTACATTAATGAGCTCCAGTCTCATCAACACCTATCCCATACAGTGCATATGTACTTTCACCATTTTCCTGCAATTATCAGAATCATCACAAGGATGACAAATCCATAGACCAATGCCTATATTTTTGATCATTTCTTTGTGAGTACATGTGCATATTCCATTGTTCTTTTAATTCTTAGTTCCACTTGTCATAAACCTGTAAAACTTAGGTATTGTTTTGTTGTTTTTCATCCATCCATCCATCCATCTGTTATCACATGTTTGATATTGTTGTTTGTCCTAAACTACTTGGAGGATTGCCATTAAACTTTACACATGATTCATCCCTTGGTCTAGCTAGTCCAAAATGGAAATGGATCCAAATGGACAGTCAATATGTTGGCCCTGGTGGTTTCCACCAGAAAGACATCTTTTGATATCTTTTTGGTGCAAAATGAAATGATGCTGATTTGATATTGTGGGCATTATATTGGCCATTTTGAAAATCTTACCACTACACCTGAATGAAAAGCAATATTGCCATACATTTTAACCAGAAGACTTCTCATGATGTAAAGTCAGTACTGGTGCCAATCTGATATAAAATATGGCTACACACATTGATCCCTTGGTCTAGTTGGTCCCAACCGCTCCGGTGGCCATGTGGTTAGAGCATCCGCCACGGGAGTGGCGGTCGTGGGATCAATCCTTGGCCAAGTCATACCAAAGACTTACAAAAATGATACTTACAGCTGCAGTGCTTGGTGCTCAGCATTAATTGGTTAGTGTTAGGACTGGTCGGCCTGATGTCAGGATAATGTGATTGGGTGGGACATCATGCTACATGTCTGCAGAGTGCTAGACATCACTATAAACTGCCTCACTGCAGAGATCGTAGCGATATGCCTGATTTTTGTTTAAAAAGCTGCGTTAAAAATCCTAATCACACACATACACACACGATGTATGGTCAGTACTGGTGCCAATCTGATGTAAGATATGACTACCACATTTGGACATTAGACCTTAATGACCCTTGTATGAACATGGGGTTGTTAGCAAATAACTTCATATAATGTCAAGTTGATCCCAAATAAACATGGTGCCGTTTAGACATTCAATATGCCTATCACAGTGTGAAAATCTTTTCACTTGGCTTTTAAAATATTGCTACAACATGATAATACAAACAAAAATCAACTTGCCTAACATGCAGGCATACATTATATATCCCACAGTCATATATTCACTAAATGACTGTAATGAAAAACTGACTTGCAGTCCCGGATAACCCATTAGGCAGAGTAGGCAACTGCCTATGGGCCCAGCGACTTTTATGGGCCCCATCAGGGACCCCCAGGGGCCCACATGAGACCGTGACTGTGGGTCTGGGGCCCCAAAAGTTTGAGTGCCTATGGGCCTCCATGGTGCTTAATCCGGCGCTGCAGACTTGTAATATGGCTGGCACAAAGGCCATCGTAAAAATCTTGTTTCACTGTCTGGTTGTGCTAAATAGAAATGGTGCCAATATTATATATGACCACCATGGCATCCATCTTTACAATCTTGTTATGGCTACTTCTCTAAAATATAAAGTCATATCAACATGGAATTTTCACCAAAAGGCTTCTTTTTGACCCTAAATGAAAATGGTGCAATGCTGACATCCAAAATGTCCACCAAGGCAGCTAATCTTAAAATCATTTTATTGTTGAATAGTTTCTGAAATGGTTTTAAACGCTGCAGTTTAGAGATGGAAAGGTTTTTTTTTTTAATTCCTTGAGAGAAATTAATCGGCCAGGAGAATGTCAGTCCCATTAAAGGATACTTGTTTATATGTGTCTTTAATCATTCCTTTAATTTTGCTGTCCTTTCATTCTCTCTAAATCTTGCACTTTAGACTGTCCCATGCTGTAGTAACTAGTTCAGCAAAGTCAGGTGTATTGTGGTTCCATACCATGTTTTGCAAAAGATCAGCAGATTGGTATATTGGTCTACATTATGATATTTGGTGACTTTAACAAAAGGAGATGGCGAAGCTTGAAAATTTCACTGACCCATAATACAAGCCATATATAGAGCAGGCATGCACTTTTACTTATGGCCTGTACCGTGTGTACGTACTCATCAGGTTAAATTTGATAATATCGGTGCCTGGTTTTCTATATGCACCATTCCCTCAATAATTCATGAATGCCTATATAATGCAAGGTCATGACTGTTGCCCCATTGTTTTCACTTGAAATTACCCTCCAGTATTGGCCTGTATTGGTTGAATGTGAAAAAAAAAACATGATCAGAATTGGTGAATGAAATCTTTATATATAGTTCATTGTATCATCGATAATCTGATCACTGGGACTGTGAAAAACAAATCAGACTTGCATTAATTTCATCAAGTAGCACTTAAAATATTTTGTATTTAGCACTTTTGTGATATCTGTAACTTGGTAAATTTCAGGGTTGATAAATCTAGCTAAAACGTACTTAATTCATTTTTTAACTACTTCCTGTAAAAAGATAGAGGTACATGTACTTTATGGACATTTAGTGCTGTTGAACTGACAATTTACCAAGTTACAGGTAGGATCCAGTTTGCAATGCTGTTTGAAACAAATTATAATTTGATGGTGTTGACTTTGGTTGTATCCATTACAAACGCAGCTCCTATAAAGTGTCGCTGACTTTGCTCATTTCATTTTCTTACTCTTAAGTACTGTTTACAACATAATTTTCTTGCATTGAGCACGTGATAACCCATACATTGATGAAATTGGTAATCAAGTGATAACCCATACATTGATGAGATTGGTAATCAAGTGATAACCCATACATTGATGAGATTGGTAATCAAGTGATAACCCATACATTGATGAGATTGGTAATCAAGTGATAACCCATACATTGATGAGATTATTAATCAAGTGATAACCCATACATTGATGAAATTGGTAATCAAGTGATAACCCATACATTGATGAGATCGGTAATAAATCAGTATTTGTACCAGTACAATTTGGTCTTGGACCAACTTTTTCCATCCTTGCCGGTATGAGGTACCGGTTCTAGTGGAAATGCGGTGTTGCAAGCAGATTCCATTATAATTTGTCAAAAGCACTAGTGGGCTCATTGACAGACACAAAATAATCTTTATTAAATATTGGCCAAAAGTTTATGTACATATCAGAGTGGAGTGGATGGATTTGTCACCAAAAATAGGTATATCGATGGATAGATACAGTAAACGTAAATTTTATTGAATGTAGTTTTGTTGCTTATGACATGGTCTTGATTACTAGATTGACCTTCTGGTTGCAATATTCAATATATATTCACTTGTGCTGGGGTCTGATTTGCATTGTAATAATTGTGTTGCTGAGAACCTTAATTGATTGGATTTTCTTGGCAGATGAGTCATGTTAGTTAGAAATAATGGTCACTTCTAATTATAACCCCAAATATCATTTACATGAAGCCATACCCATTATTGACCCTGCAACTCAGTTATACCAACCACCAGTTTCTGGCATTTTTTATGGGATCCTGGCAACCAATTCTCAATTACAATTCTAATACAGTGCGGCTTCTGATTATTCAGCAAATAATGTATTTTCCCAGAAGAATGAAAGTTAAAGAAATGTGAATTACATCCCAAATAATCCTATAATTACAGGCACAAGTTCTAATGATCACAGTTCTGAAGAAACTTTTGTGGAAATCTAAATTAGATCCAAGGCTGGAAGTGTTAATGTGTCTGTGTTGGCCTTTGTAGTGGTGATGTGTCATTAGTCTTTTGTTGGATCACAATAATACAATTTAAAAAAATATAACCTTATTTGAAATTTCATTGCAAATCTCTATTTCCAAGAACTGTTTTTTGAGCACTTTGTATTTCCAGAGAATAGTCACTTGAATTAAAGAATTTGAATAAATTCCAGCACAAATAAATTACTGGACTCAACAATGATACAACTGATCCTGCTAAGACATTTAACAGCATGAATAATTAATTTCCAGAAATATAGCCCATTACTTGACTTAAGGTGGCAATTAGCTTTTTATCTTCTTGAACTGTCACCTAATGGAGAGTTTCTTTCTGGAAGACTCCAAATTTTTACAAGACAAGATCTTAGATTTAATTTGAAGTCTGTTTCTAAAATTATAATTTAATCCTTTGCTTATAATACTAATTATGAAAACCCACAATTAACAATAAAAATCTAACCCACTTACCTGTGTCTCCCATATGATGTTCACAATGTCATACTCTTGCTCGCCATAAAAAAACAAACATAAACTGTAAGGCAATGTTTGTTTGTTTTAGGGTTTAACGCCATTTTTCAGTACACGATAGGCAATATATGGCGGCCAGTATTATTGGTGGAGGAGGAACCCAGGAAAACCCCTGGAAAAAACCACCGACCCATGAGAAGTTACTGGCAAGCTTTCTCACATGACTACATTAGCCGAATCTTAGACTCGAACCCACGCAGACAGAGGTGAGATGCCAGTGATCCGTAACGGAAAGCACGTTAGACCACTCAGCCACTCGAGGCCCCGTAAGGCAACGTCATCTTCAACAAATTATATTCTGACCTTGCTGAAATAGCCTAAAAAAACCCTAAACTACCATAATCATTTCCACTGCTAGTCATCATTTGTTATCAAAGCAGGAATACTGCAGTTATTATTTGTCATTTCACGATAAAAGCAACTAACACTGCACATGTTGCTTTGTTTTAAACACATTTGTACTGCTTTGAGTTGGATTTAATTAACATTTTTGACAAATCTATTCAACGATAATAATGGTGTTTATTAACAAATGGACAGAACATACCTTTAAATATTATCATTAATTAGTTTTCCTTGTCTATCAACCTAAGAAAACACCACATACATTTTAAAATGAGTTCCTTTTTTAAATTGCATTTTGATACTGAGATCATTGTCACTGCAAAAATACAAAATGCACTTGATTTCTTGACAAAGTGGACTTGTTGTTACAATTTACCAATAAATAATTCAAGAAACTAATACATCTTCAAGCCATCTTTATCATTTTGCCAACATTACACAACATACTCTCTCTCTCTCTCTCTCTCTCTCTCTCTCTCTCTCTCTCTCTCTCTCTCTCTCATATAACAACAAAAATCTTTTTGAGTACTTTTATTTTTATTGTTATTAGATTCTTGAGTTGAGAGCAGAATGAGACAGAAAATATGCATTTACTTTGTATATTTGTACCATTTGGTTGTCAAGTAGCATGTGTTCCATATAAATTTTTCAGGTATGATCCCTTTAATTTCATACATGATCATTACCACTAAACGATAATTATTTATGTTACATATAATTTTTCATACACTGAAATTA
Organism: Unio delphinus; assembly: GCA_029339505.1. Lineage (NCBI taxonomy): Eukaryota > Metazoa > Mollusca > Bivalvia > Unionida > Unionidae > Unio > Unio delphinus. The sequence continues at coordinate 187,430 of JAQISU010000070.1, forward strand.
ATAATTATTTTCTCATGTACAAAAAATTACATGAAATACAGTATTTTGTTTGAACTGGATCCAGAAAAATAATTTTCACTTTCAGACAAATCACGGTAATCAAAAGACAGGGATGACATTGCCATGACAAAATCAGGGAATTCTCTTTGTAAATACAAAATTTCACTTCAGATATCATCTGTTATATGAATTGATTGAAACTTTGCATATTGAAATGAATGGAAGAAATTAGCAAATCAGACATTCTTATTTTTATTTTATTTTATTTGCCCTCCAGCGTATTCTAAGATTGCAATTTTCCACATAATGAACATTATGACATTATGAATTCATGATATTAATGTAAACATTTAGATTTTTAATATTAGGAAATACATCATTAAATTGAATGTTACTGAAGATGATTTATTAGTTTTGACTGGCATTTTGTTAGCTCTTGGCAAATCAATATTTAACTGGAAGATGTAACTTATTTATAGTAGATAATGTGTAGATGGAGGGCAAATATAAAAGCTTTGTTATGCATAGACAGGGGGCAAAGGTAAAGGCGTAGAAAAGTGTACCAGGGGGAGTAAAGGGATAAAATGTAGTAGGCAACAGGTAGACTCAGCATTTCATGGGAATTTCCAAAGTTCTAGACTCAGATTGAGATAAATGTGTTTACTACAAAACTAAAATCAACTCAGATTGAGATAAACGTGTTTACTACAAAACTAAAATCAATGATTTAGGTTCTGTTAAACTTTTTATTGGACAAGGTCATGTCAAAAATACCATTATCCATAACATATAATTGAAAATAAAATAGTTTTAAAAAAACAATTAGTGCAAATTAATTATACATAACAATTTCATAGTACAGAACAGCATGCCTTTAGCGTTTTCATACCATTATTGGGACTTGCCGTGACTTATTGTTTAGTATAATGGACTCGTGACAGAATGGTTTTAGGTTTGAATCATACCGTTGGATCAGTCCTGGTCTGTTACTGTGCCAAGGTGTGTCTTTGAGCAACTCATTTTTCTCCAATTGCCTTGACATCTAAATGTATTTGTCTCATAAAACACCAAACCAAGCCAGACAAAACAAAAAAGGTGATTTATGCTATCACTGACAGACACTGTAATGCCTAGAAATACAAGTTGCACATTTAACAATACCTTAGAGTTAAATGAAGCAATGCCTAGCAACATAAGCTGTTATTTTAACAATACCAAGCAGTTAAATGAAGTCATTACCTAGCAACATAAGCTGTTCCTTTAACAATACCATAAGTTTCAGCTGATAGCATTTGTATCATACAGAGTGCAGAATATCTAGTTTGTATTTATCAAGCAATAAATTTTGAATGTTTTAATTAAACAAAGAAAACACTAAAAGAAGCTGATGGAGTCTTATGATTGTCACCTTGTATAATTTTTTTATCTAATGAATAATTGTGTAATGTTGTTCAGCAACATAGTACATGATTCTTTGAATAATTGTTCTGCAGTTTTTCCAGTTGTCATTACATAAGATTTCTGAGATCTTTTTTATGAAACAATTGCCAACTTTTATGAACAAATACATGGAACAGACAATGAGAGAAACACTGCCAATCCAAGTTCAGTATTTCAACTTACTTCTTTTTTTAACCTCTTTCAAGAGATAACTATTCCTTAGAGATTTAATAATGTTGCCATGGGGCAGATATTTGTGATTTTCAGTTTTGATTGTTGCGGAAAAAGAAATATGAGTTCTGCTGAGCAAGTTGTGTTGCATTGTTCTACTTTCAAAGCAGCATTTAGTTAACACATTAACCCCTAGCGACGACTTTACAGGGCATGAGGTTACAGCCTACTTCCAAGGTCTGTAGCGTCAAGGTCATGCATGATACATTAAAGTGGGTGGTATTATAGAAAGGTAGAGAGATGTAGCTCTACAATGATACCAAATAATTTGGACATGTTTTTTTTTCCACCCAAAATTTACCCATGGTCGGAATCTGAATTTGTGTCCAGATTTTAGACTTTATAGCCTCAGATCTACGGCAGACTGGTTTGATGCGCACACAGACAGGTGAACCTGTGCAAAAAGTAAGATAAGGTGGACATTTTGAATTAAGAGTCTTCTCCATACAAAAATTATGGCTCCATTAGGCAAAAAAAAAGAGAAGTCTGAATTTTTGCCTTCTGCTCATGCACCAGCAAATTAACCAATGAAAAATATTTTCTTTAGCACATTACTAGCCATTTGTCTCACGGAATATTGCTTGGAAATCTGTGTATAAGGATGCATTCAGAAATAGTCCCCAAAATGTGTTTCCTACTCGCATTTCATGCAAAAACCTCCAGGGGTTAATGTGTTAACTGATGTCCAATGAATATGAAATATTTCCATCACTTGAATAACTCTTTTGTTCTCATCTTGGTTGGATGTGAAAATCACAGGTTATTATTAGACAATATTAAAGAAAGGAAACACTAAAAGTAGCTGTCTAATGATTTGTCACCTTGTATAAATTTTGCTTACATCAAAATCAAATTGTACATGTAGCTTATCGGGCAACAAAGAAAAGAACATGGTAGTGCAGCTTAACATAAGTAGCCACATGAAAGCAAGAAAGGTACATGAGTGCCTTGCTTCAGGATTTTTCTTTTATCTTCTTTTGAATTATTAACAATTATTGTAAGATATTTTTTCATCTGTTGAGATTAGTGATATATAACAGTTCTTCAAAACAGGAAAACTCGAGATTTAGCATTCTGTTTGCCCCTGGGCTTGGGCGCAAAATTTATCAGACCTTGTTATTGTATTGGATTTGAGAATCATGTACTTCAGATTGATCTGGGCCTAAATGGCGATGTTATAATACCATGAGAACTACAAGTATAGCTTTGCTAATAAATAACCCTGTTTACATAAGAAGTTTTCCTCCCAGATCCTGCAGCCATGGGCTTTTACAAATGTGCAGTAGAATAATTCCTCTCCAGATTAAATACAGACAAGCAGTCATTTGCCATTGATCTGTCTGGATTGGGTTCCAAGTCAAGAAGTTGTTTGCTTTGATCTTGTGTATGTATATATTCCAGATCAGTCTCCTTGTACCTTATTCTATGTTTATTTGCTTTGTAGTTGTATCATTACACTTTAAATTCAAAGCTTGGGAAAATTCCTATAATTTCTGTTATAAAATGTTGTTTTGTGTGCATGGCTTTTGTGTTTTTAAAATATAAAAAAATGTCCCACGAAATCACATTATCCTGACACCAGTCCTAACACTAACCTCTGAATGCTTAGTTCCATTTGAAGCAGTGGTTGTACCATAAGTCTTGGTATGAGTTGGTGAGGATTTTGAATATTGTTGATATAATATTCAGGTGTTAAAATCTGCCTTCTACATGGAAATATATTCATGCAAAAGGTTGTACAGCTATTGTTTTGACATAATTGGTTTATCTTTTTCTTTAATCTTTGCTCAGGCTGATTAAATATATATGACATTTACTTGTAGCATTGTAGTTTTAAAAAATCCTGGATTAACCAGTTGCTCAAGTTGTTGAGATGAGAAGACAGCGGGCTGATATTAGATGAAAAAAAGGTGTTTTTTTTTTGGGGGGGGGGGGGGGTGTACTATTGATAATATAGATAGCAAAAGTTTGCCTGCCTTTGCCAATTTTTACATTTTAAATCAGCAGCCACTAATCACGGTCATGATGGGTGATGTAAAATGTACATATATCTATCCTTAAAGAGATAGCTTCAGTTCATAGGCAAATAGATGAAGATATGAACTATACTTGTGACAGGCAGTAAAGGAGATATTTCAGCTGCAACAATTAGACTTCTGATAAGAACTGCATTGCTTTTGATGTTGGCCAACACTGACAGCATGACTGGAGCATGGTGGGTATAAGTGAAACAAGAAACTGCAAATTGATTCACATGATGCATCTATGCATACACTGATCAATAACTGTCAATATTCTCCAGTGACCACTTAAGGCATTGAGAAACCATTATTTGCTTGTTGAGAGTAACTGACTGCTTTATACAGGTGACCTTTTAGACAAGTTATGACTGTTCTCTGAAAACAATAAAATGCATTTGTTTTAAGTTTTGCAATTACCATCCACTCTTTAAAGAGGACAATTTAGTAATTAGCAAATTGAGGACTAGCCAAGAAGTAACATTAGCTTATTGAATTGCATCTCAACACAGCATTAGCTTTATGGTGTCAAGTAAATGAGATGTTTTAAGATTGTAAAAATAAAAAATTGCACAGAAGTTTAGGAAGAAAATGCATTGAAATAAATGTAAACATAAAGAACAAAATAAAATATGAAAGTAAGGATGTACAATGTTACTTACCTAGTAGTGTATAATTTTATTGACAAATTATCCATATTTTGACAAACCTTTTGATCAGAATTAAAAGAATGTGAATTGATTATAGTTTGGATTTATACAATAAGTGAAATGTCCTTCCATCAGTGAATTATCTTGCTTTCCATTTAGGCAGTCTTGGCACCCATAGCATGATTATGTAATGACTGACATATTTTGGCTTAATATTGACCAGTAGCCAATAGCAATGTCAATTTAAATGCATTTTACACCTGTTGCCAGACAGGCAGAGCACTTCAATTGACCACTGAACAACTTGGACTATTGTTCACACTGTTTCGTTTGTTTGTTTGTTTGATTAGGATTTTTAACGTAGCTTTAACAATTTTTCAGTCATATCGCTACGATGTCTGCTGTGAGGCAGTTTATGGTGATGTCTAGCACTGAGGCATCATGCCGCAGACATGTAGCATGATGTCCCACCCAGTCACATTATCCTGACACCAGGCCGACCAGTCCTAACACTAACCTCTTAATGCTGAGCGTCAAGCGAGGCACTGTTAGTACCATTTTTGTAAGTCTTTGGTATGACTCGGCCAGGGATTCAACCCACGACTTCCTGCTTCCACGGCGAACGCTCTAACCACTAGGCCACCGGAGCGGTTTACACACTGTTTCAACCAAAGTGTTTAGAGTGACTTGTGTTTTCATTTAACATATGTGGCTTTTTGGCCAATGGAAAAACAACACCCCAGATGTAACAATTAATTATATTGTGATATTTTTAAACCATTTGAATCACATTATTGCAACTTGGCTGTATCCAAAACAAGACAGTAGTTAATAGGAAAATATTTTTTAAAATATAATTTTGAGTATGTTTTGTGGATGACCAAACTGCCAACCAGTGTAAAAAATTTGAACAATGTTTATTAGAGAATGTTAGTTGTGATTATCTCAATGTATGGTTTACATGTACAAGATACTAGTCATATGATTGGAATGCAAGTTTTTATAATAATACATGTAATAACAAAAACAGGAGAGATGATTTATTTCTTAGCTGTGGCCATGGCACATGTTACCAGCCTGTCTGACCTTATATATTTCTTGATTGCTTCTGTAAATTCAATAAAAATGGATGGAATTATATTTCCTGAAATGAATGTGCACTAATGGAAATGAGTGTTTTAATGGGACCAATGATATGCACTGTACCGAATGTATAACAAGAGTGTTTTAATGGAACCAATGATATGTACTTTACCGAATGTATAACATCAAGAGTGTTTTAATGGGACCAATGATATGCACTGTACCAAATGTATAACAAGAGTGTTTTAATGGAACCAATGATATGCACTGTACCGAATGTATAACATCAAGAGTGTTTTAATGGGACCAATGATATGCACTGTACCGAATGTACAACAAGAGTGTTTTAATGGAACCAATGATGTGTACTTTACCGAATGTATAACATCAAGAGTGTTTTAATGGGACCAATGATATGCACTGTACCGAATGTATAACATCAAGAGTGTTTAATGGAACCAATGATATGCACTGTACTGAATGTATAACATCAAGAGTGTCTTAATGGGACCAATGATACGCACTGTACCGAATGTATAACAAGAGTGTTTTAATGGGATCCATGATACGCACTGTACCGAATGTATAATATCAAGAGTGTTTTAATTTCACCAATGATACGCACTGTACCGAATGTAAAACATCAAGAGTGTTTTAATGGGACCAGTGATATGCATGGTACCGAATGTATAACATCAAGAGTGTTTTATTGAGATCCATGATACGCACTGTTCCGAATGTATAATAATATCAAGAGTGTTTTAATGGGATCCATGATTATGTTCTGTACTGAATGTATAACATCAAGAGTGTCTTAATGGGACCAATGATACGCACTGTACCGAATGTATAACATTAAGAGTGTTTTAATGGGATCCATGACACACTATATCAAACATATAACATGATGGACCTTATAGTAAAGTTGTACTGTACACAGGTAAATATTGTCAGTTGTAAAAGAATAAAAGGATGAATGAAAAAAGTCCAAACATAGTCCCATATTTTTGGACAGTACTGCTTTGTTGTAGTCATGTGATTATAATTCATTGTTGACACAGAGGTTGTTATTATAAATATTGAATATACTTTTCCACATTGGAAGCTTGAATATTTTGATGTAATTTAGTTTTAAAAAATAGTAACAAATACAATACGAATAAAAATACAAATGAATTAAAATGCTTAAGAAATTGTCATGAATAAAAACAGGCTTGTTCAATATTATTTTATTTATATTGTGTTTGCTTCTATAATGTGTACCTACCTGCTTGATAAAATGGGTCACAGCCAATTGACTGCCTACATGTTACCTGCATACTCTGGTTTCTTATGTAATTTATACCATACATGTACATGAGACAAATGAAGCAGTGAAGATATATACATGTATAATTACTCCTATTTTCTTGACTTTTGAGATGATACATTGTATAGGCTTTTCTTCTATGTCTTTTATGAAGCATGCAATTTGATGGAAGATCTATTTTTGTGTAGTAAGTACCACATGTAATAATTGGCAGCAAGGGACAGTTGATTCCATTTTCTAGCAGATGTTGGCTGATGCCATCTGGTAGCAGATAGTTTTGCATATGCCTTTTTCTAAGAAAAATACTCCAGAATAAGTTTTTCATTTTTATTATTTTTACTATTACTATTTTTACTACTACTATTTTTACTTTTACTTCATTTTTGTCATTACCAAGAAGTATACGAACATGACTACAATAGGTTTTGCATGAAAGATTTGCTTTCAGAATTCTATTTACTGCTTGTTTGCAGATCAGCATGCGAATCTGGCACTAAAAGGATATTTCTGTCTGGGAAAAGTCTCTTGAACAGAAGATTGACTGTCTTACATCAATTATGCCAGACAGTAGCTAATCACTTTTGGTGTCCTTCATGAAGAAGTTTGCAGGATGTCATGACAACAAACTGATGTTTCAAGAGCTCATTGTTTGACTACATGTACATCAGTTATTCAATATACATATTTGTCTTGTATAAGTAAACCTGCTAAATGTATATTTACTTTAGGAGATTTCTTGACTGTGATAGTAGAACAGCCAGTTTTATTATTAAAGTGACAATGCTTCCAGACAGATACATAGAAGGTTATGTCAACAAGGACAAAGAAAATTTTCACTATATAAAATTAAACTAATTCGGTGACTAAACTTCATGTGCATGCTTTGTTTTGACTCATATATAGTCTTACAAGTTGAATCCAACTGCAAACTTGATAGATCTAAACCTGCCATCACATTCAGATCAGAATCTGTACAATATGTTAGAGTAATTAGGAGAACAAACAACATCATCCCAAATATTTGGGTGACAGAACAGATTAGAGTCTGTGCTGCTTGCAATTGGACTCTTTTTGTAAGCAAGTACCGTATTTTCCGGCCTATAGGTCGATGCGGAGTATAAGTCGAATTAACCAATTTTGTAAATTTTCCATCCTTCGTCCATATATAAGTCGATTCGGAGTATAAGACGAGACCAGGACAATAACTTGGCTTTGTTTTATATACTACCGGTAGTTACCGGCAATATCCATTGCAACAAGAGCTATGATCATTCCTTCCAGTTGAAAGTTTAAACCTATGGTAATTTATTTGAGAAACTTTGTCAAATACAATTATGGTACTTTATTCAGAGAACCATGCATTGGTACATACACGTGTCTAATTTATATATACATGTATAATCTATTGCATGAAAAGAGTATCAACACCGTGTACTCACCAGCGAATCTTGTAACATACATTGAATCCATAATACAAATATTTCCATCGAAAATATCTACACACGGATGTAAAATATTCAATAATTTTGTCACAGATCATTATGTGACTGAATTTAATGAAAAGAAAATAACAAAAATTACGTAACGGGCGTACGTAATGAATGATGAAATAGTACATGTCCGTAGATTAAATAATGGAAGCTAAAGTGTATTCTTATAATAACTACATGTACATCTCAGGATCTTGCTGTCTCTGAATTCAGTCATTGTAAATTTCAGCACATTTTCCCACCCAAGCTGCTAGTCAAAGTTCTTTGAACTTGCCGGCCAACTATTGCGTCATGTTCTTTTGATGTACTCTAATAAATACAGCAGGCAGAACTGGCTATTTTAACCACTGAATTATGTCACTGTAAATATCAGCACAGCTAAAATGATAAAGTACCGTAGAAACATATGATTTGGGGGATTCAGTAGAATGCATGATCTACATTATTTTATAAATAATCGTAGAACGCTCGAGTTAATATGGATTACATCCCTTTGTAGGATCAATTAGATCAATAAAAAAAAGCTATACCGGTAATTGCTACGTGTATCCAACATTATACTGGAAAATCAAATATTAATGGACCAGTTATTTCATATCTTTTTTTTTTACGAACAAACAATATGCTTTGAATTAGTACAGTACACTATAGATTATAGACTGTAAGTGTGCTATGCGGCCCGGTGAAGTTTTTACCGGTAATTGTTTTCTTTTCTTTTATGTTTGAGAAATAAGAAAAAACACGCAGAATACAAAATAAATAATGACAAAACTTACAAATATAAATGCAGCCATATTATTTTATGACAATTTATTGACATAGTAATTTAACATGAATTTGTACTTCTATGTGACCTGTTTTCGATTATGCCGATTATAGAGCAATAGCATACCGGATACTGTAATCCATATATAAGTCGATGCAATTTCAATGACAAAATCCATATATAAGTCGATTCGGAGTATAAGACGAAGACCGAACTTTCAAGTCAAAAAGTCTCGACTTGTACGCCGGAAAATAAGGTATGGTAAGTGTAGAAGTGTTTTTTTTTCTTTGGTTATCAGGTGTAAGCAAGTTTGGTCAGTGTAGAAGTGGAGTTTTGTCTTTGGTTATCAGGTGCAACAAAGGTTAATACAGTAATGTAGTATGACCAGTGTGAACACCTGATTTCCCATGAACTGATTGTTCCTGGATACATCAGATTGTTGTTGTTGTTGTTGTAGGGTTTAACACCATTTTTCAGCACTGGATATGCAATACATGGCAGCCAGTATAAATGATGGAGGAAGCATACATGCCAACCATTACGCTTTTGGCGTAATCATTACGCTTTTTCCCACTAAATTCCGCGTTACGCGTTAACGTTTATAGATTACGCCTTTTCGATATATCCATCTTGCAAAAAAAAAATATATTTTTTTTTTCGTTTTTATTAGCATTACTTTATATTTTACATACTGTTTTATTTTTAATTAAAAAATACCCTGCTTCTACATAACTACGATATACGAGTATACTTGTCCGTGGACTTTCCTAATATTCATGTTCTATTTATAGCAACTATCATGTTACTAAGATACTTTCAAACTTTCGACCTCATATTCTATTTATAGCGGCTTAGTGAGGAGAGAACAGACTGGTTTCTATTTTGTTTAAATCATTATGCACGTACTCTTTGTTCTAATTTTGTATAGTGCAGAACCAGTCTAAAAGTTTTTTTGCGCTAAAAAGTATTAAAAAATTCTCAATGCGTTTATGAGTGCAAAAAATATCTCTTAAATAATTTCACAGATGGGTTAGAAAAAGTCAATAATAAACAAAGCAAAATGTAATCAATCCTCCAAACACGACGAGGGCATCATCACGTGACGTCTAATCGTTGGCGCTAAATGGCTTCAGATGTTAAGATGGATTCTAGTCTTTGTGTATGTTAGAGCACATTTTTTTCCCCAAGAATTTCGCAGATGGATCAGAAAAAAGCAAAACAACGAGTCCTCCAAAGATTCAAAGATGAATATATGAATGGCATAATACAGCGTTCCATTCTAGGACAGCATCATGCTCATTGCAGACTGTGCGGGAACGATTTTAGCATTGGTCATGGTGGTAAATTTGATGTGGAAAAACACATGAAAACAAGGAAACACATCGAATTAGCTCGCATTACGAACTCTAATACTAAGGTAACTTCTTATTTACAGCAGAGCTCAAGTGCAGACTTGAATACTATAAATGCTGAGGTGTTATTTACCGAGTTTTTAATAGAACACAGACTACCCTTAGCGGTAGCAGACCATGTTGGTCCCTTGTTCAAGCGGATGTTTCCTGATTCGAAAATTGCGGAAAAATATGCTTGTGCAAGAACAAAATCATCTCACATTGTTTGGTGCCTAGCAGAAGATACTTCACTTAAAATTGCAGAAGCAATGAAAATTGGGCCGTTTAGTATTGCCACAGAGGGGAGTTGTGATTATGATGATAAAAAGTTGTACCCAGTATGTGTTAGATACTTTGACAGTGAAAAAGGCAAAGTCATGAGTGTTCTTCTTTCTTTACCAGAATTAACAGTAGATTCCACTGGACAAAACATTTTTGATTTGCTTGACAATGTTTTGAAGAAACATGACATAAGTTGGCAGAACTGTATGGGGTTTGCAGCTGACAGTCAAAAAGCTTCAAAAGTGTTAGATTCTCTGTCAAGAGATATCCCTTTCTATTGCCACCCTTGTCTAACTTGGATCATCTGGAAGAAGAATTCCTGAAGTATCAAGTTGGGATTCTACCTGACAATATACTTAATGCAGATACAGTTGATGTGCAATGGCACCTTATTTCCCAGCTAAAAGACTCTATCACTGGAAGAAATAAATTTCCTCTTCTTTGTCAGGTTATGAAAGGAATATTGGTTCTTTACCATTCTAATGCTGACTGTGAGTTATTGTTCAGTGTTGTTAACAAAAATAAAACTGAATTCAGGTCCAGGCTAAGTAACCCGGTACTGAGTGCTCTACTGGTATGCAAAACATTCATGGCCTCAGCTGGTACAAAATGTTTTGAAATGCAACATAACAATCTGTTGCTTTCTAAAGCTAAAAGTGCTACATATGAACACTTGAACCATTAATGAATGATAAAAGACGAGAAAAGCAAATAAATCATTGTTAATTGTAATTGTAGTATGTTATATGTGGATTACTCTTTTTCTGCTTGGATTCCTCTTTTTGACCACTTGGATTACACTTTTTCCTCGTCAGGGGTTGGCATGTATGAGGAAGAACCTGGGAAAACCTGGAAAGAACTACCAACCCACAAGAAGCTACTGGTAAGCTTTCTAACGTACCTACATTTGCCAAGCCGAGACTCGTAACTCATGCAGACAGAGGTGAGACAGCATTGATCCATTATGGTTAGCACATTAGAACACTCTGGTTTCCCCCAGAATATTGATTATATCTTGTACTAGAAAGAATGATTGTGGGATTTGTGCTGATTTCTCAAAATTCTTGCAAAAAATCTAATGAATGCACAGAAATAAATATCAATTTTCTGGTCCCAATTTCTTTTACTATTATATGGAGAAAATTCACCCCTTATTTTGAAATGTAACAGAATGTCCCACCAGGTCCCCCTTTTTTCAGTTCAGGAATAGAAGATAACTTGCAACTTATTTTAAATGTATTGGTTTGCATTATTAGCTATTAATTATAAAATAAAGCAACTCAGTATGATTTCCTTGCAGAATTCCCCCCCCCCCCCCAAAATAAAATAATTCAGCTGTCATTCCAGGCAGATCAGAAGCTTCCATGTAAACAACACACAACCCTCTGGTCACAAGCCCAGTACTGGAATCTCTGAGCCACTATAGATCACTCCATTTTGGATGTTGCAAATGCAAACAACTTTGCCTTGCACCTGTGACTCAGAAGTACATAATATCTGTAGAGAGTACCAAATCAGAAAGATATTACTATTGCATGATTTCTCAACATTTCAAGTCACAAAAGTCAAAACAGTCCTTTTGAATCATTATCATGTTTTTCCACCACAGAACAATATTCATTAATAGCAAAATCCCACATAAGCCAAGCCCTCCCCTCCCGGAAAAGTAAAAAGTTAGCTATCTTAAAAATGCTCATTGCTTTTTTTGACATTGTAACCAATTAGCAGAAGATTACTAAATGACTGCAAACGTCCTAGGATAAGATTTTTCAATTTTGCAAATATTTAACATGTCCAGTATGGCTGCCATTACCAAAAACAGCAACCTTTTAATGTAGCTCAGATTTCTTTGCCATTTTTTTTGTTGGCATTTGATCTTTAGACATCATTTAGGTGAGCTGCTAGGCCTAAAAGGTGCTGTTAAAGCGAGGTAGGATGCGAAGTATTGTCTTTAATTTTTCAAAGCCTGTTTTTTTGTATGTTAGTTTATATATAAATCTAAAAGTTTTTTTTTAACATTAGAATTAGAAAAAAATTAGTATTTTCCTTGTAATTGTACATACGCATATAAAAATGACGAAAAGAAAATAAATGAAAATTTGTCATTAGCCCAAGTTGGGGTTGAAGATTTGCTTGAATGCTACTTCAGATAAAATAAAGGGTTAATTTCTTGCTGTAGATAAAGTGTACTACCTCTAGCATCCTGTATGTCAGTCTGAGAACAAGTCTACCATTTGGTTCAGAATATAGATGAATGGAACAGTGGTGCATGTCTATCATATTGAAACTGATATGATTCTAATTGTGCTTCATTGCAAATATTCTAACAGACTGTGAACTATGAAATATATTTGCATTGAGTTAACTTGCATTTGCTATATAACTATAGAAGCCAATCTGCCAAAAATGACACGGACATGAATGCTTGCTTGCTCTTTGTGTATTAAAAAAGATGAATTTTGTTTAAGACAGAAATTTTTCTGATGTTGTATAAAACTAATGTATTCCTTTGCTGTAAAATGTTATTTAGGCTCCATGCAGATATTTTTTTTTTGTTTGTTAAACAATTATTCTTTTTTTGTAAAGTGCTCTCATTAGTATATAAAGGATTTGTACTGTTTAGTATATACAGGAATTCATATTTATTAGGTTATTTATGGCAGATGTATGGACTAGTGAATCTGGCTGCCCATACGGGATTGATGATTGGAACCGCAATTATATTTTTAAAAATCGTCCAGGTAGATGATTCCTGTTTATATAAGCTCTTGATGTGGAGACATTTTCATGGCCATCTCCTAAATAGTTATATAAAACCACATGTACATATTCATATCTAAGAAGAACTGCCTCCATTCACTCCACCCTCCACACACGTACAATGTGTACACACACACACACACACACGATGTAATGCGTGTTTATGCCCTTCCAAGATTTTGACTTAGATATGTTTTGTTACCAATAATTGTACTTAAATTTTTCATACATTGAGGTATTTGTTTGTAACAAGCCAGCCTAATACAGTTAACACAGCAGAGGATTGGGTGTGGCTTATTATTATAAATTGATACCCATATTGTCAAAACTGGGTACAAATGGAGGTGGGCAGTCTTACCCTAGGATAAATATGGTAAATTGTTTTGTGGTTGGTTTTTTAGACACATGGGTACGGTATTTGTATTCCATAAACACTTTTTTTGTTACTACCACAGATAGAATGTTGACTTCGCATAGAGAGTAAGCTTACTATCCATTCGAAGATTAAATGAAGTACCATGACTATATGTTGCATCTTTATAATTTGTCTCTTCGCCGTTTTTAAATCACACATAGAAACATTTTTATGTAATTTTAAATGTTCAGTGATAGCTGAATCTTTCCAGAAAATATGTTATCAAGAGGAATACTTTAAAAGCCTCCAAATTGGCATCAACCTTAAAGCCTGCATCAGGAAAAGAAATGTATAAATTTTTTTGGGGTGTAGTTTCCAGCAGTAGACATTTCATCTAGCAGCCATTGTCTTCTTGAATTGTGACTGAAATGATGTCAGTGATATTGATTAATGTGTGTCTAAAGAATCAGAGGTATTTGCTTTATTTGATGTTGTTGTAAAGCTTAGCGCTATATTTTTGCACACGATACGCTATTCATGGCAGCAAGTATTAATAGTGGAGAAAGAACGCGGGGGAAAACCCTCGGAAAGAGCCACAGACCCATGAGAAGTTACTGACAAGTTTTTTCACATTCCCACATTGGCTGAATCTGAGACTCGAACCCATGCAGACAGAGGTGAGATGACAGTGATCTGTAATGGAGAGCGCTTTAGACCACTTGGCCACTCGGAGCCCCCATTTTTTTAGTGTAAAAGTCCAGATGCTTGATCATTGTTTGCCTTATGTATCTTCTTGAAATCACAGGCGGGATATGCATTGCAGTGCATAACGAATTGAAACAATGGCTATCATGGTACAGACTAAAGTATATGTAGATTATTTTCTAGCCTGGTTCCCTGCTGCGTATCCTCCCTGCGTTGTTTTCCACTATTCATCAAGATATGAGTAAAGCAGGGAACCAGACTAATTGTTTCCACACTTAGCCTGCTTCCCAGCCTCATCATTGGACACTGCATCTTTATCAAGAACAGATGCCACTGACCTATATGCAGTCAATTGTTACAATGATTGCTTGATATAGTAAGAATTGTTCTGATTAAAAACAAACATAGAAGGAAATCTTAAAATAAGTAAAAAGTATTGTTGCTATCAATGATAGATGCTACATACAGTCCATTGCCCAGGTTAATGTACATGTCATGAATTGCAGTTATAGTTCCTAAGTTGATGTAGTAGTCATGTGTATTGTTTTTCTTTAGAACTAAACTATATTGCTAGGGGTGAAAGGACCCGGTTACACACTCTGGTTATAGAGTAAATCCCTGTATGTTATCTTTGAATGAAGCATAAAAACGGTGACTTGTGGTTCTGTTTTTCGATGAGATAATTGTTTTTTTTTTATTTCATTAATTATTAGATATGCAATGCACATGTATAACTTTTTCATCTTTTCCCACTGCCCAATCAAAACATTCTTTACATTTGATTATTACAACTGAGCACTAATAATTTTAATACCTATAAACTTAATAACAATGGATGAACCTCCATCTGAAAAAGACAAATCTTGCGGCTGGAAAAAATAATATAACTGAAGAAAGTGAAAAAGAGCAGACCACTTACAAAAAAGTTGTTTAAACATCAGTAAAACAAATTTAGGTTGGAAAGGAATACGGTAATTTGAAAGACTTGTGCTACTATGGACACCATTATATATATATATATATATATATATATATATATATATATATATATATATATATATATATATATATATATATGAGGGAGTCTTGTGTCTCTTTAATGTTTGATATTTTGTCCCTTGAACAGCATTATATTGAGTGATATATCACTTTTGGTTGGATACTTTCTCTTGTGAACAGCATTATAATGAGGGAGTGATGCAAGCATTTTAAGGTTAGAGACTCCCTCCAATTAACAGCATTATAATGAAAGAGTGATGCATCACTTTAAGGTTGGATACTCCCTCCAATTAACATCATTATAATGAGGGAGTGGTGCATCACTTTAAGGTTGGATACTCCCTCCAATTAACATCATTATAATGAGGGAGTGGTGCATCACTTTAAGGTTGGATACTCCCTCCAATTAACATCATTATAATGAGGGAATGGTGCATCACTTTAAGGTTGGATACTCCCTCCAATTAACATCATTATAATGAGGGAGTGGTGCATCACTTTAAGGTTGGATACTCCCTCCAATTAACATTATAATGAGGGAGTGGTGCATCACTTTAAGGTTGGATACTCCCTCCAATTAACATCATTATAATGAGGGAGTGGTGCATCACTTTAAGGTTGGATACGCCCTCCAATTAACATTATTATAATGAGGGAGTGGTGCATCACTTTAAGGTTGGATACTCCCTCCAATTAACATTATAATGAGGGAGTGGTGCATCACTTTAAGGTTGGATACTCCCTCCACTGAACAGCATTATAACAATCTTTACAGGGTTTGAATACAAAATAAGATTCAGCATTCTGTAGTGACTGTTTGAATCCTTTCATACAGTGTACAATAAATGGCAAAGCACAGAGTTGGTATTGATCTAGAGGCTGGGTACAGCATGGGATAACATCATCTAGATGATAGTGTTTCTTAGTTCTGTGAGAGATAGGCTATAATTTTGCCATGTCAGCACACCTAATTTCACCATAGGGAATACAAATTGTTGGGAAGCCATTATTCCCATGAGGATACGTTGTAATTGTTGCAGAGACTGCTGAATGCTGGAAACATTGTTACCATTTAGTTTCAGCTGAATTTTTTTTTGCTTCCTGCTTGAATAATAATAATAGTAATAATAAAAATAACAATGATACTAATTTAAAATATCTTTTCATTTTATTTTTAAAATAATTACAATTACTGTAAATTCACTTTATTCCTTCTGATTGATACATTTACTTAAAATTACAAGTTAAAAAACCTTAACACAGAAAATTATATACCCATGAAAAGGAATGAATGAACTGTTAGCAACAGTAGTTGTTATCAGCTAGTTCTGCTGCAGATAACAAACCTAACAAGCTGAACAGAGGCAATGTTTCTCTCTCAAGTATTTCAAACAATCAGTCATATAGACTTATTTTCAGTCTCAGTATCAACAATCTTGAATGCCATGTAAACTGAATTACAAGATTTTTAGCTTATTGACCATCAGAATTTAAACAAATCTTGTGTGTGAGAGATTTATCAGTCTGCCTACCTCAGCACAATATAACATGCAAAGCATTGCTGCAATGTTTATACACCAAACATACCACTATGATAATGTTAAGCTGGTATACAGTAAAATATCCTATTAGCAGTTGCTCTTCAGAGCCTCTTGCAGATAAGGCTGTTTAATTTCTTTACTTTAATCTGATGCTTAGTAAAGGGTATAATATAAGGAGACACTATGTCATCTTTCCCTTTTTTGTTTCTTGCATAATGCCTAAGAGTACAGGATACACATACATTTTGGCATAAAGTGGACTCTTTCTAACAAGTTACTGACACTCTTTTTGACTACCCAACATATTTCATTATAGTCGAGGTAATTTGCAACACGTTTATATATATATATATATATATATATATATATATATATATATATATATATATATATATATATATATATATATATATATATATACATGCATTACAAGGTTTAAACAGAAAGTGTCTTATAATGAGATGTTGCCCACACCCAGATAAATTTAATAGCTCTCTCTCTCTCTCTCTCTTTCTCTCTCTCTCTCTCTCTCTCTCTCTCTCTCTCTCTCTCTCTCTCTCTCTCTCTCTGTATGGTGTGTGTGCATGCTCTTAAAATCTGAAGCCATAAAGGTCTAAAATCCTATTTAAAAAATTGGCAAATTTTGGGTGGTAAAAAAACAGGTCTAAAAACTTAGGTTTTACCCTCTGTATTTTGTAATGCAATTAAAATGTCCAGATTATTTGGTATCATTGTAGAACTAAATCTGTCTACCTTTCTATAGGACCACCCACTTTAGTGTATCATGCATGAACTCGATGCTACAATAGTTTACTACCTCATGCCTCTGTGCTTGGGGTTAATGTGTTAATGCAACTGAAAACTTAATTGTTGATTCCCATAGACTGAAAAAGGAATTTTGTCTGTTTACCTATTTTCCTGACCACTCTGGTGGCCTAAAGGTTAGTGATCATGGGTTCAATCCCTGGTCAAGTCATAACAAAGACTAACAAAAATGGTACTAACAGCTGCCTCGCTTGGCATTCAGCATTAAGAGGTTAAATTTGGGACTGGTTGGCCTGGTCTCAGGATAATGGGACTGGGTGGGACATAATACTACCTGTCTGCAGCATGATGCTCTAGTGCTAGACATCGCTATAAACTGCCTCACTGCAGACATCATAGTGATATGACTAAAAGTTTTTAAAAGCTATGTTTATAATCATAATCACACACATACACACATTTTCATATATATATGTATATATATATATATATATATATATATATATATATATATATATATAATTATATACAGACTGTACTGTCACCTGATCTGCTATGCATTAGTATTTTCTGGAAAACAAATGATTTCTAGTGGACAAATTCCATCGTTCATAAACAAAATCATACCAATTATAACCATGACAGAAATCAGATAGACATTACATGATAAGAGGTAGGCAGGCAAAAACTCAACCTTCCGTCATGGACGATGATCCAACACTATAAATTTAAAATACATTTTAAAAGAGTTTAATGATATAAAAATACAAGAACTAAAATACAGTGAAATAAAATGGTAATTTAATGGAATTAAGAATTAAAACAAATTGAAATAAACTCTTCAGTAATGATAAAAGAAAATTTGATCAGTGTTTGTGGAATCTATGATTGTCTCGGTGGACTACTAAAATTTCTCCGATAACTTTATGGATAACTGGACTTTTTGACCCAGTTCACATTTGTGTCATTGCACAAGCTTTCAGTACACAATTTGGATAATGTGTATTACCATTACCATTATGTCATTTCAACAATGTTTGTATGAAAAATACATTTTAACTTTTTATATTCTATCTTGATTAATTTTCAGTGGGTGTTTTTCTGTTTGAAAGTTGCATTACTGTTTACATTATGCCATTTTCATGAGTCGTTCATTATAGATGATGTAAATCGCTTAAAGCTTCTAAAGATTAGGCGCTATACAAAGTCCTCATTATTATTATTATTATTATTATTATTATTATTATTATTATTATTATTATTATATAACCTTAACCACCCTTTTTCATATATAAATGTGAGAAAAAGAAACCTTCATTATGCTTCAGCATAGAATAGAAAAATCCCATCCACAGGATACAAATTTACCATTATACATTCTGTAGCCTAGTGTCTGAAGAAATATTTTGACCCTTGGATAAAATTTTCCAATTCTGTACTGATTGGTATGAAATGTTACATTCTAAGTCTTGATATAGAGTTAAATCTGTACAGACGGATAGCTCTTTAATGTTATTCATTATGAAGAGGAATTCTTTATGTGGAGGTGGACACAAGAAGAGAGTTGTCCTGCTATTACTTGTCAACAGTTTTGGGTTATTTGAATGGTCATTTCTTCAGATTTCTTTAGAAAATTATATTTCTGTTGATTATTCTCCGCTTAATCTTCATTGGTTGATTTGGCTTTCGAACAAAGAACTTTTAAACAAAGCATAGGTATGCATGCTTTTTGGGGTAATTCACTTTGTTTAGTGGTAGTATAGTGGTCCCTGATTACATAATTTCTCAGTATATCACCACCCTTCTTGTAACATGTGTATCATCATGGATCTAATTAAATTGGCTTCATTTGTGGTGTTTTGTCAATTTTTAATTTTTTTCTCTTTTGAAGCTGCATTTTTTTTTAGAACACCCTCCCCCCAAATATGTTAAATATCGTTAGACTTCTGACTGTTATTGTGACAAACATTTGTACCTTAATGAATGGGATCACAAGAAAGTTAACTTTATTGGTTTCACCAAATTGTGTTATAAAGGGGGAGTGCTGTATTGGAATTTTCATTATAATCCAGGAAGAGCAGGATTGTAAAATAGTGGAAAAGTGTGGGTTTTGCTTAGCCATGGAAATAACAGCTTTATTAAGATACAAGTTTGCCAATTTCTTTAAAGTGCAGTCTATTTTGAAAAAAATATGCTGGTTGTGTGGCCTTATTCCTCACTACAGTGAAGTGACAGTTTGGTACCAGGCGATTGACAATTCTGGCTCATTTAGCAGGAATAAATGGGATAAATGAGCTTGCTTTCATGATATATGGATTATGATTGCTAATGTTCAATATTGTTTGAATTGAGAATGAAAAGAACTGACAGTTGGTAGCAATAAATTTATGACCATTGGTAATACAGTGTTTATATGCTGCCAGAAATCAATATTATCTTGTAGGTCTGTAAAGAACTATGTCATATTCACTGTATTGTGATTTAAATTGTTATTCGGAAGTACTTTGTACAGTTTTTTTTATACACAAAAGCTGGTTACCATGGTCTTCTGAATGTCATCCAAATTGTGCATGTGGCAGATAAGTGTTAAATAAAAACTGATATCATCCATTAATATTCAAAGTTTTTACATACATGGGGTAACATGTTTTTTTTAAATATTTGAATATATTCATATTTTTGCTTCATCATTTTTATTCATCCTCCTAAAAACATATATATATATATATATATATATATATATATATATATATATATATATATATATATATATATTTATACCACATACATTAAAAATAACATGGCCTTTGAAGTGTTGGTATAAAGCAATTTGATATACCGATAGTATTGGTATATCAAATTGTGATTTGTCCTTGGCGTATGAATACGCATAATGAAGATGTTTTTATAGCTATTATACTCTCTAAACATGGATATGAATTTCTTATAATATTACATTTAAAAAGGAAAAAATAACAAATAAATGATTTTATATAAAAAAAAAAAAAACAACAATACTCAATTCAGGAAATAAATATTATTGAGCTCCGCCCTGTGTCGTCTGCTGTCATCTCTGTCAACACTGCTGTTTCAAGTCTCTCCCTCTGGCAAAAATCAAACACTGCAACTCTGTGGAAAAAAGAAAACAATGACATCAGATACGGAGCAAGATCAAGAAGCAACATTTAATCTACTAAACTGTGAGTTAATTGGAGAGTTTGATAGAAACAATTGGCTGAGACATTTGTAAATGAAAATGATCATTGTGTTAGGGAAGACAGATTTGTACACCATGAGCCTGATGATATACTAAAATTTATAGAAAGTAATCAGAATGCAAACACTTTAAAAAAGACACTTTTTGATGTAAGGCTAGTGACAGAATTCTTGCAGTCAAAAAATGAATTCAGAAAGTTAGACAAGATAAACCCATCTGAATTGGATCAGCACCTGGCTTGTTTTATACTCAATGTTAGGAGAAAAGATGGATCTGAGTTTGAACCGAACAGCTTAAGAAGCATCATCAGCTCCATCGATCGCCACCTTAAAATCAAGAAATATGCAAGTACAATCATGAGAGGAACAGACACAAATTTTGCATTAACAAAGGAAGCTCTTCGGGCTAAGCAAAAAGATTTAAAATCTAAAGGAAAAGGAAATAAACCCAATCGGAGTCAACCGATCACAGATGAAGAAATAAATGCCTTGTATAGTAAAAAACTAATGGGGATGGAAACACCTGAAGCCATTGTTAACACATTATTGTTTAACAACTCTGTACATTTTGGATTGAGGGGAGTGACTGAACATTACAATTTGAAATGGGGGGATGTTACACTAAAGAAAGATGTGAATGGCCTGGCATATCTTGAACTCAATGAAAGGCAGACAAAAACAAGAACAGGAGACAAATGTCAAGGACATCAGGGATATTAATCCTAAGATGTATGAAAACAAAAACAACAAAGAGAGAGATCCACTTGCTATCTACAAACGGTATGCTGAGCTAAGACCAGCAGACTTTTGTCAACGTGAAGATCCTTTCTATATTGCGCCCAAAACTATGCCAATCTCAGCGACAAACCCAAAATGGTTTAGGAAACAAGTCGTTGGAATTAACAAACTTGGAACCATCATGAAAAAAATGAAAGAGAAGGCAAATATTACAGAAAGAAAGAAATTAACAAACACAAGTAGCCGCAAGTACTTAATTCAGAAGTTAAGAAACAAAAACATTCCCCCAACTGATATCATGCAAATTTCTGGCCACAAAAACGTGCAGTCTATAAACAGCTACTCAAACATTAGTGAAAAACAACAACAGACGTACTCCAATTACCTGAGCAACACCGGCCACCCAAGTAATGATGATGTTAACCCCCACCCCCACAACAAAGAAATTTCCAGCTGCACAGCTGCAGACTGCAGTATATCAAGTTCCCAAACGTGTAATATTCAGCAGAATAAGATTATCAGCAACCCATTCTACGGATCAAACATCACCGTACAAAATATGTTTGTTATGAACGAGATCCCTAACTGGGTCAACTTTCAACAGGTGAAATATGGACATTAACGATATCAATGAAATGTGGTTAAGGTTAAATTGTTTAGTTACCTATTGTTCCTTCATTATTTTGACATTCCGGCTCGAATCGTACGGTTGCTATCGATGAAAATGGCTGCACTGTTACTGTTCATGGCAACGAACGCTGCAAATTAAATGTTTGCATGCACATTATTAAAAATATTTTGAATGTTAACTATCAGCCTTGTGTTTTCATTTCATTAATATTGCTAAAGTAAACATATATAAATTAATATGAATGAAGTGTACGGGAAATTATGAATAACTACAGAACTTCTTTTTTGAGCGTACATACATGCGAGGGGTTGTGAAGAGTTCACTCCCCTAAAGTGCGCTGTTTGTGGCCGTCAGTTTTATCTCCAATATAAAATGAAAACTTTGATGTGGTATAAATAAAATATATGTATAGTATGTACGCTGTATCAATGATATACCACTCGTATAAATTTTCATTAAAAGGAAACTCGGGCAAGCCTCGTTTCCTTTTAATGAAAAATTTATACATCTTGTGGTATATCATTGATACAGCGCATATACTATACATATACTAATCATATATTGATTATTAGTGTTGACATGTTTACCTTCATCTAAGTCTAGGACATGGAAATACCAAGTGCACTGGATGTTTACCATGTTCTTTATGATGACATGAGTAACACATTTTATTATCTTGATAACTTCGATTGTTCTATAAATGAACTTTTGACCCTCAGTCTGGTTCTGTTTTTGTGTCAGTTTTTTTTGTAGTCTTGTTTACTTTACATGTTACTGATTCTCTTTTTAACATCTTTGCAAAATAATCTTATTGTTGTGTTCAGTATTTGATTTGGGTGGAATTATTTTTTCAAAGTAGTATTCACTGGAATATGAGGTAATTGCTAGTAATATTGTTTGACATGAAACATTAATTTAGACTTGTAGTGAATTCAGATAAAAACACTTTGGGAAGTACAGATCACTCAAACATCTCATTTCTGTGCAACTTCACATTTGACCAAGATGCCAGATGGTTATGTGAGAAAGTGTGTCAAAAGGTTTCTGTTGTTTGATGGTTCTTCCTCAAAAATATACTGACTTCTAGGTAGAGCTTATCATGTGCTTTAAGTGGTATTAATCCCCACAAAAACCATTGTCACTGATAGTGCCAAAAAAAGCTAACCTAATATATTAAGTGAAATAAATGATATTCTGGTATATAAAAAACATTGAATGTAGAAAATCAAAGAAAACAAAAAGGTCACATGGTAACCTTGTTATCTATCACCCCTAGAACAAAGGACAAGGTTGTGAATAAATGTAAAACAGTTCTGTATTTTGTACAAAATTTCAAGGGTGCAGATTAACAGTGAAAGTATGTTTGTTGGCACAATGTCAGCATGTATGTGGAAATTCATGTGCATGCAGAACAACTGCAAGAAAGTCATAATCGATATGAAATTCATAATCTTGAAACCTATCTTTTTACGCATCATAAAATTGGCTAGCTTAAGTGCCCCTCTTGATTCATTTTGGCAGGTTGGTCTCCCTTTGTCTGGAGGGGGCTACAGTAGCCCTGTTGGTAGAACAACAGACTCGTAATCCAGGGGTTGTAGGTTTGATGTCTTTAAAGGTCAGCCTATGTTGGCTGTCTCTGTCCTTGAGAAAAAGGATTAGCTCACATTTCCTAAGCATGATATAGCCATTAATGTGTTACAAGTGCCTATAAAATCAGCATTCTCTTTAATGCATACTGTATTAGCTCATGTACAGTATATTAAGACTTCTAGTCTGTCCTAATTTCTCAGATGGGTTTATTAAGTTGAATCAACATGTGCAGCTTGCACTTAAGTCTAACCGCTTTTGAACAAAATACACTATGTGTTTAAGAGTGTGAAATTAGCTTTTAATGGAATACATATTAATCTATTGTCAGTTCATTATAAATGTTGGCAAACAGAGACATTACACTATCGCACTCAGAGGTAAATCTTAGCAAACAACAGCACTGCACCATTGCACCCAAAGTGTATATGCTTATCTACAGATGTCTGCAACTTAATGCTGTGATGCCTATCATCAATAGTTTTTTTATTACGGTATAGTGGAATCTGTTAGAGCTGAGCTGTTACAGACTGGGAAAATATTTAACTTGTGCCAATTACTAGATAAAGAATGATAATCAGTTTAAGAAATTATTTTAAAAAGTTGTTAATCACCTGTACAATTAATTGTTGTAGGTAACATCTTATCATTTTCCCAGTTATCAACTTTTTGTAAAAGCAGACATTGTACATGTAGTGAAAACAACAGTTCTCTGTTCACGTTTGACAAGGAAACTCTTTGCATATCATGGTACATGTAGTAGAAAAATCCATTGTGGCAAGTTGGCTTCTGGTCCAAGATTATTATGATGTTAGTTGGATTACATACACAAATTAGTATGCATTAGTTTGTTGCAGGAGAGAAATAAGAAGTTTGGTCAGATTACAAAGCAGTTTGGGTCTATGGATTGATAAGGTACATTATGTGCAAAAAGCTGTGGCAGCTCAGATGTTAGTTGTTATATATATATTGTATGCTTAACTTTTACTCAATTGTAAGTTGTAAATTTGATAATTTTAACAGAATATCGGTGATTGTAAGTTTGTATGTTATATAGCATTTGAGTTCAAAACATTCTAGACCCAGTTTATTTTACAATTAGATTGGAGTTTTCCATTGGAATGATTTTACTCCAGGTCAGGTAAAATTTTATGTAAATTGAGATTCAATGAACAAAAATTGATTACTGTTGTAATTCAGTCAATGGGAATCCATTTTGAGAAGAACTGATAGTAATGTTCAGAATCCATTTTGAGAAGAATTGAGAGTTGTCGTCAGATATATTTGAAAGGAATTATTGATCTAAAATATTCATTGGAATTACTAAAATGCTCATTCACTTTTGGATTTGTGAACTCATTCAAAGACTGCATCATTGTGTTACATCAGGACATACATTTGGAACATTCTATATTTTGGACTTGTGATAAGACATTTACAATTATTGAGATTAAATTCACAATACTTTTAAGAGGCTCTTGAATTATAATTTTGTATTATAGAGAAATAAATTGCTTGTTGATTTTACTTTATTGCTGCTTTCACATTTCTTTCTGTTATGCAAGTTAAGACCCAGAGCCATATAAGTTCTATATGAAACTAGTAATTCAAATGTCAAGAGTGATATCCCAGGTCCGCTGATTGTGTATCACCTTGGAAAGGGTACTTGGTGACAATTTCCTTGGCATGAGATGTGTGTTGACAGTAATGTGGAATGTGCCACACCCATTTTGTCAATTACTGGCACCTTTTTTGTCAATGATTTAATATTAGCATGCCTATTGTACACAGAAAATAGCTCATCTAGCAATGCCCAATTGTTCACATTTTCTCTGATCTTGTTCAGAGATTTTTCCAGACAGTAGAGCCTTGTAAACTGAATTTAATAGAAGTAATGCATAACCTGTATTTTTTGTGTAGCTTACACTTTTTCACATTTTCTTGGATCTTGTCCCATGATTTTTCCAGACAGCAGAGCCTTATAATCTGAATTTAAAGAAGTAATTCAGAACCTGTATTTTTATTTATTATCTTTCCACCGTGGAATGTTATTAGCTTGATATGTTACACCGATGACATAGTCAGTTCTTTAAATATTTTGAGATACAGAGACAATTTTGTTTGTCTCCTAGTCTTTTTTTTTTGCCCAAACAGAATTTATCCTTTGTGGTTTTTGAAAACTCCAAGTGAACCTTTGGGTGAGGCTTTCTTCCATAGTCATTATACTCCCTGTATTGTTTAATCACTTGCCAAGGTGGAAGGAGCAAGCTTTATGCCTAGTCTTCCAACACAATTTGCCTCCAGTTTAATGGCAATTAAATTTCCATTTCCCTCCTTAACCAACCAGGAGTAGCAAAGATTCAATAACTTTCATTATTTCAACTACCTATTGATTTGTCCAGTCTTAGTTGGACCTGTGGATAAGCAAGATAGGTTTTTAGTCCTGTTACGTACTTAGGCTCGAATAAGCAGCAACACAGAAAGAGTGAAAACTAGCAAGCTTGTTAAACTTTAACAAACGATTTATTAAGTACAAATGTTTTCATAAGAGAACATAAATAAACTTACGGTTTTAGAGAATCAAGTCCAAAAATAATCCAATATAGAATTCACAAAAATAATCCAACCACTCCGGTGGCCTAGTGGTTAGAGCGTCCGCCCCGGAAGCGGGAGGTCGTAGGTTCGATCCCCGGCCGAGTCATACCAAAGACTTACAAAAATGGTACTAACAGCTGCCTCGCTTGACGCTCAGCATTAAGAGGTTAGTGTTAGGACTGGTCAGCCTGGTGTCAGGATAATGTGACTGGGTGAGACATCATGCTACATGTCTGCGGCATGATGTTTCAGTGCTAGACATCACTATAAACTGTCTCACTGCAGACATCGTAGCGATATGACTGAAACTTTTTTAAAGCTACGTTAAAAATCCTAATCAAACAAACAAAACAAAAATAATCCACTAATGGAATTGCAAGAGTCCTGATAAATAAATGTCCTAATAGTTCCAGGTTCGAATCTTGACGATGTAATCCAATATGGACGTGATTTAGTCAGTTCTTGTTTTTATAATAATCCAAATGAAAATCTATGAGCACATATTCTTTTCCAGATAAATAAAATAATTCCTCTTGCTCCACTGAACTGAAATAATTTCCAATATAACTCAAAACACAACTATTAATTTAAAGCCCAGAGATTCTACTACCGTTAGCTTCCAAAACACAGCACAAAACACAGCATATATATATATATATATATATATATATATATATATATATATATATATATATATATATATATATATATATATATATAATTCCCTTGTAAACAAAAGGGGTCACGTGAAACTGGAAGGTTATAAAAACAAAGGTATGATCATTTAAACACGTACTCACGGAATGATCCAGATAAGAATCAGCCACCTCTCACCCCCAAGAACTAAAATAAAAAGATGTCCTTGGATTTAGCCAATCGTTTTAGAAGCTTGTTGACACTTCCTGAAGCAGGGTCAGAAATGAGGTCAACTTCTGTTGTTTACAAATAGAGTCTAGGTCAACATGAATTTTCCAGAATAGATATCTCCCAATTAATGAATTTTAAACCCAAAATGACAAATTTGGATCTGACAATTAAAAATAAATGATTTAAATCAAATATACGTAACAGTCCCCATGGGGGCACTCAGCTTCAATCTCAGTTTGATCAAAGGGAAATGGAAGGGTCATTATGTCTTTTCTCTTCCTCATGAGGCTCTGTTAATGTTTTGGCTTCATCTATTTCAAGGTGGGTTGTTAGTTCTATCGAAAGAGCTTAACAGTCCCTTACCAGTAGGGACATTTCTTTAATGAAACTTGTGGTCCGAGTAATTGATGCCTTCTAGGCCTACCTAAATCAATCATCCTTTTAAAATGTCTTGAATGTCATGAAGGCACCATTTTGGTAATCACATACATGTAAGTTGTAACCTTCCTATTCTACCTAAGCTAATTTTGATTATGAAATACTTAGGGTTCCAATTACTGAATGGCATTCATCCATTTTTTGGATATCCTGGCATAATGTTTGTCTGTGGAAAAGATGATAGTTCTGCGCATGAGTGAATGGTACTGAGTTGACAATTCTTCTCTCAGGGGGAGGATACATGTATTTTTACATCAAACAGACTTTCTAGGCACAAAAAGAGCAAGCAATGAGAGGTAAGTATTACATATTGAAAATTAGTTTTCAACGCATGCACACCTGCCCCAAAAATAAACTAAATTGTGTAGGAGCATTGGAAGATTTGAGGAGGATTTATTTATTCACAGTGATTGTGATTTTGATTCAGTGAATGTGTTCACTTGTTTTTACTGTGCTTTAGCTACACCATAATTTTATGGTGTTATTATTGACATGGTGAATTGAGTAAATTTTGAAATACTGAAGTTGTATGCTGATTGGCAGTGAATTAAGGAATTCTTGTGATCAAGATCCTTTTACAAACAAATCTTCCTACAGCTACTATAAAGTATGCCACGCTGAAAATATTGAATTGGATTCTGTGTTCAGTCACGGGCCTAATGGTTTCACAGAATTTGTATTCGTTTATTGGGACTTATGTTAGAAGATATCATTGTGTTGAGGGAAGGTCTTTGCTATAACTGTTTGTATAGCACTTGATTTTATCTGATCAATAGCTAGTAGCAATGAGGTATTAGGCTGATGGGAAAAATAATAGTTCATCAGGGAAAACCGGAGAACCTGAATGTTGTTGATTAAACCTGACAGCAGAGTCTAGAAGATCCAGGAGTTTTGCATATGGACTGTTTCTTGTTTCCAGAAGTTAAACATTTGGTTTACCAAGGATTCATTGAAAATTAAAATGGTATGAACATATAATTTCTTAAGATTAATCATTAAAAGTATAGCATGTTAATTGATGTGTAAACACTTATTTCAATTGTAATCAATGTTCTTCAGTCATGTTGTGATTATAACTATGGTGTGAACATGTCAGAGTCAAAAGACGGTAGTTGGTATCTTTAGGAGAGAGGATGGAAGCAGCTTATTTGCTGGAATGTGATAAAAGTAGTTGTGTTATTGCAGTAATAATGGGACTCACCTTTTGTGCAAGTGTGGCAGGTATATGCAGTAGAAAAGGGAGTCACCCTTTGTGCTAGTATCTTTGGTACATGTATATGCAGTAGAAAAGGGAATCAACCTTTGTGCTAGTATCTTTGGTACAGGTATATGCAGTAGAAAAGGGAGTCACCCTTTGTGCTAGTATCTTTGGTACATATATATGCAGTAGAAAAGGGAGTCACCCTTTGTGCTAGTGTCTTTGGTACATATATATGCAGTAGAAAAGGGAGTCACCCTTTGTGCTAGTATCTTTGGTACATATATACGCAGTAGAAAAGGGAGTCACCCTTTGTGCTAGTATCTTTGGTACATGTATATGCAGTAGAAAAGGGAGTCACCCTTTGTGCTAGTATATTTGGTACAGGTATACTGGTATATGCAGTAGAAAAGGTAGTCACCCTTTGCGCTAGTATATTTGGTACATCTATATGCAGTTGAAATTGAATTTGCTTTCTTTATGCCAGTGTGGAAGATATATGCAGCAGAAATGGGAGTCACCTTTTTGTTTCAGTGTTGTAATTATATGCATTAGAAATGGAAGTAACCTTTTTGTTTCAGTGTAGTAATTATGTGCATTAGAAATGGAAGTAACCTTTCTGTTTCAGTGTTGTAGATATATGCAGCAGAAACAGGAGTCACCTTTTGTCAGTGTGGCAAGTATATGCAGCAGAAATTGGAGTTGCCTCAGTGTATCCCCAAGGGGTTCAAGACTGAGAGTCAAAAGTCTCCTTGGTGTCAAAACTGGTGGTCAGACTGAGTAAAAAACAAATGTTGGTATCAGAACTACGGGTCAAATTAAAAATGTGGGGTCTCTGAAGTGCAAATGAGGGTAAAAGGAAACACTGTCACCTTTATGCCAGTGTGACAGGTATAGTTTGATGCTCTCATAAGTATGCCTGTAAAATTAAAGCTGTCTCAGATAAATATCTTCATCTTTGAAGAGAGATAAGAGTTAACATTCATTTTTATTAGGGAAGGGATCAGTCATTAGTCAGATCTTTTCTGTAAGGGCTGACAATTTTTTGGGTCATGTGTTACTGACATTAGCCATATAAAGTTTCTTTTCATTCGTCATCATAGGACTTGCTTAAAACTATTTAGGTCTTAGCAAATTGACCAACTGGTTAGTCAAGATAATGTTTGAAGCTGTACTTCAAAATTTAATTATACCAGTTAGCTGAAAAAAACTTCACAAGATCAGTCCTCTGTTGTGGTAAAATTAGTGTTTTGTACACAACTAACTTTTTTGAAAGACTAATATGATTTATAGGATTCCTCAAAAATGTAAGTAGGATACGATAATCTTTTGTGGAAGACATGTTTTGGAGAAGACAATACAATTTTATACAATTTTATTGGATGGTGTACTAAACAAATTTGTCGATAAAGTAACATGTCATATGATGCAATATATATATATATATATATATATATATATATATATATATAATGTGTGTGTGTCTGTAATGTTAATAATGTGTGTGACTTAAATGCAAATAGATTACATTATATTTGGTATTGGTTGAGGATAGGGTTAAAATGCAAATATATTTTCATTTATTAACAGCATGCAGCAGTTAGGCTGTAATAATTGGAAGCATTGTAGTTCTCTAGGGACCACCATGAAATGTAGAGTGATGATTAAAAATGACAAGAGCGTCAGGAATATTTGAGGGAAAAAACCATATTGGCAAATATGCCGTGACTTATTCAAGATAATAAGCAGAGTGTAAAATATGATTTCTGGATGGATAGGCCCTCCCCCTTCCATGTGTTTCTGGTCAGCCAACTGTTCCTTTGCTTACCCAAGCACTTCTTCCATCTCTCCCTCACCCTCCTCCCAGAAGTCCTGAAATTCGTTTGTGCATCCAATTGATCTGGTTTAGTCCAGTTCTTGAAGTGCTTATGATATATATATATATATATATATATATATATATATATATATATATATATATATATATATATATATATATATGTATATATATATATATGTGTATATATATATATATATATATATATATATATATATATATATATATATATATATATATATATATATATATATATATACCTAGCCAAATTTGTATGTATATATACCTAGCCAATATGTATGTATATATATATATATATATATGTATATATGTATATATATATATATATATATATATATATATATATATATATATATATATATATATATATATATATATATAGCCAAATTTTAAAACCAGTGCACTAGGAAATGCATTGTTAGGTGTGGGGGTGTGGGGGCTTTAGTTCAACAATATCTGGTGACATAGCTGTATTACAATGTATTGTGATGTATACTTATGCTGTATTACCATATGCTTTGAATTCATTACATTTTTATTGTAATGAACTGGTTTGGTTGCCATAAACCCACCAATTTAATGACCCAGAAACAATAGCAGCACTTCTCCAGGGCATACATTGAAGACTTTACATATTTTTGAATTAAACTTTTTGTTGGCACAAGTTAGCCACTTTTGAGCATCCATCCATACATATGGCTTGTTATCAGTTAAATTCCTGTCAGGTTTTTTAAATTTATTTTTTCTAGTGTAGCTACATGTACAGGAGGCAAAGAACATTTGTTAGGTGTTATGTGAGAAAGCGATGGCAAGTAGAATCAGCTGTATGGGAGAGAGATATATACTGAGGGTGTGGTGTTATGGTCATGTTAAAGCAGGTTTTGATAAGTGATAGATATTTAGCCCATAGGGTTATTTAGCAGTGGCCCTTGTGTGACATCATGAATCACCACCTCATATCTAAAAGTATAATGTTGCTGCAGTTCTGCATAAAGATTCAAATATGTATGGCAGGTCATTACCATTATTTAAATTATAAAATACCATATTTAGAGAAGATGAATAAAGCAAATTAACTTTTAATCAATATAATGAAGCAGTAATTAACCTAACTGATCTCAATGTCATTACCTTTATTGCTGTCTAACAGCCAGGCCCCCCTCCCCAAGAGGTCTAAAGTGCACTGTTTTGGATCACAGCCATCTCACATCTGCATGTACTGAGGGTGTGGTGTTATGGTCATGTTAAAGCAGGTTTTGATAAGTGATAGATATTTAGCCCATAGGGTTATTTAGCAGTGGCCCTTGTGTGACATCATGAATCACCACCTCATATCTAAAAGTATAATGTTGCTGCAGTTCTGCATAAAGATTCAAATATGTATGGCAGGTCATTACCATTATTTAAATTATAAAATACCATATTTAGAGAAGATGAATAAATCAAATTAACTTTTAATCAATATAATGAAGCAGTAATTAACCTAACTGATCTCAATGTCATTACCTTTATTGCTGTCTAACAGCCAGGCCCCCCTCCCCAAGAGGTCTAAAGTGCACTGTTTTGGATCACAGCCATCTCACATCTGCATGGGTTCCACGGGTCTCAGACTCAGCCAATGTGGATATGTAAGAAAGCTTGCCATTAGCTTCTTGTGGGTTGGCAGTTCTCCCCCTCCCCTATTCTTTCTCCACCAATTATACTGGCTGCCAAAAAAGCCTATTATGTGCTGAAAAATGAAGTTAAACCCTATAACAACAACAGCCTATACAGCCTGATGTCTGGTACTATTCTTACGTCTCTTTAACACTATTCTTTTGATACTTCTGTATACAAAAATGTTATTTTAACATCCATTTTAGACTTGTGTCTTTTTCAGATTTAGTTTATTGTTTTTCCAATGATTTTAAAATTTGACATCTTTTTTTTACTTTGAATGATAAT
Source organism: Unio delphinus (assembly GCA_029339505.1). Taxonomy (NCBI): domain Eukaryota; kingdom Metazoa; phylum Mollusca; class Bivalvia; order Unionida; family Unionidae; genus Unio; species Unio delphinus. The sequence continues at coordinate 220,287 of JAQISU010000070.1, forward strand.
AATTCATATCTACAAATTAATTACAATTATTTTCTTCTAAATTCAATTAATGTTAAGGGAAAGTACAATAATGTCTAGAAACGCTGGGTACAAAACAACCTGGTTATGAAATGACAAATGCACCTCCAGCACCTCCACATACCCCCCCCCCCATTGTTTTTTCTTCAGTCAGCATATTTTTCAATCATTTTTTTTAAGTGCATGGGATAAGAGGATATGCGAACTTGTAGTTGTTTTATGAGCCCTGGCCATTAAGTTCATTATCATTTCTGTAACATAATGGCAGTTAAATTATGAAGTAACTTGTGCTTATACACAGGAAAAATATTTTTGTCTCTGTCTTACAATCATTGGATCTTATGATTATTCTAGGGGTGTTGGGCATGGCAACCCGTTGTTAGTATGCAGGATAAAAATGCGCCAACAAAAGCATGCAACAAAATATGCCCGTTAAATGTGCGCCGTCGAAAGCGTGCAGCATAAACTCCATATGCCATGTTCTAGTGAGCACACATCAAAGAGTGTAGAATCTTTATATATAGTTGAAATAAACTAAAAGTTTGAATCAGTTTGAGCAGACATCAAGATGTGCATTTACGCAGTACAACATATGGCAACATGCCATTGATCGAATATCTGCGCGGAATCGCACATAGCATTGCAATTTGAAAAGTGGTAGAAAAATGGTCATTTTCATTTTTTCATTGTTTGCTTTGTTTGTATTGATTATGAACATAACGTTGCAATTTGAACAGTGATAGACATAATAAACTGTAACTCATTTTAATAATAGTAAACCTTCATTAAATACCTGATTATTTTCAATTGTATGAATATTTTATACGTATGAATCTTTTTTTTTTATTTGACATATAGACTTTTAACCTTTTTGCCTTGCAGGCTTTAGACGGTGAGCTTTTGTCTTGCGTGCGATTGTCAGTGCGCGTTTTTTGGTGGTGCACTTTTGACCTCGCTAACGACACGTTACCATTGGGCATTTAAAATCAAATGTGAAAGGGTTAGTTGGTTTACTCTAGTCAAAATGGGCATAATTACACAATTTGTATTATAAAAATGTACTTTATTCTTGTAATTCACTTCCAAAGATTTATAACTGAATTGTACAAAGATCAGATTATATAAACAACAGCAACAATAATAATAACAATAATAATAATAATAATAATAATAATAATAATAATAATAATAACTAGTCATTTTTTTGATTTTGAGTATTATTATTGTTATTATTATCATTAGTAGTAGTAGTAGTAAGTAATAGTAGTAGTTTGTATTATTATCATTTATCCTCATGTATCTTTGTAGGGTTAAACAATGTATAGAGGCACAAAGTGAGGCGGGTCGCTGGTTGTCCGTCTTGGACAATACACAAGTTATGACTTAGATAAAGATGAAATGAAAATGGTTTACTGAATGCTGTTTATATGATTGTCTGAAAACAGTATGAACCATGGAGAATGACAAGTATTTATAGCTCACTAAAGAAAAGCATTGGAATTTAGTAAAAACTAGGTTGCCTGTTTGTTGACTGCTTTATTGAGATAGCCAGCTGACAGACATTCCATGACCTACTGAGAATAATTGGATATACATGATAGATTCATACCATAGTTCTTCTGTTACAGGATATTTTCAAATGATTTCCTAGTTATTGATTTGTAGCAAGTTGCTTCTATCCAACATAAGACTGACAAAAATGGGTGGGGTCAATTTCCAGCTCAGACCAGGATTTACTAATGTGTTGTGTCCTTGGATAAGATTCTTGACTCAATTCAGCTCAACCATTAAGCGTTACTTTTCCACGAGGCACTTCCCCCTCCCTCAGTCTACATAAAAGGAGCATGAGATGTCCACGCTCTTCTCTCACTTCAGTAGACTCTTTGCAGAGTAGCTCATCAAATGAGTTTTATAAACCGTCCTATCTTTGGATAGGCCATATAGTGTTTCACCTAAATCAGTTTTCTTGTAATTATTGCAAAAAAAACCAACAAATTTTCTATTTTGCCAAATAAGAAAAGACCTCACCGAAATTTGAGTGGTACTGTTTTCCAGCAAACACTTTATGGAGTTATGTCCCCTGTTTCACATAGATGTGTAACTAGGTCCGTCAGCTGTATCATATTGATGAGCTGAGCTGTGTTTTAGCTGATTACAGTTCTAAGACTTGGTTCTTTTCATCAACATAAATCATCAAGTGAAATCTAGTCTTGTGGCATTTGACTGGTCAGTTATAATTTGGGAGAGACAAGTTATGTAGTAAGTTAGAAATATTGAAGTTAATGAGATATTGAATTAAGTTAATTGCACAATATTTGAAATTTGATATTATCATTGATAACAAAGTGACTACATTAAAAAACCTTGCTTCTAAGATCACTGTTTGGGAAGACTATTTCAAAGCTCCGGCTAAGCAGTGTGTTTACATATTTTATGCAAATTGAAAAACAATGGACACATACGTTTTTGGTTAGGTTCAAGTTAAATTAATTTCAAAGCATTTAGGCCAAATTTGTCAAGTTGTAAACAGCGTACATATTTTATTATGATGCATTTGACCAAATAAAATGGACATTTCATGCAAGTTTCAAGTTAAGTATGCACTTCTGATATGATTGCACTTGATAAATTTCAGAAAACTTACACAACAGAGCAATCTGATTGAACACACTATAAATTAGTCTTGGTCACTGTACTGATGCATTTTTATCTAGATCTCTGCCAGTCAAGGAAAATGATACCTGCATATAGGACAGTGCTATGTTAACGAAAATCTTGACCGCCTATTGTTGTTGTTTTAGGGTTTTATGCCATTTTTTCAGCACACGATAGGCAATATATGGTGGCCCGTATTAATGATGGAGGAAGAACCAGGGAAAACCCCCAGAAAGAACCACCAACTCATGAGAAGCCACTGGCAAGCTTTCTCACATAACTACATTAGCTGAATCTTGGACTCGGACCCACACAGACAGAGGTGAGATGGTAGTGATCCATAACGGAGAGCGCTTTAAACCACTTGGCCACTCTGGGCCCCATCTTGACCTCCTATAGAAGATCATTTGTTTTGAATTACCATTTTCTGTTTTCAGAATGGTGGTCTCAAGATGTGTGTTAAAATATTTTAGATTTGAGTTCAATTGGAAAATGGAAATCGCTTATAGAACAAACTCTTGAGTCATTTCTTTGTAATTGAGTTTTATTCAGTTTGCGAATAAATTTTATGAAAGTGGAGGCAAGTGATGGCACCTCTCTTGCAGAATGTACAATGAATCCTGCTTTATCGATGTACAATGAGACTGCTTTATCAAATTTCTTTTTTTAAAAGACACCATAGGAAGGATGGCAGAGTTGAACCCCTTAATTTTGATTATACTGTTCTCATTCTTTCACTTCATTATAAAGGACACAGCCATAAGAACAAGATCTTATAGTCCTCTCTTATTTCATTATAGAAAGGTTTCTTTTTATGCATACTTTCTGTTCATCTGACCACATATTAAATGATGTACTTAGAGTTGGGTAACATTGTGCATGCTTACTAAACCGATCAGCAAAAACATAAGGTCCCAACATTTTTTCTAAGATAAAAAGCATTGATCTTTAATCTTTTAAAAAAAATACAATATCTGCAGGCCTTTCCTATTCTGCATGTAGTTTACGGTGGATAATTTTGGGCTTGACATAATCTTAAATGATGATTCAGTGTTTGATGGGCTTCTGAACGTACAGCTCAAAAGAACATGGACTTGCGTTTGAGGTAATATGGTAAGATCACTGAGTTATGTTCATCCTGTTCCTTTCAGTGCCCTCCCCTGCCCCTTGCCATTATATTTTTGTCTTGGGTGTGTAGGAATCCTTAAACACTGTCTAGGTATGCAGATGATTAACATAAAACTCTTAACCTAGATACTAAATTAAACATAGGAAAGTCCCCATGCGTAAATTCAGTGTAGGACTAGTCACTGCTAAGATATGTGTAGGATTGCTTCCTCTGTCAAGTGGAATGATTTATAGTAATTATTATTTGGAGACTTGGATATTATTTCATTGTAGTGGAGCTTACATTTTACTTGGTGAAGGCAGACATATGATAATTGTAAGTACTGTGCTTTTGTGTATCAGTTTTAAAATTAAAAATGCTGTATTCACAGTCAGTTATATCCATTTTATACGCGAGGTATTTTATGTATATATTTTCAGTTCATCATGGCTTTGTTACTAGTTTCAGTTCTAGATAATCACTATATTTGTCCACCTGCTTGTTGCAAAGCTTGACTGTCATGCATTTGGGCTACAGAAGTACCCATATATTTCAGTATCAAATTCAGAGGTCAGTCACATTGACTGCAAAAAAAGAAAAATGGATTCTGCAGTTTACCATTTTAGTTAACCAATTTGGGGTCTTGCAAGTGAGGTAAAGATGGACACTGGATTTTTAGGGTAATAAGGACAGTTTAAGATTACCAAGAAAAGAAAGAAAATGTTTTCATACAGTAACTAAAGTTGTTCACTATCGTAAGCTGCTAAGCATTGTTGTTGGCTTTCATTTCAAGTGAAAAGATGCCTATCAATTTTGGGGTCAATGGATCAAAGGTCAAGGCCACTGTGACTTAAGGTTTTAGTACAATAACATTAGCCTTCACATATTAGGACCAACTTTTGTGGATGGCTTCCAGTTAGTGTCATGAAGAAGCCAGTTGACTTCTAGATCAAAAGATCAAAGGCAGATGTCATTATGGATTGAAAGTAAATAATTTAGCACAGTAACATATCTATATCACATGCCTAGACCAGACAGTGTGGATGACTTGCAAATGGGGTAAAGGAAAGATTGATTTTGGGATCCAGGGTCAAGATTACGGACAAAAAGCCTGTTGTTATTGACTTCATAAGTCTAAAGGAACTATAGTGACCTTCGATCGTTATATTTAGGAGACTATGAGTACCTTGTAGGCACAGTCACCTTATTTGTTTCTCTGATTAAAAACAAAACTCATGGGCACATTGTGTAGCCTAGAATGAATATTGCTGACGCTTGTAATCCTGCCCATTCCTGTGTACTTTTCTGACTCATTTGAGAGACGTTTAAAGTCAAATAAATTGCAGTAGTTTTTCTTCATGTGAAGGAGACTATCTTTATACCGCGTAAAGCTCATGTTACTTGCTGAACTGTACTTTAGTTTTAATGTCACTACCGGATCTGATGAATTACAGAGGAGACGGTGATTAATAGGAGAGATTGTCCTTTATATAATATAATACAGTCATGTAAGATTGGTTTCTGTTTACATGTACTTACGGACTTACTATATACCAATTGCTCTTTGAATTGGAAAGTTCATGCAGGCCCTTATTACAATGGTTCATTGATACACGAGGATTCGATATGTACCAGATAATTTTAGGACTTGACATGTTCAAAAGTGAAATTACAAAAAGGTTCAAACTACTATTAATTTGATTTGACTGACTGAATGTATAAAATGCAATGTGTAATTATTGATCCACTGTCATATGCATGCAAACTGACACGAAGTGCATATCTACCCTCATCGTCCCAAGCCATGGGAGATAATCCACTATGTTCCTTTATCACCAAAAGCTGCTTTGTGCAGAGATTTCCTTGTTTCTTGTGAATATGTATAAATCTGCTTATAAACCATGCAGTCACAATGGGTTTTAAGCAAAATTTTCTCCCCATTGTTACCCAACATGACCTTTCACGCTGATCAAGCCAATCAGTTTCTCATTCAAACACAACTAAAATATGGAGCATATTTGTTTTTATATTTAAAGACTGTTTCATTGTTGAAGATATATTTTTGTTTATGCAAAATAATGAAAAATGAGGAAATTTCAAAAAGGCCATTGTGGGTGATGATGAGCACAGTGGATTGTCTCCCCATGTCTTGTGACGATGGTTTGCTCCGTCCACATTATTGTGTATGACTATTTCAAGCTTGCAGCTGAAACTTAGAGTACGGTAGATATATATTGTAAGGTGGGTTTTATTAGGTTTTGTTTCCTTTACCAATGATATTCAAAATGATTGGCTTCAAGTATTGATCTTCGATGACCTTGTTAACCTCCAACTAACATATAGCATTTGGCAAAGAAATATATTTCAGTTTCAGTGATGTTTTTGACCCAGTTACATAAACTATTCTGCAGTTGACATTATTTTTGTTTTTAAAATTTCAAATTCAGATCATAATAAGTTACATATTTCAGTAAATCTTGAATATAAATTTTATAGTAGCATGAGAACATATTCATGTAAAAGGAAATTTCATTGCAGAACATGCTAATGTATATAGTAGTCTTTATAAATTTTAGCTGGCTATTTTTTAGATTGTTTTAAATGTCCATGTCCAAGTTGCAGTTTAGAAATATACTGTGGTACATACTTTAAGGTTCACCTCTGAGGTGTTGATTGATGATGATAATGTCACTATGTAAATATGTGCTTCATATTTAAAGTTCACCTCTGTCAGTTGATGTAACCATTTGTTTGTATTTATTAATAATATGTATTATTAATTTTAGTTTTCATACACCACCCTTCCCTTTTTCAGCTTAATTTCTGAAATTAAAGAATCACATCACGTGGTCATTACATCATCCCTATTCTGAATGAATTTGCATTTACCACAAAAATCTCGTCTGACGTTTACAGGGCAGGAGGTAGTAGTCTACTTCTAAGCTCTCTAGCATCAAGGTCATGTATGATGCGCCAAAATGGGTGGTATTATATAAAGGTAGACAGATCTAGCTCTACAATGATACCAAATGATCTAGATGTTTTAGTTGTACTTCAAAATACAGAGGGAAAAACCTAATTTTGTGCACCCGTTTTTTTTTTCCACCCAAAATTTGCCCATGGTCGGATTCCGATTTTGTGTCCAGATTTTAGACTTTTTGGCCTCAGATCTAAGGCAGACTGGTCTGAACTGCACACCGACAGGTGAACCTGTGCAAAATTAGGATAAGGTGGTCATTTGGAATAAAGAGTGGTCTTGATACGAAAATAGTGGGTTTGTTATGTAGAAAGATATAAATAATTTTTTTTTTTAAAAAACTCATGCACAAGCGAAATAACCAATGGAAAACTGTTTCTATCACAACTAGGAATTGGGCTAATGGAAAATCACTTGGAAGTCATTTATTAGGATGCATTCAGAAATAGCCCCCACAATGTGTTTCCTACTTGCATTTCATGCAAAAACAACAAAAACCTCCAGGTGTTAATGTGTTAAAGATGATGCAATAATAAGGACAATTTTAATTTAAATTGTGGTGCAATTGCAAAGATTATTATTTGTAATCTGTGACTATAGACACCTGAGATTTGTCTGTAACCTTAATATCCCATAGGAACATTGAAAAATGTCTGCAAATGAAAACTTTTATTTTTCTATCATTCCAATATGTTATGCCAGATCATAATGTTATATACTTAATTAATTACAATAGAATTTAAATTTAAGATGTTGATAAAAGTGTTAACTCTCTATATTTAAAACTAGTTAAAATAATTCTTGAGATAAGATACAATTTCAAACTGCCTGTATTGGTTTTTTGTGTGGATTAATCTATCCTAATTTGTCAGTACTATTTTGGGTGATTATGGAACTAACTAAAAACTATTTCTCAAGTGACTTCGATATCTGTGCATAGGCATAGCATGTAACAGTTACATCTGAGGCCATTATGGCATTACATCCAATAATGAGATGCAAGTGGTAATTAAAATGATAACATAGATAGACTTTAAAACGGATTTATTGTAATGATGTCTTTTAGTGTTTTTAAGTTTTCAAAGTATTGTGGGCTTTCATGCCTCTATGTTCATAGACTGTTTTATACCAAAAGTTAAGCTGTTGTGTCATTAAATGGAAGGGAGTCGGTAGTGGTTGGTGATCACTCCTGCATGAATCTAAGCTTACACCTAAGTGTCACATTTAATGACATTTTTTTGCTAGAAAGCAGTGCATTAAATTATAACTATATCCTTTTTATACAACATACAGTGAAAATAGTCTCTGTAGACATTGCTACTAAATACTGTTTGTTTGGTGGGGGCATTGGGTTAGGTTTTGTGGGTTGTATAGCCATTCCCTGTTTGCTATGATGAGTCATATTTTTCTGTAGTAAAGTGTGAAAAACCAGCAGTCTTTATATCTGTGCAAAAGTTATCTGTTCGGTATGGTAATCTCATGGCACTTTGCTAGTAATTTTTTTGTCACATTTATGGTTGAGATTTGGCAATCTGCCTGCATGACCTTGTATTGTTGTTATACATTTAATCAGAATAATTTGCACCTTTGCCTTGCATACATGTATTATATGTATTCAAACCAGCCTATCATAGTGCATGCTTTTGACAGCTCTTACCATTGAGGAAATGCAAATTAACTACTGTTCATTCCTTAAGTTGGGATTCCAGTTAGACTTTTTGTTGTGCAGATTGAATTGGAATATTAATTTTTAGACCATGGGCAGTTATGAGTTATGGTACAGTACAACCTTTGTCAATATATTAAAATGTTAGATGCTTAGAATGACTAGTGTTTCTAGCCATAACATGGACAGCTATACATGAATATAGTAAGCATTTCTCCTTTATATTTAGATGACCTATATAACCTGACCTTGATCAGAATCAGCAATGATTCTTATTGCTGATTTATCTACAATGTACATAACTCAATGGAGTGCTGTCCTTTTTTAGCACATCTAAATGCTGTATCTGTGTGCAGATTCTTTGGAGTATATATTCATGGTATTTATTTGTTACTGCATTTAAATGGGAATATATTAAGTTTTTGGGATGGATATAATGCATGACCTTGGGAATGCAGTATAGCCATCCAACAAAACGATGTATTCCAAACTATATATACAAGAGCAGATTCAACAACACACAACAACAACATTATTAATGTGCACATAACTCCACCAAGATAAATTTGAACTTGGTCATGCACTAGATTACTTTCAAAAGAAAATAGTGTTTTGGTCTACTTAAAATTAAAGTTTAGAGTCGTATTTTTAATGAATGTGCATTGCAACAGCTTTTCCATCTAGTCTGGAATGAGCAGATTTTGGTGTTTTCATTGATTCTACTAAAATTCATGGTGATTGCATTTATTTATGTCAATTCTACATGCAGTACATCTGATTTCAGTAGCAAGAGAGCAGCCTGTTGACATCTGCAATTATCATAAAGATGAATTGGAATTTAATATATTGAGTGCAGTAAGGAGGATGTCATTGCACTTGAAATGTAGTCGAAATTACAGATCAATTTTGAAATGTGTAATCAAGCTTTGGAGCCCATGACATGGCTCATGTAATTTGGATTTGCAGAACTTAGAAAGTGTACTTTGAGGAAATTCAGGATGTGAAACCATTCTTATTACCAGCTAAAGAAGACACGTTTATACCGTGTCACTTTCATGCTATTTGTAGGGACCCAGACTTGTCTGGCATCTGTATCTATCTAGCCTAATTCGGAAACATTGCATCAAAAAGGTTAACCCAGAATGTGGCAAAGCAGCTGGTATGTGGCAGTCCACGAAAGGTCTGTTTTAGTTCATTCAGAAACAAGTTTAATCAACCAAAATGTAACGGGTCTACTGCACGAGTGTACATGATTTGTTTATAAACTACATGTATTTCCTAATACAATATTGGGCACACATGATTGCAATGGCGCAAAATACTGCATGATTCTGACAGTGTAAAGTTAAGAGAGAAAAAAATTGAACACGTAATAATTAAGCATATATTTAAATCTGTATATTTCTCTCCTGATATTTAAGTATATAATTGTATATAAGTATATAATTGTATATAAGTATATAATTGTTCTTTAAAGTGTCATCATCCCTTAACCTTTTATTTTTATATTAGAGGATAACAATTTTGAAAAGATTTATCTTCGTGAAGATTTTAGCATTTTTTACAAAAAGTTTTATATTTGCAAGACGTTTTTAAGATTTAATGTTCTGTATCTTCCAGGCAGTTTTCATGCTGATTCTTGTTTGTATGTAAGTAGTTCTTCAGAATTGGTTACTGCTATGATGGACTGATGACAAAAATTGAATGTTGTTGAATTTATGTTTATTAGAAGGCTCATTGCACATAGAATCTCATGTTGAAACAGAAAATCAGTGAGTGAATTCATTTTCACATACTTGTGTGACTTGAAGAAAATGGGTGCTAGGGTGTCACACGTTTACAGTGACGTAAAGTACCTTGAACTTGTAAAGCATGACCACGCTTTACGACCTTTGTTATAAATTCAAATTGTACAAATAGAAAAAAACAATTTAAAAGCAAAATTGTCCTTGTATGTGTTGAAAATTTCAGATGATCATTGTCAAAGAATTGTCACACTGTACCACACAGGACATTAGTGTGCAGCCTTTACGATAGAGCTTTATTTGGATGAGAAGATGTTACTGTTACCCATGTAATCTGGTGTGTGTGTGTGTGAATCAGAATTTTAATATACATGTATATTTGAATGATATGAAGTTTCCTATGTTTAGCCACATTCATTATGGTGGATGGTGTCACAGTGTTACAGACTAAATGAAGAATGTGACAGAAAAAACACGTAACTGTAATTTCAAATGAATTTTATTTTTTCAAACTTAGATGAAGACTCTACTGGCCATCTGGGCCATGTCAAGATGACCAACAAATTCAGCATATACAATCCAGGCATCATCCTCAGTGTTAGGGAAATATTTCCAGTTGTTTTGGCAGAGGTAATCACTTCAAGATCATCTTCCTGAACTTGAAGCACCTGCAGTATGCAGCACAAGCTGTTTTAAGCATTTAAAATTAATTACAATTGCTGCATATACAGATATTTTCCTAAGAGCTTTACCATCACTTTAAACTAAAGCATATAAAGTGCCTATGTCAGATGTATACCAATTAGACTACTTTTTCGATCAACTTTTTGTTTAAGACATCAGTTTTAAGAACATGTGTACAAGTTATTACAACACAAAATTTGAAAAAAGTGTAATTAAAATGGTGCTGATGTTTTACCTTAGACGATGGGTCCACCAAAAAATTTTCATCATCATACAGACTTGTTCAAATAAAGGCAAAGAAAAAGATACAACGGCTCCATATTCCTTCCTGATGGTTTTGTGACCCTGTTGGACTGGTCCAATGACCAAAAGAAACTGACCAGCTCTGAAATATTGAACAAATTTTTTGAGGAATTACCGGTTAATTTACCGGCAAGAAATAAGTTAGAAAAATGCTCCTTATCAAAATGGTGGAAGCATCAATTTAAGTTATGCATCCATTGTCCCAACAATGTGTCTATAGCTATGAACAGTTTTGCTGTCACGGTTTTAATCCAGAATGTCAAAGCTACTTCTTGTACCGATTAACTTCTTGCAAATGTTTATCTGATTAAATTAGCTTGAAGCACATCTGTTACAGCTTCTGAGACTGTTTCTCTCATGCTATTAAATAAAAAATATACAATGCAACTTAAAACTTTATTATCAATTTTCTTAAAGCAAAACATTCAATTATTACCATTCTGCTATGGCATTGCAGTCTTCTTGTTCAAGTGTGCCGGTCTCCATTCATCACAAAATGCTGCATTTGCACACAGGTCCCCCTCAGATGTTGCAGGCTATACAGAAGCAGCTCATTTCTGTACATGTGACATTGCCAGCATTAAGCTGTTTGGCATCGGTTGCTGCAAGTAAATTTTGGTCGCGATTTTCTGCAGATTTCATCAATTTGACTCTAATTTTTCAGCAAGCAAAAAACTAACAAGTGCCTGATGTTGATACTACTGATTCTTTTGAGTATAATAATAATAATAATAATGACTTTATTTAAAGAGGGTAACACAATTAGCTAAGAACTAATCTACCTTGAGGCCCTCATACATTTGATATACTGATTCTTTTGAGTACATTTTATATACTGATTCTTTAGGGTACATTTGATATACTAATTCTTTATGGTACATTTGATATACTGATTCTTTAGGGTACATTTGATACTACTGATTCTTTTGAGTACATTTGATATACTGATTCTTTTGAGTACATTTGATATACTGATTCTTTAGGGTACATTTGATATACTAATTCTTTATGGTACATTTGATACACTGATTCTTTAGGGTACATTTGATACACTGATTCTTTAGGGTACATTTGATATATTGAGTCTCATGGTAAGCCCATACAGATTCCAGAAAAAATAACACAGAAAAAGAATTGAGACCAAGTAGTCACCAATTCCAGAGAACTACTCAAGTACTTATCTTGCTGAAGTTTAGAACTAAATTTTTATTGGAATTGTAGCTAGGACAGAGCTGATACACATGCAAAATTAGAATTTTAAATATAGACCTGTTATAACATAAAAAATATTTCTTGGCATACAAATTATTGAAATGTATTTTCAGGAAGTGAATTTTATTTAGGTGACTGATCTACTTTTTCTGTCACAGGACATGTTACTTTTCAAGAAGTGAAGAGATTAAAACATACTGTTTATAAATGGCTGTCAATTTTCAGTGCAGATTTGAACAGGTTAACATCAGAGGGGTTCACAGAAATTTGTGTAATCACTTATTCTTGTCTGCAGGATTTTGTCATATTTGTCAGTGTTAAAGAAAGTGTCTAATGTTGGCATTCAATTTGTTTCTGATTTGTTCTGTAATTTCTGTTTCACCTTAAATCTAGTTTCAATGTTACCGACTTTTCACACTTTAATTTGTTGTGTATTTAGAAGTTATTTGCCTTTTTGGAGATGGGAAACGATTTCATTCTTTGGAACTCTTTATTTGTGTGGCATAATTGGGCAAATTTAAAAATATTCAATGAATTTATTTGGGAAGGGGGTGGGAGCAATATTGTCTTCCATCAGATGTTGTGAAACTGTGATGAGAGAAAAAGACATTTTGTCAGAATTGACAACTTTTTAGACTTTTGAGAATCTGGGAGGTTCTTGATTCATGAAGGCATTTTGTTGAGCTGGAAATAACAAAATCTATCCTCAGTGCTTCCTGGATAACTTGACATAATGCCTGACAGTTATTGTTTCCAGTAAGGTACACCTAATTTAAGAGGGTTTAATGCCTTGTGTATTTGCTAACTTCAAATGATACAAACTATTCTGTGTAAAGCTATATTACCTTGCCCCACCCCAAATAATTAATAGAAAATCAAGATAATGATATCCATTTAAAACACAATTCTGATGTTTTCTGATGAATAGTGATGAAAGTGTTTTAAAAGTGGTTCACTAGAATTAAGAAAAACGGGGAAATCCAAACAAGTACCTGAAATATCAGGCAGACTTATTTTGGGGTGGGGTGTTTCCTAGTATATATTTTGTAATGGACTTGTATCATTTTGTCAACAAATGATCACGAGGAAGCCATCATTGTACATGCAGCTGTACACAGCAACCCATAATTGACTGGTAAAGTAAAGTGTACAGAACAATTCAACTCATACTAAGTGGCCTATATGACAATTTGACCTGATCTGTAAAAGTGTAATGGCCACAATGAAACAATCATGATAGTCATCAGGATCCAATTTGGTGGTATGGACATTGTGGAAGAATTGTAAAAATATTTTACTTGTAAATGTACATTAGTTGTAAGAACATTGTTTTTCATTAGACGCTGCAAACAGTGCATTTGTAATAGTAAAAATTGTTTTTGATAATGAATGCAGTTCTAATCACTTGAATATCAAAATTCAAAAATAAAAGTGACATCTATCAGATTTTTTAAAACAATATAAAATCTGATGTGATTTATATTTTAAATGATAATCTTGAATTCCCCAATGGTCTAATATTCATATTATGGGGCAAAGTTTTTGCACCACTGAGTGACGCATGGTGCAGAAATACTCTACAAAAGAACAGCTCATTTAAAAAACTTTTTTACTTTATCTCATAATTATGCATATTCACCATTATCTTTCTGCATGCAGTCTTCGTTTTGACAGGTTATACTGTCAGCACCATTGCCTCTATTTGCATGCAATATTTCATTTTGATGAACTCTGTTGTCAGCACCATTGCCTCTATTTGCATGCAATATTCATTTTCATGAACTCTGTTGTCAGCACCATTGCCTCTATTTGCATGCAATATTCATTTTGATGAACTCTGTTGTCAGCACCATTGCCTCTATTTGCATGCAATATTCATTTTGATGAACTCTGTTGTCAGCACCATTGCCTCTATTGCATGCAATATTCATTTTCATGAACTGTTGTCAGCACCATTGCCTCTATTTGCATGCAATATTCATTTTGATGAACTCTGTTGTCAGCACCATTGCCTCTATTTGCATGCAATGTTCATTTTCATGAACTCTGTTGTCAGCACCATTGCCTCTATTTGCATGCAATATTCATTTTCATGAACTCTGTTGTCAGCACCATTGCCTCTATTTGCATGCAATATTCATTTTCATGAACTCTGTTGTCAGCAACATTGCCTCTATTTGCATGCAATATTCATTTTGACAAGTTGTTTTTGTGGATAAATACAGTAGGTGTATCAGGAATGGGTTTGTAAATTATGATTCCTGATAGCTGGTGACTTTCTGAGGTTATATTTCTCCCAGAGCAAACATACAATACATTTTATTATTGATCTGCAACTAGTTTAATAATTTAAATTGAGGATCTTACTTGAGTGTTCAGTTCATATAAAATTTATGAAATCAGTTTAGCAATCCTCTGTGGACAAAGGGTTGACATAATACAGCAGTCTCTAAAATTTCATAAAAGTTAGGTTTTGAGTGTGACATTTCAAAAGGATGCAACTTTTTCAATAAATCGAAATATAGAGTCAAACTTTTTAATGGATACTAGTAATATTGTACATGTGATAGATATGGTCATACCAGTCTCGTGTAACAATATATCAAAATATCAGAGGGTGGTTGTTCACATTGGCACACATCTGTATCACAATTTGTATCAGTACAATTCTTCCACAATGATATTTCACCTGTAAATGTATATTAGTTGGACTGGTAATAACTAGCTTAATTAAAAATCTGATATGGAAATAACGAAATTTTACGTAATCAGTCAAACACTAGACTTTTTATGACAGTCATCAGTTATTTTTAATCACCCATCTATGAATATTGGCTACAATATGTTTGCTATGTCCATTACATTTGCTGTGTCCATACCACTCTCAAAAACTTTGTAAATCCAGTCTTTTAACTGGCATTGAAGCCTGTCAGTCTTTTAACTGGCATTGAAGCCTGTCAGTCTTTTAACTGGCATTGAAGCCTGTCAGTCTTTTAACTGGCATTGAAGCCTGTCAGTCTTTGGAGATTAAGCCAAATCTAATTTCTGGTTGTTGTTGGGTTTTCACTATCCAAATATTCTCTTTTCTTACCTGAGTATGACCCTTCTCTATTTTCTTTTTAAATAAGGAGAAACACAGTTTGGGGAACATAATGTTTGTTATAATAAAACTTTATTACTATGTTGTTTTCCTAATGTTAGCATTGACAGCAATACATCTTGATATATATTTGTATACAGTCGTCTGGATTTCAATATATTGCAATATAATTTCAGCTGGCAATACACACCTTCAAGATAGCATTATCAAAATCCTAAATGGGTCAAATAAACTTCATATCAAAGCTATCATGTGACAAGTGAAGATATTAGAATATTTGATGAGACCTTGAATCAGTTAAGTTTTAATTTTTCCGCACATCATTAGCATGAGTTATCCACCCTCCAAACTTTGGTTTACAAGAATTATCCATCCAACATACTTTTGTTTCTGCAATATATCATTACCAAGGTTTGCAAGTTTTTTGGTATATGGCTTTATTATGATGAGACCTTGATTATGAGTTTGATGTCCAATGATCAATACTAACATTTATAGGATTTATGTTTTCATATTGCCAACACTCTTAAATTTAGTTTCTGCAGCAGAACATTACCAAGGCTTGCTGTTTGTCAACCAAACTTGGCATGGGGCTTTGAAATGATGAGACAAAATTTCAACATCGATTTCCTGCATTTACAGTAGTCATGCTTAATGTTTAGCTGTCCTTCTGGAAACCCTTGTGAACCCGGCCTTCCACAGACCTGTAACTCAGTACTAGCATATTCATGTGTTTTTCTTCTTTAGATAGTTACTGAAATTTTAATGTACTCCGTGATAATAGTGATGATCTTGAGATTAACTTTTTCATCTTATAACATCTGGCCCTAATGTTTATAGATATTGATGTAGAGATGTCTTATTTTCAATGAAACTGCGTTCTTGAAGTGTCTTTGGATTGTGCAGTTAATAAGGTCCTTAATCACTACCCAGATGTGTTTGATCAGTTTGTCTTACTGGTTTAGCTCCATATTTTACAGCACAGTAACACAGGTAGGTTATCTGGTGCTAAGGCATTGAGTGCCTTACCAGGTACTGGTGACCTGGTCTGATCTGATTGTTGGATTTAATCCTACACCCTTTTGATTGCCAGTTCAGCATGCTAACTGTTGTTCCACTGGGGCTCCCTTTTGGTGGATTGTCATTTCTGTGCATCTGTCTTTAATAGTAATCCAGGGGCCCTGAGTGGCCGAGTGGTCTAAAGTGCTTTCTGTTACGGATCACTGCCATCTCACCTCTGTCTGTGTGGGTTCGAGTCTTAGATTCGGTCAATATGGGAATGTTAGAAAGCTTGCCAGTAGCTTCTCATGGGTCGGTGGTTCCTTCCAGGGGTTTCCAGGTTCTTCCACCACCGTTAATACTGGCTGCCATGTATAGCCTACAAAGTGCTGAAAAATGGCGTTATACCATAAAAACACAAAACACATAAATAGTAATCCACTGTACTTCTCTTATGTTTGAGTATCAGTATAATTTCTGTGCATCTGTCCTAAATCTTAATCTCCCATTTCAACAAGTGACAGGACCATACTGGTACTGATAACAGTGAAGGACAGATATTTTTAAAAAATGTATTGGAGGAGGATATGTATATCAGCAGAATTGAGAGATAAATGAAGGTCTTGGTCACATTAAAGAGATAAATATATGATACCATTTATAATTCTGAGAAGCAAAGGTCCAGGTTTGTTGCCTAATGTACTGGATGTTCACTTCAAATCAAGAATGAATAGCATCGACCCTGATCTGATCTTATGGTGAATTAAATTTGTACAATATATCTGATCTTCATTAAATTTGTACAATATATCTGATCTTCATTAAATTTGTACAATATATCTGGATCAGTCACATATACAGTTATGTTCATAATACAGGACTGTTGATAATTAAGCAAAACTGAAATTTTGAGCATCTAGTTTAAACCATGTTTGACTTATCCTGTGACCTAAGTGGGTATAGTGTCCGCCTCAGAAGCAGTAGGTCACAGGTTTGAACCCTGGTTGAGTTATACCCAAGACTGATGCTACATGTCTGTGGCATGATGCCATGATGCCCCAATGCTAGACGTCACATTAAACTGGCACACTGTTGACATCATAGCGATATAACTAACATTCAGACATAATGATGCCCCAATGCTAGACGTCACTTTAAACTGGCACACTGTAGACATCATAGCGATATAACTAACATTCAGACATAATGATGCCCCAATGCTAGACGTCACTTTAAACTGGCACACTGTAGACATCATAGCGATATAACTAACATTCAGACATAATGATGCCCCAATGCTAGACATCACTTTAAACTGGCACACTGTAGACATCATAGCGATATAACTAACATTCAGACATAATTTTTCTTCATTTTAAAACAGATATACTCTTTTCTCCTGACTGGAGCAAAAATGTGATGGAAATTTAGTTGGTCAATTTATAAGAAAATTGAATGCAAGAGGACATTTTGTGACTTCTGCAAGAAAGATCTGAATAAGAATTATGATAATCACAGTTGGAAGTGTTTGGAACAACACCTACAAAAGAAACTGCATACAGATAAATTGATGCCCAGATTAGGCATGTGGAAAAAGTGCAATAAATTACTATAAGAAGTAAGATATCTAGCATGAGAGAACAGATGTAGCCCTATGTCAGAATATGTGCACTGCTTGTGGCCAATACAAGCACCAGCTTGAAAGGAAAAATGCTCTCATTAAGAAGAAAAAAAAAAAAACAATTGCACATTGAGCCAGGAAAAAGCCACTGGTGACAAAAAGGAAGGCTTAGAGATCTTTGCCCAAGCCACAAAAAGTCCTTGTCTGGCATATCAACAGGTTGTGTAAAAGACAAGTGAATGTATTGGATTATTTGTATATAGTTGATGTACTTGGGGTTTTATTTTACAGATTTGTTATGAAAAGAGAGAAGTATATTAGCTGCAAAAATTGACAAATTATTGTGACTTAATTATGACGCAAACACTGACATGCACATGAAATAACTTAAGCATCAATAGTATTAGAGAACAAATTCAGGTCTAAAAATATTGTGAAATTATTGATGTTAAGTTGATCATTTTTGGTAAATTTATTAGTTTTTTATATGATTATTTTCATTTCTTTTATGACCATAAGTTGCACCAGGAGACTTTTTTATGAGTATAAAATGTGTTTTTGGCTGGGGACCCATGTTGCCCCCGGATCAGGGGCACTGCCAAACAAGACTCTGTTAGGGGAAGACACCCAGTTTACCCACCTTAATTTTTTTTTTTAAATTTTTTTTTTATTTTTACGGAAGACCAAAATCATGTCTGATCATTGTTAAAGATAAATTAAAAATCTAAAGCTCACACAAAGCACACAAACCATGTTTTAGAATGATGTATTTAATTAAAATAAACTATGATACCTGTACAACAGGAAATGTGCACAGTTGGTCTACATACTTCAGTCAATCTGATCCTTTGTGCACATTTGGTCTGTATAATTCAGTCAATCTGACCCTTTGTGCACAATTGGAATATTTATTGGATACATGATTTCTACAGCCGTTCAGATCAAGATCTCAGTTTAAATAAGAATTCAGGCATTCCATACACTGTACAAGCTCCAGAACTCTAACTTCATGTTTAACATACTAATGATTACGACTTGGTCTGGTATGGCATGTTGGAGTTTTATAATGTTCCCAAAATAACTTTGAATACACACACACACACACACACACACACACACACACACACACACACACCCTAATTTATTCTAATCTGGGAGTAAGAATAGTCATTTGATTAAATTCTTATCTTGAGCTGTGCCACTGTTTACTGTTCAGTATGGCAAATCAAAGCCAGAGGGTTTTCAAGGTCAGAATAGTGCCTTGTCCACATCTCCTTTGCATGTACCAAGACCTAATCAAAGGTCAAGTGTGTCAAAGTTATGATGTATTTGTTCACCATGTCCTGAATACATATTTCTGAACTAGTCTTGTTTAAATTATCTACCCATAAGTCTTGATGCCTGTAATATTTGTTGGTGTCCTATTGATTTGGAAGAATAGTTGCATTTGACAATACTGGCTCTTCAATCAGTTGTTGTCCATTGATTACAGTTGTTTAAATGTGTTTTCCTTTTGATTTAAGTATAAATGTATTATTTCTAAAGACCATGTATCCGTGTATTTTTGTAGTTTTTTTAAAACTGAACAATACTGTTGTAATATTTGTTCAAGGATTTGTAATGTTCTGGAGAGTTGGTTTGTTATACTTTTATACAAGAAAGTTATTTTTGTCACTTAGATTATTAAACTGCACCACTAGTCAAAAACAGTTTGAGAACATTTGTGTTTCAATTGTTCTCCACTTGTTTTATCTAGTCATGATGCAAGATTTTTGATCATTCTTGTTATGCAGCAGTTCAGTGTATAATGGGTTTAGTAGTTATTGACATCAAACTGCTGTGTCATTAAGTAATTTGGTATATAATGGTGTAATAGTTGTGGATCCCAACCACTTTGTCATTAAGCATTTGGATACAAATGAGGTCAGTCACAAGTTATGGACCTCAGCCATTGTTTAAGCAAGTTGGTATATAATGGGCCAGTCAAGTTATGGACTCCAACTGGTGTCATGAAACAATTCAGTATAGTAGAGTCAGTAGTTATCCACTGCAACTGCTGTGTCATTAAACAATTCAGTATAGTGGGGTCAGTAGTTGACCACTCCAACTGCTGTCATTAAACAATTCAGTATAGTGGAGTCAGTAGTTATCCACTCCAACTGCTGTGTCATTAAACAGTTCAGTATAGTGGGGTCAGTAGTTGACCACTCCAGCTGCTGTGTCATTAAACAGTTAAGTATAGTGGGGTCAATAGTTGACCACTCCAACTGCTGTGTCATTAAACAGTTCAGTATAGTGTGGTCAGTAGTTATGGACTCCAACTGCTGCGTCATTAAACAATTCAGTATAGTGGAGTTAGTAGTTGACCACTCCAACTGCTGTGTCATTAAACAATTTAGTATAGTGGAGCCAGTAGTTGACCACTCCAACTGCTGTGTCATTAAACAATTCAGTATAGTGGGGTCAGTAGTTGACCACTCCAACTGCTGTGTCATTAGACAGTTCAGTATAGTGGGGTCAGTAGTTGACCACTCCAACTGGTGTCATGAAACAATTCATTATAGTGGGGTCACTAGTTATGGACTTCAACTGCTGTGTCATTAAACAATTTAGTATAGTGGAGCCAGTAGTTGACCACTCTAACTGCTGTGTCATTAAACAATTCAGTATAGTGGAGTCAGTAGTTGTCCACTCCAACTACTGTGTCATTAAGCAGTTCATCCACTCCAACTGCTGTGTCATTAAACAATTCCCTATTTAATGGAATGGATAGTTATGGACCCTAATCACTGTCACTATTACTAAGCACAGGTTCAGGTTTTTAATATGCCCCACTAAAATAGTGGTAATGCATTTTGTGTCCCTCTCATCTATCCATGACACTTTAAGTCTTCTATTTTTTTTAGGTCATTTTTAAAAACAGTATGGCATCAATGTTCAGTAAACACATTTCTGGTTATAAATGAATTGTGTACATCAAGATGTCTTTTTATGTACTGTTTATGATGGAGTGTGGTAGCAGTATAGCTTACTTCAAGGTGTTTTTTATGTACTGTTTATGATGGAGTGTGGTAGCAGTATAGCTTACTTCAAGGTGTTTTTTATGTACTGTTTATGATGGAGTGTGGTAGCAGTATAGCTTACTTCAAGGTGTTTTTTATGTACTGTTTATGATGGAGTGTGGTAGCAGTATAGCTTACTTCAAGGTGTTTTTTATGTACTGTTTATGATGGAGTGTGATAGCAGTATTGCTTACTTCAAGGTGTTTTTTATATGCTGTTTATGATGGAGTGTGGTAGCAGTATAGCTTACTTCAAGGTGTTTTTTATGTACTGTTTATGATGGAGTGTGGTAGCAGTATAGCTTACTTTAAGGTGTTTTTTATGTACTGTTTATGATGGAGTGTGGTAGCAGTATAGCTTACTTTAAGGTGTTTTTTATGTACTGTTTATGATGGAGTGTGGTAGCAGTATAGCTTACTTTAAGGTGTTTTTTATGTACTGTTTATGATGGAGTGTGGTAGCAGTATAGCTTACTTTAAGGTGTTTTTTATGTACTGTTTATGATGGAGTGTGGTAGCAGTATAGCTTACTTTAAGGTGTTTTTTATGTACTGTTTATGATGGA
Organism: Unio delphinus; assembly: GCA_029339505.1. Taxonomy (NCBI): domain Eukaryota; kingdom Metazoa; phylum Mollusca; class Bivalvia; order Unionida; family Unionidae; genus Unio; species Unio delphinus. Next base: position 242,001 of record JAQISU010000070.1, read on the forward strand.
GTGTGGTAGCAGTATAGCTTACTTCAAGGTGTTTTATAGGATTCAAAAGCTGGCTTATTTACATGGCTACTTTACACCCAGCTACTTTTGATAGAAAACCTGTAGTCCAGTTGACAATTCCAACTTGAAGGCTCTGTTGTTCCATTGAATGCATCACAAGATGTAATACTTAATTGACAGTTGAGTGCATCACAAGATATAGTAACTAAATGACAGAGCTCTAGAAAAGGATTTATAATTAGGAATTAAACTCCCAAGATTGGACTTGGCTGTATTTTAAAAACTTGTTGGCAATCTTGTGAAAACTTTCAAATAAGAGACAATCACAATCTTGATGATCTCTATGATGCTGTGCTGATTTGTCAACATCTTAGTGATCTCTATGATGCTGTGCTGATTTGTCAAACATTCTAGTGATCTCTATGATGCTGTGCTGATTTGTCAAACATTCTAGTGATCTCTATGATACTGTGCTGATTTGTCAAACATTCTAGTGATCTCTATGATGCTGTGCTGATTTGTCAAACATTCTAGTGATCTCTATGATACTGTGCTGATTTGTTTGTTAAACATCTTTGTGATCTCTATGATACTGTGCTGATTTGTCAAACATCTTAGTGATCTCTATGATACTGTGCTGATTTGTCAAACATCTTAGTGATCTCTATGATACTGTGCTGATTTGTCAACATCTTAGTGATCTCTATGATGCTGTGCTGATTTATCAACATCTTAGTGATCTCTATGATGCTGTGCTGATTTGTCAAACATTCTAGTGATCTCTATGATACTGTGCTGATTTGTTTGTTAAACATCTTTGTGATCTCTATGATACTGTGCTGATTTGTCAAACATCTTAGTGATCTCTATGATACTGTGCTGATTTGTCAAACATCTTAGTGATCTCTATGATACTGTGCTGATTTGTCAACATCTTAGTGATCTCTATGATGCTGTGCTGATTTGTCAAACATTCTAGTGATCTCTATGATACTGTGCTGATTTGTTTGTTAAACATCTTTGTGATCTCTATGATACTGTGCTGATTTGTCAAACATCTTAGTGATCTCTATGATGCTGTGCTGATTTGTCAAACATCTTAGTGATCTCTATGATGCTGTGCTGATTTGTTTGTCAAACATCCTAGTGATCTCTATGATACTGTGCTGATTTGTCAAACATCTTAGTGATCTCTATGATGCTGTGCTGATTTGTTTGTCAAACATCTTAGTGATTTCTATGATGCTGTTCTGATTTGTTTGTCAAACATCTTAGTGATTTCTGTGATGCTGTTCTGATTTGTTTGTCAAACATCTTAGTGATTTCTATGATGCTGTGCTGATTTGTCAAACATCCTAGTGATCTCTATGATACTGTGCTGATTTGTCAAACATCTTAGTGATCTCTATAACTGTGCTGATTTGTCAAACATCTTAGTGATCTCTATGATACTGTGCTGAATTGTCAAACATCTTAGTGAGAAAGCTATATTCATCAAGCAGATAACATGATAGTCACTCTCGGGTCTTTGTTCTCAGAATAATATGTTGAAAATTGTGTCCTTTTGTTCTTTTATATACAGTTTGTGACTTAAATATTTTTGTATTTTTGTTCAGCAACTTTGGAAATGGGTTTATTGTTGATATTGTGTGACTATTGGACCTTGGTTGGCATTGATGTGTATGTTGGAAGATTTGTGTTGTCAAGTGGCTAGAAATTCAAATGGCGAAGTATTGGTCAGTTTTTATCAGCACCATAGTTGGATCTTGTGTGTCAGTTAATTATATAACAATTACAATACTCTGAATTTCTAAGTAAATACTAAATACCATAATCATTTTCCTATTGATTTAATACAGGTATGACTTAATGTAACATCATTTAAATTTGGTAGGCTCGCAAGTGAATACCGTATGCCACCACATCAAAGTTAAATTATAAAATTGGTTGGATGAGACATAAAATGACAAGCCGAGTTAGGTACCAATAAATGTACATTTATTTCTCTGCACTGGCAAGTTGCAAAATTAAAGCAAGGATAATAAATCCTTGTATTAAACTTATTTTATTAAATTTTATTATTTTTCTTGTTCAAAGCTAAACTTAATAAATGTATCTTGGTAGCATACTAGTACTGCTAATAATAATACATATGAAATAATGATAATAGTAATAATGATAATACTAATAGTAATAATGCTAATGCTACCTAAATTTGTCATGAACCGAGAGCTAAACCTGTCTTCACCTATATACATAGACCTCTTTTTATCTTTTCCCATGGATGACTGGTAGACAGGTTTGGCTATTATTTTTCAAATGCACAAACATGTGTAGCACAAACCTCAGGATAGATGCATATTGCTCAAGCACACCATCATCAAACATTGACTGTGTTAATGGCAGGAGCAATATACATATATGCTGAAAACTTGAGAAAAATGCATGCAATGTTCTGCGTAATTTGAGTGCAATACAAAAATCTGTTTTTACTAATTCTGACATCTTAATATAGAACATGGGTCAGTGATCAATATCGGGGAAATATTAGATCATGTTAGTTGATGCATTTGCAAACAAGACCAATATAGGGACATATACATGTAACAAGGTATTATTTAACTTGTACAACATGCATCCTGCACAAATACTGCATGCTTATGTGCAGACCTTAATTTATTGTTTAATTTGTGAAAATCACAAGAAAACAAATATCTTAGCAGTAATATGTTGACATTTTCATAATGCATCCATAATACATAGAATCAATTCTTTTTTGCAGTGGACATGTGATTAGAGCTAGGAATGGTTTGGAATGTTATTACTGTGTGAGCTAAAGATTAACAGTTAAAGGTCAGAAGTCATGAGCTGACACTGAAAATGGACCGGAAGGGAAAACATGTAAACTTGCGTGTCATATTCTTGGATGATCAGGTCCATGCATTCCAAGTACAAGTAAGTATAAGAGTGCTGAAATTTGAATGCTGTTTGCTGGACTTTTTTCACCAGAATTCATATGCCAACCAGATATTTATGACATTTAAAGTTTTAAAAAAAGTTTTAAAAAAAACTATTCAAAAGAGATATAAAATCTTGTACTTAGAAAAGAAACTGTTGACATACTTTATTATGAAATGCACGGTCATTTTCAGTTTTGGATTTGCTGGTTTATTTAGAAGTAGTATTATCTTTTCAGGCTTTCCCTAATTTGCTCCCAAACAATTCATTTTTATATATAAAATTATTTTACAGAAACTGCACCAAACATTTCTTGCAAACAACATTATTTTACATCACTTTACTAATTTTAGAAAATGTAAATTATTAACAGCACTTAAGTTCTGAATAAATTATTATATCAGCATGGGGTTCATCTGGAAGTCTTCTTATGATGTATTGTTGCCCACAAATTAAAATGGTGCCAATCTGACTTCACTATGACCAACACAATGACCAGCTTTAAAATCTTATTATAGCTACATTCCTAGATGAATGGTCATATCAATATTGTGCCCTCACCAAAAGACTTTTAATGTCTCAGGTTTGTTCTGAATGGTGCCAATCTGATATCTTGTAGGACCACAGCTATCTTGAAAAATGTATTTATTGTCGCTTGTCCAAAACAGAAAGTCATATGAACATGGGGTTTCCACCCCACCAAAAGACCTGTTATTGCGTTATCATTGAACAATATCAGAGATGGTTTCAACACTAAGCAGTTAAAAGGAAGAAATGGTCATATCTTGAATTTCTGGAAATTCTTTTGTCAGTAGAGCATCAGTTCCTTAAAGGGACTCTTATTAAAATTAGGAAATAATCAAGTCATCAACTTATTTTGACTCGTCTTCATTTTTTGCATCTTGATTAGGTTACATTGAAACTAAGTTTGTGCAGTTTTCAGTGTCAAAATAATTACCGTCATTGAGAGTATTTTTTTTATAGCCTTATCATTTAACTTCACAAGTAATTGAGTTGCTGTCCAATTTTACCTCTTATGTGTCATCATCACTAAACAAACATTTTAGTCATACTGAGTTTAAAAATATAGCATTTAAAATAGCACCTACATTCATTTGTATACATTCATTTGACTATTAGTCAAAGTCCAAAAGAAAATTTATGAAGAATGCTAAAATATTTTTTTATTCAGGTTTAAATGACTTGTGACAGACAATTATGATCTTGCTGTTAGTTCAAGACCTTCCCTATAATATGATCTTTTATGGTACTTTTCATTGTTAACATTTTAGCCAATACACCTATATGAATGGAAGAAATAAAAAAAAAAAACTAAATACAATTCACATATATGATTCATATGACATATATATATTTATAAAAAGATCTCAAGACTCCTATCGGGAAAATGATATAAGAAATTCTTAGAATAAATGAGTCCTAGAACATTCAAGACAAATGAATTACAACAATTATTGTAAGACTCGTACGAGAAAAAAATTGTGTGAAATTAAGATGAAATCAAACAGTTATTTTGAAACTAAGACACCTTGCTGTCTTTTGCTCTTTACAGAATCTTCTCTCATAACTTACAATACACGTCCCTTGGAACTTTTTTTTATACAAGAAAATAGTTGTTATTCTTCTCGAAGTCAAGATCTAATGCCTTCTGCTTTGATGAATTTTGCACAGTAATGTGTTTATAAAACACAAAACTTTGCATGAGAAACACACCCCAGATTTAACTTGTCCAATCAGGATTTTAGTTTTATTTAACGCCATAATAAACATGCTCATCTAGGGTATAGAGGATTTCACATCCTTCCCATTTATACTTACTAAAGCAATTTCAGAAATGTTTCAAATGGTGACAAATATTTAAGCAAGTACAGTTGATGTTTCTGCAACATTTCAACCATTGGCATTCTTGATAGACAACCAAATCTTCACCCATTAATCTGACAGTTATCAAACTGACCTCGTTAAGAACCAATCAAGCCTACACCAGACAGATTAGAGCAATGTTGTTAAAAATCAGTTATTTTAATTAACAAATTTTTTTAAAAATTTCATTGCTGTTTTCTGTTTGTGACAGGCACTCTGTTCAATCTGATAGAAATGTATTGCATGTATATAGGAATAGAATTATAAAATATCAGTTAATTTGAAAGTGCGAGCCTACTATGCATATCTTTAACTGCCGTATTGGATTGTACAAATAGTAGTTGTTATCACTGTATCTCATCTTCGTAATATTAAATATGCTAATCATATTGAAGAGAAAAGCAGCAAAAGATTCAGAATTTTCTTCATGAAAGAAAAGAAAACAACTGGAAGGACAATTGGGCCATTTTGTTGAGATTTGTGAAAACATCTAGTAAAGAAGAAAACTTTACATTTTGCAAATTGTGCAGTGTGATTCACTACTTGGTATGGAGACGCTCATTACGTAAAACAGAATGGAAAGCTAATAAACATAAGTTTGCTGCTTCATCATCAGTGATTTAGTCAGATCGTATGATGTACCAGAGATAACCTTGTAATTAGATCAAAGTTTAGGTTTTTTTTTTTTTTTTTTAGAAACAATCCTTTTTAAGTTAAAATTGTTGCTGGTGTTTTATTTCACATACTTTTCCCAGATGGTAAAGTCGCAAAGGATTACTTACTTGTGTGCTAGAACAAAAACAGTTCAGAAAGAAAATCACACCGAATTCAGATCATCAATGAAAGATGGTACATTGGAATCGATAATGATTCAAAGGTGTAGAAAGGCTCTTATAAACAGCCTGTGTCTGAGAATGTATTGTATTCTTGCACCTTCTAAATGGGCACCCAAATAGAGCAGGGTTCTCCATTTAGAAGATGCCAAGTGCAACTCATGAAACTTTGACATTAGATAAATAACTAAGGTACTTTCTTACTTTACTGATGTAAAAAGTTATATATGCAATAAAGTGTTTAAAATTAGTATTTTTTCCTGAAAACGTGTATTTTTGTCATAAGCAGTCAGTATTTTTTTGGTTGGCAGCTATGTTAAGAGTACCCTACCTTACACAGGTGATTGGTTTAATTCAGTACCAAATCACATACATTAAGTTTATATTGCTGTATAGCACATTTCAAAGCACCAGCAAATTTCATACTGTTATATATATTTAAATACAAAATTGAGCTATTTCTTTTGGCTTTATGTAAAGATTTACCTTGCTGTTACAATTCAGTGTAAGCTTATCTTTAGTAGCAGCAAAGCTCTTCTGAAGCCATATCCACTGGGAAACAAGAGATGAAGTGTGGAAGAATCATTAACTTTATTTAGTTTGTGACAGATTGAAGCAGTTGCTGAGACTGAAATTACTGCTGAAATGTTTCTCAGTTAGGTCCTGGTTTTTTCCCAGATGGTAGAAATGTACATATTAAATGAGGTGAAACATACATGTGCTGTAATCAGTTACTTTTTGATCTGAACTGAATGAATAAGTGAGGAAAAGATTTAGGACTACCCAGTTTTGCACTTTTGCTTTGAAAATACATTACCACAGGTATTGCTAATGTAATGTAACAGGATTGCTAGCTTAATGCAACTGATACTAGTGTAAAATAACAGATTGCTAGTGTAATTTATTACTATTATAATCTTACTGATTACTAATGTAATGTAACTGAACATTGCTATTGTAAAGTAACAGATTGCTAGTTTAATGTAATTAATTACTAGTATAATCTTACTGGTTACTAATTTAACTGCTAGTGTAATGTTAGTGATTGCTAGTGTAAAGTAACACATTGCTAGTGTAATGTTACAGATTGCTGTTGTAAAGTATTAGATTGCTAGTGTAAAGTAACACATTGCTAGTGTAATATTACAGATTGCTAGTGTAATGTTACAGATTGCTAGTTTAATATAATTAATTACTAGTATAATCTTACTGGTTACTAATTTAACTGCTAGTGTAATGTTAGTGATTGCTAATGTAACATATTTTTGAAGTCTTTATAAATGATGATCAGAGGCTCAATTTCTTTAGAAATAAACATACTCAGTTCACATTACATCAGATATTTATTTGTTTGAAAAGAAATTTTTTCGAATATGAAGGAAAATTTTATCAGGAAAATACTAAAAATTAATCGTTAATGAGTACGGTACAAATCCACAATGGAAAATGCCACTGTGCAGACCATTCCTTGGTACACCAAGAATGAAAATTAACACTATGCAGACCATTCCTAGTACACCCAGAATGGAGAATTCTATTGTGCAGTCCCATTCTGGTACACCCAGACATATCTGGGATGGAAAATTCCACTGTGCAGCCCCTATCTTGTACACCCATGCAAATCCGTTGCAACCCTTCTCTGGTACACCCAGGCTAATCCATTGCAATCCCTTTCTGATATACCCAAGAATTGCGTCTCAGATTTTCATGGGCAATGTTCGGCAACCACTTAAAAAGTTATAAAATCAAACTAGAAATGCAATTCTCCACTTTTCTACACATTAAAGATCACCTTTTGTACAAGTCAAGAATACATAAATTGTGAACTTGTGCTGTACAATATAATGAACAGTTTCTGGCACTATGTCTGCATTGCTGCTGTTGACCGCCACATTAAAATAAATATTGGATTTTAAAACCAATAGTTGTGTAAAATAAAAATCCAGAAAATACATGTGATTGGCAGTGGTAGAAAAAAGCTGACAGCATGGACAAGTTGTATTGATAAGGTGGCCCCATAGTTCGGTTGGCAAATATATGATTTCTTCGACTCATTTTTCATTATGCATTTACAGAAAGTGAATCACAAACCATTCCTAGATTTGCTCATTCAAGTAAAGACCATATTATAGAATCACTTGACATTACATAGTCATAGGATAATAAAATAAATACTCTATACAATTAGTTTAATAATTACTTTAATAATTTGCATAATCGGACACAACTTGCCATAAATATAATAATAATAATAATAATAATAATAATAATAATAATAATAATGAGGACTTTGTATAGTGCCTAATCTTTCAAAGCTCTAAGCGCTTTACACCATCAATAATGATATGATTACACTACAGAACAACAAATGACAAAAACAATGAAATTGGAAAACATAAAAACATGCTGAAAACATATAAGATACAAAACATGATTAGGTCTCTAAGTTTGTCCCTGCAGTCGAAACAGGTGAGTCTTAAGAGCACTCAACCACTGTGTCTTTTTGTGTCTAATTTCAATGGGCAATTCGTTCCATGTCGCCGGGCCTTAGTGTGCAAATGAACGTTGTCCATATGACTTTGTTTTCACCTTGGGAACAATGAGTATACGATTATCAGAAGAAGAGTGTAAGGATCTAGCTGGTGTATACACATGGGTGAGGCTGGATAGGTATGTTGGACTGGAATCTGTCATTGAAACATAGCACAGAGAACAAATTTTGTGTTTGATTCTGTATCGAATTGATAGCCAGTGTACGGTACAGAGCAGTGGTGAGGTGTGTTCTGATCGAGATACTCTAAAGATGATCCGTGCAGCTATGTTTTGAACTTTGCGGTTTCTGGAGTAAATATTATGATGAACCAGACAGAATTGAGTTACAATAGTCTAATCTTGAAAGTACTAATGAACACACAAGTGTTTTAGTGGCATCAAGTGAAAGATATTTACGAATGGAACTGATGTGTCTCGATTCAAGATATGCAGCCTTGCATATGTTCATGACATGTTGGTGCATTGTGAGAGTACTGTCTAGAGTAACACCTAGGTTTCGTACTGACTGTGAGAATTTAATGTTGGTGTTGCTGATATTTTATTGTCTGAGGTAAAGGATGTGAATAAGAAAGTCTTTGTGTTGTGATCAGAATAGCCTCAGTTTTATCATCATTCATCAGCAGCTTGTTACATGTCATCCATGATTTCATATCAGAAATGCACTTCTCTACTCCATGGATGGTAGCATCAACTTCAGTTGGGTGGATAGACTTGTATATTTGGGTGTCATTAGCATACAATTGGTGCGACACTGGGCAATGATCTATGACACTTGAGAGCGGCTGAGTGTATAGAATGAAGAGAACAGGTCCAAGGACAGATCCCTGTGGAACACAACATACGTCAACTAGGCTGGAATATATTCCATTTGCAGATATAATTTGTGTCCTGTTGACTAAGTAGGACTTGAACCACTGAAAGGCTATGTTCTGAATGCCAAATACATGCTTAGACGGTGAAGTAATATATCATGGTCTATTGTGTCAAATGCTGGAGATAAATCCAGGAGAGTGAGGACTGTAATCTTTCCATTATCCAAAGCAGAGAGAATGTCACTAAATACTTTCAGAAGAGTAGTTTCCATACTGTGGCAAGAGCGATATGCAGACTGTACATTGCGAAAAAGATTTTTAATTCAAATGAGATACAAGTGGAGTTAGAACAACCTTTTCTAAGATTTTTTTTATGAATGGGAGATTAGAAACTGGGCAGTAGTTCTTTAAATCGTTATGGTCCAGTGTTGGTTTCTTCAGCAGTGGCTTTACGATGGCAGTTTTGAAAAATGATGGGAATTCCCCTGATAAGAGAGAGATATTAATAACATCAGTTAGTGAAGGCAATATTGGGTCTAAGCACTCAAGCAGCAGCGATGTCGGAATTGGATCAAGTTCACAAGACTGTGGTGCACTTTTCATCACGATTGTCCGTACTAATTCAATAGAAACAAGTTCAAATGCTCCTAACGGTTGTCGCTGAAATTCTGCATGATAACTGTATGGTGAAGAGTCAGTTGAAATTGTGCTGTCAAGCGAACCTCTAATGGTTTGTACTTTGTCATCGAAGAAATTTGCAAATTGGTCTGGTAGGTCTAGTGGAGAGATAAATCTGATCATGATTAGTAAACATCATGCAAAGATGGCCATAACTTTCCTGTCTGTGTCCACTAGGTACTAAAAATATTATGACATTTGGTAAAAATGTTAGATAGTATGGTCTTGAATTACCATTGAATGAAATCCAAACAGGTTAAAGTATGCAAAACCTTTAGCCTCAAACTCTCTGTAAGCACATGTTTGTTTTTGGTACTCTTCAACTGCTTAGAGAAATGCTATGAAACTCTATATACATTCATCCCAAGTTCTGAATGGTCCGCATTGAAAATGGTGATGCTAGGAAATCCGCCATGTTGGCCATATTTAAGACATTTTTTTCAATATTCCTACTGAATGGATGGTCTTTTCAACATGGAATTTTCACTGAAAGACTTCTTGTGAGTTTTGGTTGGTACTAATGTGACATCCATTATGGCCACCACAACAGCCATCTTGAAAATCTTGCCATAGTTTCTCTTGAACTGAAGGTCAAATCAGCATTGGACTTCCAGCATTTCTTATAATATTCTTCTAAATGAAAATGGTACCAATCTTACATCCAGTGTGGCCACCCTGGTAGCAATCTTGAAATCATTAAACAGAACGACGTATTAGCATAACCACCCAAGGTAGCTGTTTTGTTAGTCTTGTTGTCACTTTTGAAGGGAACATCATATTGACATGGGGTTTTTAACAGAAGAGTTTATTTGATGTCTAGATAGTCCTGAATGAAGGTAAGGCTTGTGAATATTGTGCACGATTTTCATGTGTACAACTTGTATATCTTTCTGTTTTGGAAATTAGTTTTAATCAATGCAGATATATATCCGAAAATTGACTCGATTGTTTGTTCCCTCTACCAACCACAGTCCAGAATTGTCCCCATTTATCCCAGTTATGTGCTGCACCATTTAAGGTATACACATTATTTCTAATGGCTCTTTTGAGTTGTGGTTGGGCGAATGTACCTTTCGGTAATTTGGACAGTAATCTTCCGTATCAAGTTTGATGTTTGACAACTTGTAAATCCAAATGAAACAACACCCATACCTTGTGTTACAGTTATCGAGCTTCATCGGCAGATAATTGGATGATCCAGGAACTAATATGATGCAGCTTTGATCATTTTGTAATGATTGCTTCAATCATGTGACTGGAATGTCTGTGAATCTATCATGTACCTCTCATGTGGTGCGACTATTATCATGGCTAAACACTGCATTCAATTACAAAAGGGTTTTAAGAATTAGGGTTCTGAGCAATATGGCATACAACATCACATGGCCAAAAATAGCCATTTTGAAGAAGCATCTGATTGATTACTTGAAGTGAATGATTAGCTGATTATCTGCTCGTGGAGCCAAGAACTTGAAATGGTGACACTAGGTAGACCAGATGGATTTGCTCATTGTCTTACATCAGATTTCATTTGGAAATATGCTGTATAGATACCAAACACCACTTTAACTAATTGACCGTACACCAGATGATAGATCGCTCTGCCAATGTGACATGGCAACTAGTTAACCTCCAACAAACATGCAGTATTTGACACAGAAATATGTTTCAATTTCAGTGATATGTTTATTAAAAATAATGTGTAATATTCTTAAAAATGTAAAATTACAAATTTTCATAAATTATACTGCAGTAGACAATATTTATTTTGTAGTTAAAGTTTGTATAGTAATAACCTAAGTGTTATATTCAGTAAATAATAAAATATCAATTTCAAAGCTGTTAGAGAACTTTTTCATGAAAACAGAAATTCGCTGCAAAAGATGCCACTTTATTTAGTAAACAATATTGTCCTTATTCGTTTTATCTGGCTTGTGTTTATACTGCATTCAAAGTAAATTAATTTAAAAATAATAACAAAATCCTAAATATTTCCTGTTTAGAAGTATACTGTTGTACATGATAATTTTAAGGTTCTACTGTGTTTGTGAGACGGAATTTTTATCAGTGATATCTATTGATCTAAATATGTAAATGCGTGCTTACTATATCAGACAATATTTATCTGAAACCCGTTGTTTTGGTATTCCTTATTATTTAATGTCTATATCCCAACCCCTCCTCCAGCCCCATGAGAAATTGAAGAGTTACTAAAGTATTTGAATGATCGAGATGATCAAGTTACAGGTTTTCTCAGCCCTTTTTTAATGAAACTTTTATATTTATACATATTTTCAATTTCAATTTCTTTTCTTCTTCTTCAAGCTGTCAACGGGAAGTACTTTCTATATACGTTTGTGCAAACAAACATCTTGTAGATGTCATCAATTGTTTCCATATTCAGCTGACCACATAAAGTCTTCATCAAAGTTTTGTCTTTTTCTGGAAAGGAATAAATCTACTTCCTCCATTTAGATGATCTGAATATCGTCTGTCAGAATTACGAGGATCCACTGACTTCATTTATTCTTTTTGATGGAAAAATCAACAAATCATTGCAAACTTTATAAATATTTATTTTAGCATAATCAATTCATTATTGCCACGAGCAGCATGTGAGAGGAAAATGGCAACGAAAAAGCAATGCCTGGAGGTATGTCTAATTTACCTTAACTGATTGGTTAATTTGATGAGCATGATTGACAAGTGGCAATAGGTCAATTGTAACTCAAGTGCTAGGAAAAATACAGGTATGTAAAAGCAATTCATTGTGCATATTTTAAATACAAATCTGTCTGCAATAAATTGCATTGTTTGTGGGCAGAAGAAGCCATTTACTATACTGTTTTTGGTTTTATTCAACTTAGCACATACAGACAACTACAGCTGCTGCATTTGGGTCTATTAAATAGCACACACAGACACCTAAATTTAGGTCTATTACATGTAGCACACACAGACACCTAAATTGAGGTCTATTACATATAGCACACACAGACACCTAAATTTAGGTCTATTACATATAGCACACACAGACACCTATATTTAGGTCTATTACATGTAGCACACACAGACACCTAAATTTAGGTCTATTACATATAGCACACACAGACACCTAAATTTATTGTGAGGATCCAGCCATCTGAGGTTCCTTAACCATGTGTATTGGAAATTTAATTAATTTAATTTGTGTGAACTGCTAACAGATAGATAGCACAATTGTAATTTTTTGGAGTGAAACAAAATACAAATCACACAAAAATAAACTTAAAAAAAAACTTTTTCACTGTCTGAAATTGGCAAAACTTCAGTCCTTACATTTCTTTATACATGGTATCAGAGAGGAAGTGATAAAATAAAAATAACAATGAAGAAATGAATAAATATTGTATAATTACAAATTGTAATGTTTGCCTAACTCTAAAAGGATAAGTTTTAATGCATCATTGGATTCTGTAATTGTACTGTCAGGGATGCTGTACTGCAGCCAATGTGCAACTCGCTTTAAGTTCAGATGCATTGATTCAATATAATCCCTTGACACAGTGCGTAGAATCTCTAAAACATTGCCACCTTCCTCAATAGATTGCTCTGGAATGGTGAACATAAATTTTGTATAATTTAATAATGTATCAAAAGGATATCTGAGAGGAAATTTGCTTTGAAATGTCACTGGTATGCAACCACTTAATACGGCATCATAAAAGGATTTTCTTGTTGGAGAATCACCTGGAGGCTGTAGGCAGAAAATCGCATGCTGCATCCACTCGATTGTTGTTGAGCGATGGTTTCTGATGCACTCGTCGGTGTATAACATGACCATTTTATGATCGATTTCCAGACCATTAGTTTTACCAATATATGTAGGATAGCTAAGCTCAGTTTTAATTTGAAATTGGTCCATTATTTTTGCTCTGAAGTTATTGCTTCGTCTTCTGCCAGCTGCGAGAAAGAGAAAAATGTTACGATTTTCTAGAGTTGGTGTATGTAAATAAATTTTTGTTGAATTTATATCTGGCTCGACACCTTTATGATTCATAAATGTGGAGTTATGATCTCCAAAGTTTTTTTCAATGAAGTGTACGTAAGATGGATAGGGTGCAACTATCATATATACTCCCTGAATTTGAAGAAATTGTGCCCAGTTTCGATCATGTTCTTCTTCTATACCTATGAATGTAATATTTTTGGTATATGTATGTTGTAAATAAGGGCAATCATTGGAACTCTGTTCACGTTGTATTTTGCTCAAAGTTGAGAAATGTGGCTTTCCAGACAGAAAATATGGCTGTGTTTTTAAAAAAGTGAAAAGATCTTCAACTACTTTGCCTACACTTTCTGTGCTGACTTGCGAACAAAGACACTGTAATCCAATATAAGCTGGAATATAGAAAATGTCAGCCTTTCTTGGATCATTTGTTATATATGGGCTGTGTAGTAATTTGTGATGAATTAGCACCTCCAAGGCAAACATATGGCTATCTCTCACAGACATATCGTATAGGCCCTCGAAACCTTTTTTGGGTGCATCAATTCTATAAATCTCTGATCCCATTCCACAGTAATCCAAGTCATAACAATGTGAGAATTGTTTTCCTCTCATGCATTCCTTTACATCAACATTAAACTTATTTGGAAGGTCATAAATGTAGATTTTGAATGGTGTAGAAATATTTGAGGGATCCTCATTTGGTAGGCACATCTTAGTTATCTCCCTTGTCATGTTATGCCTCTTTTTAACTTCCCCTGTCATGAATGATCTCTGCAGAGTTATCTCAGTTGTATTTAACTTCCTTCGCAAAGCCGAGCAAGACACCAATTTGGTCCATATTCTGGTCTTAGAACGATCAAATTTAAACCTGTTTAACATTATATAAAAAAAGACAAGTAAAAATAACATGCATGAATTTATTAAAACTGAAATATATTTCTCATTGTAAAATCTTTACTAAAGATATTGAGGCTGAAAATGATGCTTTATCATCAGATAATATTTCTGCCCAGTAATTATTTATTTAAATAAATGAATAACTATAATTTAGGTATTAAAATAAGACCCATAAGCATGGTTTGTTTGTTAAATATCAATATCTACAATATCTTGAGAATACAAAGTTCTCTATAAAAAAAAAGCTGAGGAGAATATTTAAAAACATTTTAAAGAATTTGTGGTGAGAAATATTGGACAGCTGCAATTTTTTAAAGAATATTATTCAGTTTTGTTTTAAAGAATTGAACCAAGTTAAAACTGTCTTATAGGACATTCCCATAGAATATACACATATACACATAACATTTTCATTTTCATCTCTGTATAATGGTTAGTTGATTGCCGTTTCGCAGCACATCACAGGCTATTTACTGCCAAGTCAATGGGAGTAAAGTGACTGGCAGAGATATATACACCAAGACATTTGACTATGACCAATCCAGATTGGATTTTAGTTACAACCATTGGAATGCAAGCATGGCATTATTAACTCTGAACAATTATGGCTGTCTATGAAGGGCACATTTTTGTGGGTTCTGGAATGACCTTTGTTTTGAGGTTTGACTTGTACTGTTTCTGAAAGGGGATGTTGGAGTCTGGTTGATAACATTGGTCCTTATTATTTTCTTAGGCAGGTTAAGTATAACTTAGAGTATTGTTGAAAGTATCAATCCATCAAACATGTTAAACCATATCATTATACATGTATATGGAAATAGAAATCTACATTTGATCTTGACCCAATATAAATATCATCTTCAGACATAGACTGAATCCTGTTTGATTCATTTACATGGGATATAAATATCATCTTCAGACATAGACTGAATCCTATTGGATTCATTTAGGCAATCACACACACACACACACAGTTTATGTGATGGTTAGTTGTTTGTTGTCCATTTATCCATGAGCACAAGTTTATTGTCACTACTCATCCTAAATGACTTGGAGTATTGCCATGAGACATTATACATTTGCATCCTGTTTCTATATTCCAAATTTGCAGATGAAAATTTCTCTGTATCTTTTAAGACTAAATGGTCAAATGGACTTAGCTGCTCTGATTTTCTTTTTTTGCAACAACCAGTCATATTAACATGAAGGTAATGTATTCCATTAGTTAGATTATGGAGCTAGCTTAATTAAGCCTAAATCATCAGAGAGAGATAATCTTGTAATATTTTCAATGACCTGTCAAAAACATGATATCTTGGAAAGTTTTATCTGATTTTTGTAACTATCCTTCTGTAGACACTTCTGTGTGCAACAAAGTGAAGTGTATGCTTAACTTACATTAGTATCAGATGTACATTTAACAAAAAATAAAGAACACTAAAGATGGGGAGATCACTCTTTGTATCAGCCCAAGAAGCTGTCAATCAATGATATAGTATGCAGTAAACATCCTGCCAACAACTTTACCACTATTATTAGGACATTGCCTCCTTCCTATTCATTCAGCATGGTAAACAATGGAGTAATAGGTAATGCATTATTGCTATTCAAGTTGACTTTAGTTTATCAGTGGTTACAAGTAAATCTAATTAGATAATACTTCCAGCTATTATTTCCCAATCTCCTCCTCTTCCTTCCCCACTCTGATGACCTTACAGTTTTGATTCAGGTTAAAGAAGGATAATATTCAGATTGTTGGAAGTGGTCTGAAATATCAGACTGGGATCATGCCTTTTATTCTAGACTCCATTTACTGATCAGAGAGAGGATCGAATAATGTCCTTGTATTGGAGACTAGCACCAGAAAATATATAGCGGTTAAATAATAGCAGGTAAATGTTGCATGATTAAACATAGTTTTTCCCTCTCAAAAAGCTACTTTTGTTTGGCCTGCCAGAAAAATGTCAGAATTTGTGTAGAAGTTGAAAGCACTTAAAATTTTTTCTAAATATTCAAATAGAAAAATTCCACAATGATAATACATCTGATGAGCAAACCTCAAATTATTAAGTATCATATCAACTGTTCACCCACTTCCAGACTGGTACACTGCTCATATGTTGTGGTCCAAGATCTGTTAATAACAAAGTGATGTACAAGAACCAGTGTAAAAGAAAGTCTAATGGGTTAATGGTCAAGGGTTCTAGCCCATTTAGCCGACAAGTTTCAAAATTAGATGGTAGCCTTCAGAGCTGTCCGAGATGGGACCTGGTAGCCCAGTGTAAATTTAGGGACCCATTTTGGGCGAAGGTCACTTTTTTTAGTGGTAATACCAATTTCTTGTCTTTAGTACTTTCATTGTATCTGTATTTGTGTGTGATGCCACAGATATAAAAAAAACCATTTAAATACATACCTAAACATCAATTCCTCATTTTCCATCCATGTTATTACAGCAATCAACAGTAGTAATAGAACGCCATAAAGCAAAAATCGGTTATAGCGTCGCCTGACACGATATGGTAGCATTTTTTTTTGCAAATTTAAAAAAAAAAATACCCGTCTAAATATGTGTACTTGCAGACGCTAACCTGAAGCGAAAAGAACTCAAATAATTATAAATGATAATCCAAATGCACTTTAATTCTAAATATTCCATTAGCATAAAATATTTTGAATGAATTCCATTTGTCTTGAATGTGCTGATGTACCCATAGCCTTGAATGATGACAATGATATTATCCAGAAATTTTTTGAATGAGTATTTAATAATGCCATCTTAGTCAATTTTGTTTTTTGTAGAGCAAAAAAAAAACCTCTTAAAAACAAACCTGTCAGCTGATTTGCTTTGAATTCAAAATTAATATGCCATTTTGAATGGGATAAAAGACTGGATTTTACATACCATGTCCAAGTTTCAGGCTATTGATTGAATAAAACTATTGAGCTACATATCTTGTCAGCAATTAAAACCAATCACTTAAAGCTTTTAAGCTAGTTTTAACAAATTTTAAAGTTGTTTACAAACCTATAACTCCAGAATCATTAATTTCCAGACTCCAGTTCTCACAGTGTATGGATAAAAACATGCCACTGTTCGAAGAAATATGAGTAAATATAGAGAGTCAATACATGTACAGATGAGGTGTAGGAATCAATAAGGCCTTGTCACACCTTATCTTCTCATTTCAACATGATTCAGTCCTTATCTACCTGAAGGAAAGTTCCAATGAATATAGGACAGTTGTTATCAAGCGTCTTCCCCAACTCCAACCCCTCCCTACTACATTTGATATTTTGACTATATTAGCTTTAAGCCGTCACACACTTTGGATAAGAAATCTTACAAAATTCAACCAAAAGTGTCATGTACTGTAGATTTTAGAAAACACGTATAGTTAAAATATCACTGAGGACCTAGGAGAGTACCAAGTCCTTGCAAATGTTTATGTGCTGAAATGAATATTTTTGTTAGTTTTTGTTACAACACTTCATATACTAGTCCCACAATTGCCTGACTGACCAGCAGTTTGAATAAATTTATACAATGAAGATTTCAAAGAGATACTTTTGAGCTATCAGAGCTCAGATTCAATGCTCTTTATGTTTTACTGCAACTGGTCAGTGTGTAGTCCAGCAAGCTGACCTCTGTAATTCTGTTAGCTTGCCTGGTTATACATATTTAAGGATTATCTGTGATCCATCATGCATTATCAGTTCACAAATTTCTTTTTGCAAATTCTCAAAACCAAAATTGCTCATGATGTTAGAGGAAGCATTCTGGAATGAAGGCTGTTCAAAATTGCTTATTTGATGTAATCAGTCAAGCAATGTGGCCACCTTTATTAAACTAACAAAATATGGCAGTTTTCTCAAAAACCACCAAACATGATGACATCCACCCGCAAATAAAGCTACTATTTACTAATAATAGAAACACTGTAACTGACATCTTATAAAAACATGTGCAGAATTTGTTCAGACTTTACTGAAAGCATTCTGGGGTGCATTTGGTTTTCCAATGTTTACAGATCTGCCATCAGATATGGCCACAGTTATATAGCTTGAGAGACCTTTAAACACATTTTCTCAAAAACCTTTTCATGGAGGCTTTTAGTTTTATACAAATTAAGCCAATCTGCAGCCAATTGTATGTCCACCATCAGTGACAATAACACAAATCTTCTTCTCTTCTCAAGAACTAGTCCAACAATTTTGCCATGTTTGACAAAATGTAATTTGTTTAATGACTAATATTTATCCAGTTTATGCAGATTCATTTATAGTTAATTTTACTGTTACTAACCAAAATATCAGTTAAATGATGACTCCTCAAAAACCACTGGACATAATTTAACCAGTTTTTACTGTAAGCATCCTGGCATACAAGGGCTTGGAGACTTGTACAAAATCATATTAATCTGCCATCAAGTATAGCTGGTGTGATAAATATAGAAAGACTTCCAATAACTTTGAAAAAGTCACTTGACAGAATTTGCCTAGATCTGACAGAAAGTGTCTTAGTTTGAGGGTGGTGAGAAATTTAATAAAGGCATGGGGATTTGCCTTGGTGAACCATCAGTTAGCTCTGCTTCATTCCAATAATGAATTGTCCATGTGCAATCCAGTTCTTAAGAAGCACGGACAATATTGGTATGGTGGTCACATATGATGTCAAGTATAAAACCATAATTAGTTTATAGACTTGCTAAGAGGTCAGTACTATCTCTCATCCCTTTTTAAGAAACCTTGGTCTAGATCAGTTTGCTTGTTTTTTTGTCTGAATTGCAAATTGCTTGAATCAGCATTGTTGCTTGCTATTTCTTTAATCTTAATTTAGATGAGAAAACAATAGATCATTTTGCATAATTAAATTGCTATATGAAGGATCATTATGTAAAATTCTTAGATGATAAAAATGTTTTTTTTAAAAACATTTATTTTACCTTGAAAATGCGTTTTTTAACGGTTTTTTAAATTTTTTTGGCGTTTTTTACATTTGGTACTTCCATTTTTTTTTATCATCGACCATACAGGCAGTCCTCTGTCATACTCTAGATAACAAATATCGATCAATAATGAATTTTTGATGCTAGCCTACAATACTTTACGTAAACTTTTGTTGTCTAAAAAGTACTGTAACATTTTTTTTCGTCTTTTACTTATTGTGTGCGTGTGTGCGTGTGTATATATATATATATATATATATATATATATATATATATATATATATATATATATATATATCTCTCACAAGTTCATCAGGAGTATCATCAATACTCGGTCAAACACCACAACTTTATTTGGCTCAAATTCTGGTATGAATAAAACATTGTGTGCATGCATGTGTGTCCTTGAGTGCTGGTTCATATGTTTTCCATGGTTTTCCATGGTTTTTTGTATTATGTCTCCCAAATCTCAATTACTTTGTACCCTCTTGGCGTGATTTTGCAGCAGGAAACAATTGGAAAAATAGGCCTACTGTTTTTCTTTAGTGCTCAGCCATCATTATCGATGCTGGCGCTAGCAGTGGCTAGAGTCTTGAAAGGCAACAACAGCTTTAGATGTCAATTTACATGTATTTGCTCTTGAAACAATATAAAGTTTTGGTAATCAAAGTATTCAGAGTTAGTGGTAGTCATCCTGAATTAAAGTGTAAAGTCTCTGATAGCTGCTATTGTATTATTTTCAGGATTGAAGGCACATCTACTGCTATTTAATTTGAGACTGAATTAATGGCCAAAGAGGCAAAATGTTTGCAGATACACAATTTATCATTTTATCAATCAATAATTAATTTGAAAATAAAATTCATTCCGAATTTGTTTGAGAATTAAATTTATTATTATCAGTGCTGGAATATTATGAGTAAACTGAGAGCAAGAGCCAGAAGTAAAAATTCCATAGTGCAGCTCTTTCTGGTGAACCAGATGTTCAGACATGTTAATGATTTTGGAGCAAACATTTATTACCAGACTATTAGTGTGCAGGGTAAAGATGACATAGTTAAGTAGCAAAGTGTGAAAGCAATTAAGATTGAATTAAATACTGTCATTTTCCTTTGTCCAATTTAAAATGTGTAACACCACCACACTCTTACCACCCTGAGATTTGTTGGACAGAGGACATGGCCATACCATTCAGCTTTCTCTTTTTGACAGTGGTGAGGAGGTCTTCATAATGGCCTACTTTAAGCCTGATGTTGTTACGTAGTTCTTCATTTGTAATGTGGTCCATGTAAGAGATGCCAGGAATGGTTCTGTAGCATCTCCTTTCATGTGCCTGGATTTTTCGTTGTAATTCTGCGGTCAGGATCCAGGCCTCACATGAATACGATTGTGATGACTAATGCTCTCAATAGTATGATTTTAGTTTTCAGACATATATTCTTGTCTCTCCAGATGGGTCTTAGCTTTGACATAGCTGCCATTTGTGCTGTTTGTGAAGCTTGCGACAAACTTTCTGCTCTTGATCCCTCTTCGGTGATTATAGAACCAAGATATTTGAAGTGGCACGCTGTTTCCAATTCCTGTCTTCAGACTTTAATCTTGGCTGAGATTTGTTTGCCACTATCTGTCATCAGCTTTGTCTTCACAACACTTATCTCCATGTCAAATCTAGAAGATGATACATCCAGGTTTTTCACTAAGGTGGCAAGCTCATCTTCACTGCCTGCCAGCCCATTAATGTCATCTGCAAAGCAGAGGTTGGTGATGTTATGCCCTCCAGTGCTGACTGTCCCATGGTGGTTTTCCAGGGCTTCTCTCATGATGCACTCCAAGTTGATGTTGAAAAGCTTGGGTGACAGGAGACAGCCTTGACGTACTACAACTGATGTCTTGAACCAGTCCCCCACAGAACCTTGAGCAGTTACTTTACTGATAACCATGGCATACAGCTGCTTGATGGTTGGTCAGCTTTTAACCCATGTTGTACTTCTTCATTGTGTACCACAATGCCTCATGCCACACTCACAAAAGAAATCTATGAACACATGATAGATATCTTGTTGATGTTGTGAGTACTTTTAAACAGAACCCCGAGTTTGAATATTTGTTGTGCTGTGCTTCTTCCACTCTGGAACCCTGCCTGTTATTTAGCGATTATTTCTTCTGCTTTTGGTTTCAGTCTGCTCAAGATGATCTTCAGCATCACCTTATTAGCATATGGCCGATCAAACTGATAGTTCTGTAACTTTGGAACAGCTGGAGATTGCCTATTTTGGGGATTGTTATAATCAGTGACTGGGTCCACTAGGTAGGCCATTCACCTGTCTGCCAGATCTTGTTGCAGATTTCTTTTAAAAATGTTGACAGATACCTTTTCCCAAAATACTATACTAATTTTATTTGATTGAGACAGCCATGTCATTTTCTTCATGGGTCCTAACAGTATTTTGAAAGGTTTACAAGTCATGAAAGCTTTTTTGACCGCTCTGCTGTTCTAGTGGTTAGATGTCTGCCTTGGATGCAAGAGTTTGCAGGTTCGAACCATAGCCAAGTCATATCAAAGACTTTATAAAAATGGTATTGAAGCTGCATCGCAAGGTGTACAGCATTAAGAGGTTGGTGTTAAGACTGGTCAGCCTCAGGTGTCAGGATAATGTGACTGGTGGAACATCATGCTACAAGTCTGCAGCATGATGCCCTAGTGTTAGACATCACTATAAACTGCCACACTGCAGACATCGTAACGGTATGACTGATTTTTTTTTAAAGCTATGTTATGAAACCCAAATCACAAACCCAAATAAAAATTATTGCCAAAATGTTTATGAGCCTCACAGTATAAAAACTGTTGAAAGAATTACATTTCAGGAAAGTTGTGCTTTGCAGAGTAAAGCAAGATTTTGTCTTGTCATACATAGTTTGACATACTTTTTTCACCAAAAATGTCCAGTTAAGGTGATATCATAAATTCATCTACCCTAGTAATTTCAGTGATGCCAGGAAGTACATATATGAATTCGGATATTATAAAAGTAAAGTCGGAGACAAAAGATTGTATTGCTCTCTTTTCATTGTTTTGTAACGAAGTGAAACTTAATAATCATTTAGTTAGGACTTGCACATTCAGGAGATTTACTTAAGTTAATTAATGTAACCTATGTTAAAGAGGGGTTTTCATGCAGATATATGTGGTAAATTTTATGGATTCTCAGCAGATGTATGTGGTATATTGTATGGATTCTCAACAGATGGTTCATAATTATTTCAGGCAGAGATATCATATGACCTTATAGGAGTGTTCCTTTATTGTCAATTCATAATCATCTTTGTACAGTACAGTAGTGTACTGCACTATACACTTTATGTTTATTGAATGTGTAATAACCAGAACAGATTGCTGGGTAATTGTGTCAGCAATAAGAGTAAATTTTCCATCATTGTTCCACATTTAAGCATCATATGAAGTTTCTATTTGTTGATTCAAACGAATGTTATGTAGACTGGTTTAGTTAAATTTTTCAAAAACTTGTATTCTTGGACTTTTAAAAAATCAAATTACCAACTTCTATGTGTATATTTGGTTCGAAAAATGTCCAATACTTTTGGATCGTTTTAAGGACTGATCAGAGGTATCTACAGAGCTTACTTATGATTTTATGGCTTGTTCATGTTGGTCAGAATAATTTATTTTGACTGAATTTTCATGTAATCCACTCAAAAACTTCAGCTTTATTTTTTTTTTATTGTGAATGCTCAGAATGACACAATATTGCTGATTACAAAAAGTTATGTAATTCACAAATGTATCCAACAGTTGTATTATGAAGCAGTTACTTTGATTGCATTGAATATCCCCCTCCTCCACATCATAAATAATGTACAGTCGACTCCGGTTAACTGCACACCCTCGGGGCAGCCACGAGACTGTGCAGTTAATCGGAGTGTGCAGTTAACCGAAGTATGGTACAGTACAGCTTTAAATCAGCACGGCATGAATATATGTGAAGAATAAATTTAAACAATGACTAGAATCCACTCTTTCAACTTTTACTTAAATGTTAAGCTTGTTTTCCTTCCTCCGAACAACTAATGGATCAAGGAATTGTAGCGAATTTCAAGAAATTCTATAGATCGCTTGTTATTCGAAAACTGGTGTAAGACATTGATGGGTCATCTCCCACAGAAAAAGCGTAGAGCTCCAATGTAGTCTGCATCCTGTTTTTCACTATGTTGTCGTTTAAATTGAATTCCGTTGCGCATTTTCCATCTTTCCAGCCATCCAGTTTTTGGTTTGAAATCATTCAAACGCGAACGGTTTAGAGCAATGTTTCTCATGCTGTACTATGATTTTTCCCACACTTTTGCTCCCTAGTGGGTGCGGATATACATGTATATACCACCTAAGGCGTCCTTTACATGTCAATCATTTACAAAGTCGCATTTACTGGCTTAATTGTCAGCTTACTTGAAGAGTTACAGCAGTGGACTGACAATAACTGATCATGAATATACATTGTGCAGTTAACCGGAGTAAAATTGTATTGAATAATGTGCCACGGGCAGAAATTTATCATGTTATTATCTGGAGTGTGCATTTAAGTGAAGTGCAGTTATCCGAAGTTTGTTCCCATTGAAAAGCATTGAGAAAAAACGGGACCGGCGTGACTATGTGCAGTTATCCGGCGTGTGCAGTTAACCGATGTGCAGTTAAGTGGAGTCGACTGTATCTGCAAATATGTGTCATCGCTTTAGCACATATGTTTTTATATATATGCCAAGTATTTCAATGACCTCCCAAATCACTTCAATAGCAAAGCTGTATTTGGCATCAAAGATCCTTCAGCAGACTTTGTTGTCGAACAACTCAAATTTGTAACAAATATAGTGTAGGCCTTTTAGCACTTAAAATTTGTATTGCTTTCATACTATTGTTTTGTTATTAGAAACCTACCATGTTATTTACTTTTTTTTTTAATATAAGTAATGAGTTTCCAAATTCCTGATATACACAGCAATATCTGTGTTATTTTGTTTTCATTTTATAAAATCGGACTGACATTGATAAAGTATATTTACCATGGTATACCATAAGCTAAATGCAAAAGTAAAAACTCTGATTTTCCAGCATGTGGTGTGTTGGCATGTCAGGGTCTGTGGTCCTTGTTTGGATTCACAAATAAGGACAGTATTATAGAGAAAAAAATAAGGCACTGAAGTTGAAAGGGAAATGGTTGAGAAATACTGAGTTCCCACATTCTTATCATAGTTGACCTGACCTAAATACTGGCTGATAAATCACAACAGCATCTAATAAATAACAAATTCACAGAAAGTGTGTGTGTGTGTGTGTGTGCACGTGAGAGACAGACATGCGGACTGATATGAACAACCACCTTATATTTGTATGTATGCTTACACATCTAACTCATCTGCATATTGCACATTTTCATACCTGACATTGCATAAGTCAGCTCTGTGCAATTTCTGAGAAGTAATCTGTTGAACAAACAGCAATGACCCTGATCTGCACGCATATTATACAATGGTTGAAAAGAGTCTATGATGCTTGCAGTTGGACTGGTCTTGTAAGCAAGTATCCATTTTTCAGTTGCTGTTTTGTTGTCGAGACACGAGGTAAACCAAAATAAGTTATTCTGTACATTTCTGAACAGGTGAATGAATACAAATAAAATTAAAGAAAGAAAAACGTACACATATTTGCAAAACAAAGACAAATTATATCTTTTCCTGCATAACATTATATACAGTAAGATTGTAGACTGCTTTAAATATGCTACTTTGTAAATTTGCATTTCATAAACATAACAGTAGTTCAAGAAGGAAAAGATACAAAAAAATGAATAGACTAAAAATTTTGAATAACAAAACAACTCTGAATAGCTTGTATATCTTCCATGCCATCAAATACTACACACATAGACATACTTGTAATGACCATGTTTAGAGTCACTGACTCGGAAACAATGTTCAGTCTTTGCTTCTATTAAGTTGTTTTTGGTACATATGAATATGAATTATAATGTTCATTTACAAAGCATATAAACGATATATATCTATAATGTATATGGTCTGTCAAACAGTCAATCCTGGCAACGTATCTTAACATGTGTAACATAATTTTGAGGTAGAGGTTATTTCGGTAAATCGTCTTTGTAGGTCTGTCATAAAGTGTTTTCAGAGCGTACTATTTAGCTTATCTGATACACATATTATTCTCTTATACTAATACTATTTGTAATTTATGTAAAATACCTACAAAATCATGACGGGAAAAGTCCACGTACCGCACTGTATCATGATGTCCGCCATTTTGGATTTCGAAACTATATTTTGGCATTTGTGATTATTCTCTCTAATGACAGTAGGGTACTACTAATAAAGTAATTTGCATGTTTTAGTGATAACATCATTGCAATACCTTTGTATCGATGTATGCAATTCATGTTTTGATGTGACAATAGCTGTCGTCTGCATAAAGTGTAGAACCCGCGTCTATATGAATCGACTCTATTATTCAAGACTTAAGTTGTCATCATAAAATTTGATTTCACATAAACATGAACTCATAAACTATTCTTATTCGTTTTATAGACAAGCCCTACTGCATTCAATTACTTATTATAATGTAATTTATGTGTTTATAATGTTGACATTGTATACCATACAAAACTGTATTGTTTACAATGCTATGTATGGCACACCATACAAGACACTGATTGGTTACATGGATTACTATGCATTCTACGATTGGCTAAATTGTCTCATGTGGTGTCTGGGGGAAGATTATAAATAAGGGAGTGCTGTCATTGTAGAGCAGACAACTGACGAGTACAGTTGGCTCCAGAATTCGAAGTGTCAGAGCAAAGCGTCGAGTGAGTACATTTGGATATTTAAGAATAGTATATTACAACATTGAATAAACAAGAATAATAGATTTGTTCCATCAAAAATAGATTGTAACAGTTGTCTCCCACCAAGCCCCCATACAGTCTGTTATATAATTACAGAATATGGTTGTTCACTATAAGTTAACTATAGGTAATTCCTATTTATTTTTTTAATTTTAGAATTCATTAAACATTGTCAAATTGTTCTTGCTTTTATGTTGATAATATAAGCCCTCTTCCATCGCCCCAACCCCAAACGTTTGACCTTCTATAACACGTCAGTCTTTTCCTCTGTACAAATATATGTAGCACCTTAAGGACCAAAAAGGGCCTTACAATATAATCAACCTGACCATATTTTTTGGACAGACAGACAGACATAACAGAGACAACCTGACCTTCTTTTATTGTATTATTTGGTTATCAGTACATTGCACAAACATAATAGCTATCAGGCATTGCCTTGTACTTACAAATATTGGTGAAAGAAAGATTGTGTGCTTGGATTTACGGTAACATCAAGATTGAAATTAAGTTAAGGTTCATGGTTGTTTTACAGGACTGCCCATTCAAGATTAGTATTTTGGCTGCTATCTCAGCACTACAGCAACTTTTCATGAGAATGCCCAAGATATGCAAGTTGATTTAAATACTTCATGGACATGAAAATGCTCAAGATATGCAAATTGGTTTAAACTTCATGGACATGAGAATGCTCAAGATATACAAGTTGGTTTGAACTTCATGGACATGAGAATGCTCAAGATATACAAGTTGGTTTGAACTTCATGGACATGAGAATGCTCAAGATATACAAGTTGGTTTAAATTTCATGGACATGAGAATGCTCAAGATATACAAGTTGGTTTGAACTTCATGGACATGAGAATGCTCAAGATATACAAGTTGGTTTGAACTTCATGGACATGAGAATGCTCAAGATATACAAGTTGGTTTGAACTTCATGGACATGAGAATGCTCAAGATATACAAATTGATTTAAATACTTCATGGACATGAGAATGCTCAAGATATACAAGTTGGTTTGAACTTCATGGACATGAGAATGCTCAAGATATACAAGTTGGTTTAAATTTCATGGACATGAGAATGCTCAAGATATACAAGTTGGTTTGAACTTCATGGACATGAGAATGCTCAAGATATACAAGTTGGTTTGAACTTCATGGACGTGAGAATGCTCAAAATATGCAAGTTGGTTTAAATTTCATGGACATGAGAATGCTCAAGATATACAAGTTGGTTTGAACTTCATGGACGTTAGAATGCACAAGATATGCAAGTTTGTTAAAACTTCATGGACATTTTCTTTAGAGTTTGTTGCTTTCAATTTCAGGTGAAAGCATTTGGACAGGTGTTGTGGGAAGCAGTGGTACACCACCTGAATCTTCTGGAGACGGATTATTTTGACTTGGAATATGAAGATGCACATGGATTACAGGTAAGTAAACTGCCATATAATATATATATATATATATATATATATATATATATATATATATATATATATATATATATATATATATATATATATATGCATCAAATCAACTGTGAACAGTACAGACCCAAATCTACCACTGCATAATTAGATGCCAGCAGATCAAGGTCTGTACCAACTCCTCATCATTACACTGATTTAAACGTACAAATTGTTCATCATTACACTGATTTAAACCTACACATTCTTCATCATTACACTGATTTAAACCTACACATTGTTCATCATTACACTGATTTAAACGTACACATTGTTCAGCATTGCACTGATTTAAACGTACACATTGTTCATCATTACACTGATTTAAACCTACACATTGTTCATCATTACACTGATTTAAACCTACACATTGTTCATCATTGCACTGATTTAAACGTACACATTGTTCATCATTACACTGATTTAAACCTACACATTGTTCATCATTACACTGATTTAAACCTACACATTGTTCAGTTTGGTACATGTTCCTGTGTTGTTCTTAATTACATGTATGGTCCAGCCGCAAACAGCATGCATTCTGATATAATGTCATAATATGTCCAAAAATCAAGATTTTTATAGTGTTTTTTTTTAAAAAAAAATATTGATTGGTTCAAATAAACAGCATGGGATTGAAAAATTCATAAATATTAATAATAATAATAATAATAATAATAATAATAATAACCAAAGTTTTAAGCCATTCCTTTGGCTACATACTTTTTTTTTAGAAATAACATTTCTTTTGATGTAATTCATTTTTGTTCCTTCAGATGTTTTGTTAAGCCATTTTATTTTCAGTTGCAGTATTTTGTGGAGTAATTTTAGTGGATTAATTATAGTGCAAACATACAATGACTGTTAGTTATAAAATAGGCACATACAATTATTCTACTTGAAACTCCATTCAGCCAACATTTTAAAGTAATGGAAAGGCAGAAAATTGTATGCATATGTGGGTCCTGTATATTTCTCAGAAAAACAGTGATGATGTGTAACAATTCTAACAAATGAGCTCCGTAGTACATGTATATACATTTTTATTTACTTGACCAGTGCAGGGCAACACTCAGATAACTACATGCTGCCAATACAGACCTAATCTGAGGTCCACTGTAACAAATAAAATACATGCTGCCAATACAGGCCTAATATGAGGTCCACTGTTACAAATAAATACATGCTGCCAATACAGACCTAATCTGAGGTCCACTGTTACAAATAAATACATGCTGCCAATACAGACCTAATCTGAGGTCCACTGTTACAAATAAATACATGCTGCCGATACAGACCTAATCTGAGGTCCACTGTTACAAATAAATACATGCTGCCAATACAGGCCTAATATGAGGTCCACTGTTACAAATAAATACATGCTGCCAATACAGACCTAATCTGAGGTCCACTGTTACAAATAAATACATGCTGCCAATACAGACCTAATCTGAGGTCCACTGTTACAAATAAATACATGCTGCCAATACAGACCTAATCTGAGGTCCACTGTTACAAATAAATACATGCTGCCAATACAGACCTAATCTGAGGTCCACTGTTACAAATAAATACATGCTGCC
Source organism: Unio delphinus (assembly GCA_029339505.1). Taxonomy (NCBI): domain Eukaryota; kingdom Metazoa; phylum Mollusca; class Bivalvia; order Unionida; family Unionidae; genus Unio; species Unio delphinus. The sequence goes on from JAQISU010000070.1 coordinate 271,545, forward strand.
GATACAGACCTAATCTGAGGTCCACTGTTACAAATAAATACATGCTGCCGATACAGACCTAATCTGAGGTCCACTGTTACAAATAAATACATGCTGCCGATACAGACCTAATCTGAGGTCCACTGTTACAAATAAATACATGCTGCCGATACAGACCTAATCTGAGGTTCACTGTTACAAATAAATACATGCTGCCAAAGACCAAAATATGAACTAATAGAAACTTGCAGTATTCAGGTGTCATGGTATGGAATATTATGGAAGGAAATTAACTATATGCAAACTGCAGTTAATCCATGAAAAATATTGCTTGGGGAAAAATCAATGTTAAATATTCACCACATCTTGCAAGTCATTTCCATATAAATTTTGAAGATGTCACATGTTTTCTTTGTATATTGTTATATTTTCATTTTATGTGTATACACATGGGTGAAATATTTGCTCTGTATGCATGTGCAGTGTTTAGGTGTGAATGCATGTTTTTTTTTTCATTTTATAAATATTTAACTTGCCTGGTTCCTACCATATTGTACAAATATTATTTACACGTGTCTTATTAGATCTGAAGCAAATGTACAGACTGCAAATGGACAATAAAAAAATCAACATTCATTATTCATACACTTGAGATATCTTACTTCTTTCAGTCACTACCGCATACATTTTTCTCCTGTAAATAACTTGATTTTTTTAATGGTCCTTATTTTAGCCATGATAAAATATGTTATTATTGACTCTCTTTGTGGAATCAACAGATTAAAAATGCTGACTTTCACTTGAGTTAAAGTTTCCATTAGGGTTCTTATGACATTAACCCCTTGAGGTTTTTGCTGTTTTCACATGAAATGCAAGTAGGAAATGCATTTTGGGAACTATTTCTGAATACATCCTGATACATCAACCTCCAAGCAATTTTCATTAGCCTAATGCCTAGTTGTGTTAAAAACATTTTTATCCATTCATTATTTTGCTTGTGCTGGAGCAGAAGGGGAAAATTTGTTCTATTTTGTTAAATTTTGTTTTCGTGTTTTACGGACCCATCATTTTCGTTTAAAGGCCACTCTTTCTTAAAATGCCCACCTTAACCTATTTTTTGCACAGGTTCGCCTGTATGTGTGCAGTTCAGACCATTCTTCCTTCAATCTGAGACTAAAAAGTCGAAAATCTGGATACAAAATCAGATTCCAACCACGCAAATTTTGGGTGGAAAAAAAAAAAGGTCTCTGTTTTGTAGTGCAACTTAAAAGTCCTCAATTTTATTGGTATCATTGTAGAGCTAAATCTGTCTTCCTTTCTGTAATACCACCCACTTTAGTATGACATTGATGCTACAGAGCTTGGCATTAGGCTACTTAGACTACTACCACCTGTCCCGTAAACACAGAGCCAGGGGTTAATGTCTTGTATAGCTGTGGCAGTCTGATTAAATTCAAGATCTATTAATGAAGGTCTGAGAGAAACAACTATGGGGTTATGCTTGTTGACCTTTAGCTTCACCAATCATATTTCAGCTAAATTTATGAAGGATATAATTTGGAATATAACCTTTGAAACCTTAACAGAATACAGTGCTTCTTATATGTTGGTTAAAATAGTTGTCATGAAAACCAAAGAGCACTGTAATATGAAATATATCAGTACCTATCATATCATAATATAATTTTGATCATATTGGGAACCTGGGTGACTAGGTGGTTAACATGCTGAACTTACAGCCAGAATGGTGTTAATTTGAAATTCTGCCCAGATCAAGTTGAGTCATATGTCTCTGGTCTCTTTACTCAAGTCTTAATGGTATGATATAACCATAATGGGGGAGATGTCATAAAAAAGTAATAAATAAATCCATTACTCCTCAGCAGTCAGTACTCCCTATGTAAGCTTCAAGTAAAATAATGAAGATAAAATATCACAAAGATACATCACAGAGTATTATTAATATACAACAAACTCCAGATGAACAATTTTATTCATTTAAACCCAAGTTTCTTTAAAATGGAGACAAAAACGATAGTGAGGTTTAGTACATTGGACTTACCGGTAATTAAACATTTCTTTATCTGGGATTAAATATATTCAGTTTCCTTTCAGTGGGTTTTATTAGTTTTTGTTTCTAATGCTTAAATTTCGTTTTTATTTCAGTGTTGGCTGGACCGCGAGAAGGCCATTCTCAAGCAGCTACCTAACCCAGATAGGCCTTTGTATTTCCTTGTCAAATTTTATACTCCAGATCCAACCTTATTGGAAGATGAGTTAACAAGGTAAGGACTTGAACAAGTCTTACATTTCACTTACAGAATTCTAGTCTGGACTATATCAGTTGGGCTCCAATTTGACCAAAGATCATTCCATTTTAAAGTCTGGGTTTTGTTTATTTGAAATTAGCCTTGACATTTTAATCCATCAAAATGCAGGGTTCTGACTCTAATTGTTTGTTGTTGAATTATAGGCCACATAAAAAGCCTGACTTAAAATTTGACTAATTTGATTTTAACTTTAAGATCTTGTTGGATTTGAGACATTGTAACACGTTGTTGAAATGATTCTTTTATCATTTCTATTCTTTTTTTAAATCAACTTTTTGGCTCGTATTGTCAGAATAAATTTTCATGCACCTTTGCTCGGTTCCCCTTTTGTTTGTCATGTCTGTCATTCTGTCTGTTTATATGTTAATCTGTATATACCATAATGTTTTTGGCATGAATGCGCAAAAATTCCTGAAGTTAGACAAGTGTTATTTGGCAGACATGATTGCTTATATAGGTAGAAAATCCAATTAGATTTTGACATTCCAGTCATTAAAATTGTTGCCACTTTGGAGTCCATATTTCTGATCTGATTTCAGTCAGACTTTGGAATATGATTTTATATCATAAAAAGCTTTGATAAGTTTGATGTTGATCAAGATCCATGGATATGAATGAGGTAATAATACATCAGATTGTATGGACTTATTGCAACTTTAAGATCTGTAATCTTGATCTTGGATAACTTTTTTTGTGAACAGCATGTAGTACATAAACAAGATTATTTCATCTTTTGAATTTTTTTTATCACTTGGGTCTCTTATGTATGGAAGACATTTTTGAACAGTTTATGTATAAATTTATTTTGTGGTACATGTGGAACACTGGAATATTTTGGTCAATCGTTTGTCAGAATCGGGAGAAGAAACAGACTAGTAGAGTTTGATATCTAAACTTCTAACATTTACCAAAATTTAGATTAAAAATGTTTGGTCAAAGCTGAGTCAGATGTGAATTTCCTATAATCAGATTTCAGAATTTTAGATGTTACTTTCAGTTCAGTGATAACGAAATAAAGTGTTGTAATAACATTTAATTGAGCTTACACAACACGATCATCAGGTTTAAATGGCTTCACCAAGATTGAGAGGTTTATCCTAAGATAAACATCCTAAAGACATTAGTCTACTAATTTTACGGTTTTACTCATTGACTGGCATTAGATGATGTCTTTTATTCCTTGATAACCTGAGCCATGGGATGAAGTACCAGAAATGTAGCTTTAGCTTTGATCAGATGACTGAGTGTTGAGTGAATTCTTGTATTTGTTGATGAAGTACATCCTGCTTCACTTAACTTGAAGAAGCCCGTTTTTGTTTGTTATGTAGTGCAAGCTTTACTTGTGTGTGTGTGTGAGAGAGAGAGAGAGAGAGAGAGAGAGAGAGAGAGAGAGAGAGAGAGAGAGAGAGAGAGATCTTGTATGCAATTGATGGGATTAAGGATACTGTAAGCAGACTGTTTTTCGCTCTGCTGGTCATGAACCAAAAATTTGTAGGATGATCTGTCATCCATTTTCTGTATATTTACACAAGTTTGTTATTACAAGTATTAAACTAAACTCTTTCAAAGATTGACTTTACATTAATAAGGTCTAGTTAATTACTTTACATTAATATCAAGGTCTAGTTAATTACTTTACATTAATATCAAGGTCTAGTTAATTACTTTACATTAATATCAAGGTCTAGTTAATTACTTTACATTAATATCAAGGTCTAGTTAATTATTTTACATTAATATCAAGGTCTAGTTAATTACTTTACATTAATATCAAGGTCTAGTTAATTACTTTACATTAATATCAAGGTCTAGTTGGTCCTATTGGCACTACTCAGAATATGCCTGACACAATGGCTATCTTAAAAACCTTGTTTTAGTTGCTACTGTTTTAAACGGAAAGACTTCTTATGATGTCGGATTCATCCTAAATGAAAATGTTCTAATTTGACATCCAATACGGCCACCACTTCAGCCATTTTGAAAATTTTGTATTTGCAACCCCTCATGCATTGATGATCATATCAAATTGGGATGTATAGTTGGGTCTACATAAAATGGTACTGATCAGAGATCCGTTGAAAATATTGTTATTGGAATTCATATTGACACCAAAAATACTTATTATGCTATCCATTTGTTCTTTAAAAAAAAGGGTGCTGATCTGACTCAAGACTGTTAAAGGCATGAAATTCCATCAAGAAAACATTGTCTCTATTTTTTTGATAAGTTAGTATTAACATAAGCTCTTAAAAGATTCTTTTTCCTACAAAATAACTTTCATAATCGACCAATCCTGGCCACCCAATTTATGTTCACCCATTTGCACTTATTACTTTTCAATTTAATGATGAATATATTACCAGCCTTGTCATATTATGTAATTACTGAGTAAATGGTCATTGTGACCATTTATATGTACATGTATCATTACAGAAAAAGACATTTCAGTGTCAGAAATTACCAACTGTTCCCCCCAAAGGACATATAATTTAAAACTAAAGTAAGGTAAACACAAGTCCATTCAATTACAAAATATGAAGTTTCAAAACATTCACCAAAGGAAATTAGTGGGATGCAAAGTAATGATAGGTCATCACCATTAATCATCATTAATATAGCTGAATATATGTTTAATATCCCTCTGAAAGTCACTGTGATTTACAGAAGTTATTAATTTTGCTGGTTATCCACAAATATAACAGTATGATTGCATTTATAGTAACGTTAATTTCACTTGCATGCTCTAGCTATCAATAGGACTCACGGTACTAATTCAGTTCCCATAGTAAACCTATGGAAACATCATGAATCCATGATATTAAAAATTCAATAGCTTTAAACTTTTGAGTGCTCATGATCATACCTATATTTATCAGTATATAAAGATTTATAACATTTGTTCATCTTAAATAAAAAAAAATAGTTCTTATCTGATGTCCATTATGTAGGCATCTTGAAAATCTTGTTTTCACTGCTTTTAAAAAGAAGGTAATTTTAACTTTGGGTTTTTTCATCAAAATGTCTGATTGGTAGTAAATGACTGACCCACAATATGGCCAACATGGTGGCTGTATTGAAACTACCAAAGGTATCACAAGTTTTCACCAGTAGACAGTTTATGATACTTAGTTGATTCTAAATTTGAAAACTTTTCAGATGCACGCTTTTTAAGTTAACAGCAATAATTGTTGTTTCATTACACGTAATGAAATTCATCAAACTTAACATAGAATTTGAGTGATTTTCTGAGAAAATTATTTTGGCTGAGTTGGCAGGTCTGGATCAATCATGTTGGATATAATGTAATTTAAACATCATGGTAGTAGCTATTATACACACAAATAAAACTCTTTCATGAGTGGAAGCCATTTATCAGAAATAAAGCAGATTTCAAAAAACATTTTCTAACAGTTAGGATGGTAAGATTTTTCTGATTAGAAAATATTCATCATATTGTCATGATTTGATTTAGTCTTTGATGTTTAAGATACATCAGCACATCAAAGATTGCTATCATGTCAGAGTATTGGCACTGTCCAGAGATGCACCACATTCCAGACTGTGAGTGAAGTTTTTGTAAAGCTGGCATTTGAACAACTCCAATGGATTTAGTAATAGGAAACCAAACAATACCATATGGGCAACTAAATTATGAAACCATGTGAATTTCTATTAATCTTTAAGCAATTTGGAAGGAGACTGGGATAGATGAATGGACAGGCAATATATGACAATATCCCTATAGTATCTCCAGTTTAAAATGTGCAAATAAAATTCAATTACAGTTAGATGACTTTAATTGAAAGAGAAAAAGGCCTACTGTTCTGGTATTAGACATTACAGTAATTGGACATCAGTTGTCCATCAATGAGAGAATTGGTATGTCAACTATTGCACCATCAAATCCATGCATGTGTTAATGCCATATTGATTAAAGGAAAAAGGGTAATTCTTGACATGTAACCTGTCTAATGAAGGTTTCCCTTATTATCAGGAATATAATAAAATTCTGTTGTGGCAAAACCTCACTTTTTTAGTGATTGTTCCAAATCTCACATGTTGCATCCCAAAGGTACTAGCCAAGAGAGAATGTAATTCAAACCAATCTTTCACTGTGATTTTCTTCTTTTGAGGTGGAATGTTTGTTAATTAAAAAGTGGTATAGATGTTCTTTCCTACAATGTAATACACATTTTTTATGATCAACCTGGTTTTAGCTGGTTTGATATGTGCAATTTTGTAATATCAGACATGCTGAAACATTAGAATTACACTTGCTGCTTGAATGCAGATTTTGTCATGATTAAAATAATTACATATTGTAAATACATGGTATAAAATGCCCAGTGTGACCCCATTCTAGCATGCTCCTTTATACATTTGGATAGAACACGATTGTGGCATGGTTCCAGAAATTTCATACACATGTAGATTTATTTTTATTGTACAAAAAAAAATATTTTTTCATCTTAAAAGTATAAAAATAACATGTTAAAAGTTTTTCAGGGATTGTGCTGTTCAAAATATACCATCTAGTGGAGTTTTTTGGTGACATTATTAGCTGTTTAAACTTTTTGGGGGGGATTTGGATAGGAGAAGTTTTCAGAGGCACCATTTAATGGAAGCTGCAAACTTGATATAACATGGACTGGAATATATCTATTGATACATAAACAAATTCTTTGTTTATATTGACTAACCATTTGAATAGTGCATTGTTATACAGAATCTACTTGCGCAAACATCTGGCCTGAATACTGAATGCTGCAACAAACTCCAGTAATTATGTTACAATTGAGAAACTTTTGATCTATACTCAAGTTCATGGATTTTTTGTATACATGTACAGCACTTTACAGATTACGGATTGTATTACACAGATACAAGTTGTCAATATACAGGTGTATTTCAGACTAGTTTCTTTTAATTTAATCAAGAGCATGTATTATTGCACACTGTTTTATTAGTCTCCCACAATTCGTGGCCATTCTTTCAACACATACATTTTCTTCAGCAAACTGACTTGGTTATTTACATTTCAGTCTATAACATGGTCAGGTTCTATGGACCCCAACCACTGTGTTATAGCAGGGTCAACTGTCCTTAGTAACAGATCCCGTAAGAAGAACAGTCATGCTCTGATATAAGCAGATGTTTGCACATAACAAAATATATCAAAACTTTTGATTAGCATTATATTAATGAGTCCAAGATTCAAGTGAACCCAGTCTAAAACAATCTCAAAATGTGTAGAGTATAGCATTCTAACCCAAGCTTAAAACTTTTTTTTATGACACTTGAAGTTTATATGTTTCATTGACCTTTGGCAAACAATGCTTTGAAAGTTACCACAACCAGAAAGTTGCATGATTCTGACTTGTTTATGTTTCTTGTATTGATTTATAAGTCAAATCCTTGATTTATCACAGAAGAATTTCAGAATTAACACTCAACATTACTGATTATTAATATCGTACTGTAGATGTATTGATAGTACATTGGCTGGAATGTTTCATAACCTAAAATTTTCATATTTATGTTATAGGTACCTGTTGGCCTTGCAAATAAAACGTGACCTAATGCGTGGAAATCTACCATGCAGTGAAAACACAGTGGCACTTCTTATCTCCTATGTTGTGCAAGGTAGTTCAATATATATATATATATATATATATATATATATATATATTAAATACATACTGTATTTACCAAGTATAACAATTAATACTAAATTTATCAGAGTATAACATTTGTACAGTGTATTTATCAAAGTGTAATATATGATGTATTGTTTTTGCCAAGTATAACAATTATTACACTGTATTTATCAGAGTATAACATTTGATACACTGTATTTATCAGTGTAACATTTGATATACTGTATTAACCAAGTATAATAATTAATACACTATTTATCAGAGTATAGCATTTGTACACTATTAATCAAAGTGAAACATTTGATATAGTGTATTTACCAGGGTATAACATTTGATAACACTGTATCAGTGTAACATTTGAAATACAAGTATGACAATTAATAGACTGTATTTATTAGAGTATACCATTTGATATACTGTATTTACCGGAGTATAACAATTGATATACTGTACTGACAAGAGTATATACTTACCTTAATATTACAATTGGTAAACTTTACTTAATAGGTTATAACAGTTTATAGAATATCATAACATATGGGAACAGCTAGATGCAATTTCTTGGTATTCAGTCAAACCTAAAATATAGGCATTGAAATGAACAATGTAAAAGCCTCATTTAAAATGCAAATTATAATCTTCTGTTTGAGAGTCATGGAGTATAAACCTTAAATATGTTATAATGAAGTACAGTATGCATGTACATTTGCTATGACTCAGTAAAATGTGATCCATGATTGTACTTACTTTTTAACCAGAACTGTTATAATGAAGGGTCTTATAGGCAGAACTGTGTTATAATAAATGGCTTTATAACTAGAACTGTGTTTTAATGAATGACTTTATAATCAGAACTGTGTTACAATGAATGGTATTAAAACTCAAATTGTTATATGGAAGGGCCTTATAACTATAAATGTGTTATAACGAATGTCTTTATAACTAGAACTGTGCTATATCGAAGGGCCTTGTAACTAGAACTGTTATAATGAAGGGCCTTATAACCAGAACTGTTATAATCAATGGCTTTATAACTAGAACTGTTATAATGAATGGCTTTATAACTAGAACTGTTATAATGAAGGGCCTTATAACTAGAATTGTTATAATGAAGGGTGTTATAACCAGAACTATGTTATATAAAATGACTTTATAACAGATATGTGTTATAATGAATGGCTTTATAACTAGAACTGTGTTATAATGAAGGGCCTTATAACTAGAATTGTTATAATGAAGGGTCTTATAACCAGAACTATGTTATATAAAATGACTTTATAACAGAACTGTGTTATAATGAATGGCTTTATAACAAGAACCATGTTATAATGAATGACTTTATAACAGAACTGTGTTATAATGAATATCTTTATAACAAGAACCATGTTGTAATGAATGGCTTTATAACTAGAACTGTTATAATGAAGGGCCTTATAACTTGAACTGTGTTATAGTGAATTGCTTTATACCTAGAACTTTTATAATGAAGGGCCTTATAACTAGAATTATTATAAGGAAAAGAATACACTGATTGGCTATTCCCATTCTCCAAATGGAGAAAGTTCCATTCAGCAATGGTCCTTGGTAAAACTGAATTTCAGTGTAAGTTGTCTTGGCAAAACACACGTGGAGGTTAGGTCTGTCGGGAACTTGTCTATTACTTACCTACTGGACACTTGGTGGAACCAAAAACATCAGTTAGTCTTATTAATATGCACTTTACAAATTTGATCATTTTCTGCTTATGGCATTTTTTTCTTCTTTTTCATATTCTCTTTTTTTTTATCTTTTTTTTTTTTATACTTTAGAACTTATAACTGACTGCATTTATCTAAAGTAGTATCCCAGTATTTCAGGAGAGGTCTAATAAAGAAATGGTGAAGCTAGTATAATTTTCTATCAAATTTGAGTTTCATACTTCATAATTTGTGCATCTTTTCCCACGCTGTTGTAGCATTTGAAGCATCCTAGCACAGCAGTAGCAATATAATGCCAGTTAAAGTTTAATAAATGTAAATGTAACAACTGAACCAAATAAATTATGTTTCAAATTCGGGCTCTATCTAAATGAAATCAGTTTCCATAATCATTAAAAGAATACCAGCACATTCCAGAAAATGGATTGTAGATTACCAAGGTTTCAGTATGCTTTGCCTTTTACTGTTTACAGCGGAAATTGGAGACTACCCCATTGAGGAGTATGAAGATCACACCTACCTCAGTGCTTATGGACTGAAATATGTTCCTAACCAGACAGAGGCCTTAGAACGGAAAATTTGTGAATATCACAAACAGCATGTGTGAGTAGAGGGATTTCTTTTTTCATTTGATTAGTTGGTTAGTTGCTTGTTGATTTGTATTCATTAGTTTTTAGATAAATTTGTTTCAGCAATGGGCATTATAAAGTATCCCACCTTTCCTCCCTCCCAGTCCTAAGCTATCATATATCGCCATACAAAAAGATTACATAGTAAGTGTTTAGTCCAAGTCTGTGTCTCCTATATTGCTAAGCATATATTTTTTGGTGAGCTGTATAATAGCAATAGCTGTTGTCTTTCTTTGGTGGGTAAATAGACAGTCTTTGTGTGAGCTTTGTATTTTTTTCTGAATGTTGTTTCAATGCATCGTATAGCTATAGCACATGCAACATTATCTTGTATTTGCATTTGTTTTTTGTCTTTCAATTTTTATCAGAAACCTTGTATCCAGTTTGAAAATTTATTGTACAACACTATAAGAGAGATCTTATCCATAATTAAAATAATTCATTTCAGCAGAATGGTTTTGGTATACAAAATTAGCGGCCAGTTCAGAAGTAAGTTCTAACTGAAAGATTTTTCCTTATAGTTGGTGAGATCAGAACACGTCGAAGTGCACATTACTGCTAAAACCTTGATTTATGCAATACATATACAATCCATCATAGTGGTTTCCTTGTAGTAGGTTGAAAATATAGCCAAAATCTTGCCATGGATATTTTACTTTGTTAAAATGTATATCTGTTTTTATTCATATATGTCATTACTTTTACAATATAAATAGGTAATGAACTTACCATATTTTGTTGTGTATAACGCGCACTTTTTTTTACCTAATTTTCTTATCTTAAGTTGGGGGTGCGCGTTGTATACAAGAACTAAAAAAAAAGATTTTTTCCAGGTCGATCTGAAGAGGATGAAGTCACTCACTACTTGTGAAATATTAAATCCATTGTACATTGCATTGTAACTAAAATGTTTACCGGTACTAGCCATATTAAAGAAATAAATAATGCTTACAAATAGTCTTGTTCTTTGATTGCTTATGTTAATAAACTGGTTTCATTTCACGTCACTGTGTCAAGTTCTGTTCTGTGCCACGGCCGGAAATACATGTACATAACGACTGGCAATTTGTTCTAAAGCTGTGCAAAGTGCCGCATTGGAGCGGAACAAATACCACTGTGTGGATTACCGTACTTGTTCCGTAAATGTTCAGTACCGTATTCCATAACTGTTGATCTAATCAAATTTTTTTTCATTTATTATTGGTCGAATTGAAATATAATATGTGTAGAATTCAACTAGTGTTAATGTTCTCATCAGAGCATCTGTTGGGGACATATATATTTTTGCGACTACGGGTTCTTTCTTACGGGAACACTGATACGTTGTGGAACAAAATAATCAATGTATGAAGTCGGGAAACATTTTTTTCCTCTTTGGAAAATAAGCTTGTTACTTAGTTTTATTTCTCATCTTAAATCATAGTATTTGAGATATCTTTGCGATTATACAGTGATCAATGGCTTCAATGCTCCATCGACTCGGTGTGGTCTTTTCACGGTAATCGGCGCCAGGTAAGCTTTGATGCGCTCAACATAGTTACAATGCTTTGTCTCGGTGAGCAGTATTTAATTGATTCAGGACATACAGCGACTTTTCGAAAGTGATGAAGACAAAGTGGAATTTGAGGGATTTGATGCAATAGACTGCGTCAACTAGACGAACATTTAAAGGGCCCTTTTAAGGGTCAACAATAAAATCGGAAAGATACAATATCAATATTGCCACTTTTTCATTCACTATCTAAAATGACCAACTGTTGTTGCACTATGAAAACGGAGCGAAATAGCGGTAGTCAAAATTTTAAAATGCATTATATCACATGCGCGTTATATGGCAGAACTACGTTTTTTCCACTTATTTTGGGTCGAAAATCGGGGTGCGCGTTATACATTGGTGCGCGTTATACACACTAAAATACGGTACTTGTTACTGAAAAATCAACTATTGCTCCAGGCAGAGAAAAGGTTTACATGTTGCCTTGATAGAAATTTATATTCAGTGTTGTTTAAAAATGTGATATATAGAAAATAGTTGATTTTGCTGGTTTCATTTTTCCAGCCTGTAAGTTGACTCTGCAGAGTAGTAATGTTGTTCCACACGGTAAATAATACTGTCATAAAATGTCAAACTGGCACAGTTGTATATTTAATGCCGTCTCTCGAGCATCAGCTTTGTTTTCTTTAGCAGCAGAGAGGGTGAATCGGACAACTTTCAAGGCAAATATTTTGTAATCAGAAACCTTTTTACTGAAACAAAAAAAAATATTTTACCAACCTAGTTGCTGATTGTTGTCACCGTGTGTTGCTGCATCGAAAATCAAAGATTTTCAATCAAAGATTTTCAGCAACTATTTGCAAATATTTGTAATCAAAAACCTTTAACTGAAACAAAAAAAACCCATCTTACAACGTAGTTGTAGATTCGTTGTTATTCACCCTCTCAGCTGCTATGGGTTAACTGAATATTTTTTAGGATTTCACTGTAGAAGGGGTGAATCGGGCAACAACTTTGTTGTGATTTCATAGAGACTATTGGGTAACCAAGGCTTGTTCGTAAATGCTTAATTAGCACCCCGTTGTTGCTGCGGGTTAACCAAATTAGCCATAGATACAATGATGAATTAGCGATACAATTTTTATATAAATGGCAAACGTCGGAGAAGCACAAATAACTAGATTAACTAGAGAACATATATATAGAGGCCACCTTTGTTTGGAGATTACACCTTCTTTTGGCCAAAGTATTTCAAGAGCTTACATTGTATTTCTTTATCATCAGTAGTTAAAGAATACATTTTGTTCTCATTTTAGTGGAGAGACACCAGCTGAAGCAGATGGCAATTTACTGGACACGGCAAGAAAAGTAGACCTGTATGGAATACGTGTTTCACCAGCCAAGGTAAGAAATTGATATACTACTGGATTAACTGTACCCAGCTTTTTGCCGATTTCTGCAATTTGCTTGAACATACGTTTTGGGGATATATTTTAACCCAGAGGCAAAACCTTTGTTCAAACTTACAAACATGTTTATTATTGAAAAAAATAGTCATTAAAAAAATCATTTACAGTATGAATTGGTTGAATTTACCGTATTTCATCGATTTTTGGGACAAGTTAGGCCACAAATTTGAAGATGCATAGAAATGCAAACCATGCTGATATAGAAAGCATTACTCCTAACCAGATGCCATGGTATAGTACTAATTGTCTGTTTTCTTTAATACCAACAATATTTATTGTACACGTGTGTATATTAATCAGGTTTGAAATTATGAATTAGTAAATGAACCGAGTTGGGCATCTTTTATCTCATTTGTGCTTTTAGTCTTTTAGGAGGGTACAAACAAATGGGGAGCTATAGTCAGATTATATCTTTTTATTCATGAAATAATTCAGGATAATGTTAAGATCATAAAGACATGGTCTTGTCTAATGTTAGACATCCCTTCCATCCTTCATAGATTAATGTGAAAGCTATTACTGTATCTGATTTACATAATGAATAAAAACATTTTCACCTCTTAGTTTATTCTGTTGCTCACAAGTACTATTTATTCTGTTGCACAAATGACTGAAAAGAGCATACTGTTATATCGGGTTGATATCGCTGGTATTGTTGGGAGATAAGTAACCCACTTCTCTTGGAAAAAACCCAATAGCTTGCATTTGATGGAGCCTCTGACAACCAAATCTAGCTCCAGGCCTTCATGAGTGGCTTAATTAAGCCCGGAGGAACCTGTTTAAACGGACTGAAGAAGGTGTCTTGGAAGCATCCCCGGACCAAATACTGGCACCAACTAGACTTGATCATTATGACAGTGTGCCATGTCTTACTCGTACATTCCACAGCACTGACTATGATACTGGTCACTTGATGGTGTTCTGCAAATAAAGCTTCAGCCAAAGACGATTACACCGCTCAAGGCAGGGAGTTAAACCACACATTGATGTGAGCAAGATGTCATATCCAGACAAGGCTGAGGAATTTACTTATGCCCTCTCCAAGATGTTTGATTTGGAACCTCCCAATGGCAGTGCCAAGGAGAGATGGGATCATAAATAGACTGTGTACAGCACAGCCACACTGATCTTTGCTAAAAAGCAGTAAAAAAAACAATGACTGGTTTGAGGCTAACTCCGCTACACTCATGCCAGCCATAGAAGAGTGCCACAGTACTCGCATGGAATTCAAACTATCCCCCTGCCAGAGGACTCTACAGGCATACAGATCTACCAAAAGCAAAGTGTAGAGGCTAGCATGGCAGAGCACCAATGAATACTGGCTTCAGCTCTGTCAGAGCATCCAGTCAGCAGCAGATATTGGAAATGTCAGAGGCATGTACGATCGCATAAATTCAGCAATGGATTCCTTGAAGAAAGCGATGGTACCACTGAATTCTGCCACAGGCGATACCATCCATGACAAGGGCAAGCAGATGGAGCATTCAGTGGAGTGCTACTCTAAACTGTACTCCAGAAAAACCATGTGACCAATGATGTCCTCAATGCCATTGAAAACCTACCACTCAGTCCAACTGGATGATTAACCAACTGTGGCAGAACTAAAAATGGCCTTAGAGAAACTGTCCTTAGGTAAAGTCCCAGGGAAGGATGGCATCCCAGCAGAAGTCATCAAGTGTGTTTGCAGAATTGCTGCTCACATACCTGCACAACCTCCTCCTCTGCCAGTGCCGGGATGAGGGTGCTGTGCCTCAGGACATGAGAGATGCCAGCATCATAACTCTGTACAATAACAGTGGTGACAAAGGTGACTGCAACATCTACAGGGCCATATCCCTTCTCAGCATCGTGGGCATGCGTCATCCTGAACAAACTGCAGATGCTTGCTGACAAAAGAGTGTATCCAGACTTATAGTGCACGTTCCGCCAGAGAGGTCCACAAAATCGACATGATCTTCTCTGTCAGGCAGCTGCAGGTGAAATGCAGAAAACAACGCAAACCCCTCTTCCTGGCCTTTATAGACCTTTATGGTCAGCAGCGACGGACTCTTCACAATCCTGGTGAAGATTGAATGCGCTTCGAAGCTGCTAAGCATGATCCAGTCCTTGCACGACATGAAAGGCACATGCAATACGACGGCTCAATGTCCGACCCCTTCAACATCTGCAGCAGAGTGAAACAGGTTGCGTTCTAGCCCCCACGCTTTTCAGCATCTTTTTTTTGCTGTTCTGCTCAAGTATGCTTTTGGGACATCCACAGATGGGATCAACCTACACACGCAATCAGACGGCGAACTGTTCAACCTGAGCTCAACAGATGGAATGGAAAGACATTAACAACTCTCTCCAGATTGTAGCAAAGAATGTGGAACAAGAGTATGCTGACCCTGAACAATAAGATCTCCTTCTACCATGCCTGCATGCTAAGCACTTTCCTGTATGCCAGTGAGACCTTGACTCTTTTCATCTCAAGAGAAGAGACGGCGCCTTTTACATGTGATGTCTCAGACGCATACTCTGGATCACTTGGAGTGATCGAGTAACAAACAATACAGTGCTTGAACATGCCAAGATTCCCAGCATGGTCACACTCCTTCACCAATGTCACATAGATGGCTGGGCCATGTGTGTCAGATGGACAGATACCCAAAGACCTTTATATTCTGAGCTTGCCAAAAGGCAATAGGTCGATCGGACAGCCACATCTCTGCTTCAAGGATATCTGCAAGTGCGACTTGAAAGCCCTTGACATCGATGTCAACAGATGGGAAGCACTTGCTCTAGAATGGCCCAGCTGGCAACCCACTCTGATCACAGGTTTGAAAGCTAGTGAGGACAAGCCATGCTTGCTAGTTGATGAAAAGCGATCTCAGATGAAGAAGAAGCATCTCCAACACAAAACAGACTCAAAGAGCCCTATTACTTCCCATTCACAAATCCCTTGTATTAAACATATCACAAAGATAATGTGGTATTGTACAGATTGTATTAGGACACACATACTGTTTATACTCGTGTTTAACAACTAGTTTAGGAAAAAGTAAAAGCCTGGAAGAAGGGATGCAATGGCTTATCCAAAATCCAAAGCGTAAACTTTTTTTTTTTACTAATGCAGTTGTTGCTAGTCTTGTGATGAGAATTTCTTTTTCTTTTTCCCAGTGTCCCAAGAATTATATCGTACAAAAGTATATTATTTGTGTCCCAGTACTTAATAAACTGCTATAAACTACTATGATATTTTTTACTTTTTTGGCATCACATATTTCCTGATTTCTTTAATATGAAGCTAAGTAAAGATAAATATTCATAATGCACGGCCAGTTGAAGTTTACCCAGGAGACCAAGCTGTAATACAATGTACATTACTTGCACAGTGCAAATCAAAGGAGACCAGGCTGTAATATAATGTACATTACTTTCACAGTGCAAATCATGCATAGCACCACTTAAGTCCTTGTTATTCCCAAACATAAATGCAGATTTTGCTTTATTGTTTCTACCAAATCACATTCTTCCAGATCACATTTCAGCTAGATGTACGGGTACATTGCTGTTTTGTTAGCATCGATTCACATTCTCACGAGTTTGATTTTGCATACATATAAAAGAATGTTAGCAGTGATAATTTGCTTGTTTGATTGTGCATACATACAAAATAATGTCTGCATTTTTGGTTCAGATTTCTGCTTTTATGCTTAATGTGAGTAATTAATTATTTGCCTGATCAACTGTGATAGGAATTAAACATGATTATAATGAAATGCAAAGAATGAATGAAGGTATGATCATTGGTGAAAACATTGCCCTTAGTATTATAAAATACATGGAATGAATGAAGGTATGATCATTGGTGAAAACGTTGCCCTTAGTATTATAAAATACATGGAATGAATGAAGGTATGATCATTGGTGAAAACGTTGCCCTTAGTATTATAAAATACATGGAATGAATGAAGGTATGATCATTGGTGAAAACGTTGCCCTTAGTATTATAAAATACATGGAATGAATGAAGGTATGATCATTGGTGAAAACGTTGCCCTTAGTATTATAAAATACATGGAATGAATGAAGGTATGATCATTGGTGAAAACGTTGCCCTTAGTATTATAAAATACATGGAATGAATGAAGGTATGATCATAGGTGAAAACGTTGCCCTTAGTATTATAAAATACATGGAATGAATGAAGGTATGATCATTGGTGAAAACGTTGCCCTTAGTATTATAAAATACATGGAATGAATGAAGGTATGATCATTGGTGAAAACGTTGCCCTTAGTATTATAAAATACATGGAATGAATGAAGGTATGATCATTGGTGAAAACGTTGCCCTTAGTATTATAAAATACATGGAATGAATGAAGGTATGATCATTGGTGAAAACGTTGCCCTTAGTATTATAAAATACATGGAATGAATGAAGGTATGATCATTGGTGAAAACGTTGCCCTTTGTATTATAAAATACATGGAATGAATGAAGGTATGATCATTGGTGAAAACGTTGCCCTTTGTATTATAAAATACATGGAATGAATGAAGGTATGATCATTGGTGAAAACGTTGCCCTTAGTATTATAAAATACATGGAATGAATGAAGGTATGATCATAGGTGAAAACGTTGCCCTTAGTATTATAAAATACATGGAATGAATGAAGGTATGATCATAGGTGAAAACGTTGCCCTTAGTATTATAAAATACATGGAATGAATGAAGGTATGATCATTGGTGAAAACGTTGCCCTTAGTATTATAAAATACATGGAATGAATGAAGGTATGATCATTGGTGAAAACGTTGCCCTTAGTATTATAAAATACATGGAATGAATGAAGGTATGATCATTGGTGAAAACGTTGCCCTTAGTATTATAAAATACATGGAATGAATGAAGGTATGATCATTGGTGAAAACGTTGCCCTTAGTATTATAAAATACATGGAATGAATGAAGGTATGATCATTGGTGAAAACGTTGCCCTTAGTATTATAAAATACATGGAATGAATGAAGGTATGATCATTGGTGAAAACGTTGCCCTTAGTATTATAAAATACATGGAATGAATGAAGGTATGATCATTGGTGAAAACGTTGCCCTTAGTATTATAAAATACATGGAATGAATGAAGGTATGATCATTGGTGAAAACGTTGCCCTTAGTATTATAAAATACATGGAATGAATGAAGGTATGATCATTGGTGAAAACGTTGCCCTTAGTATTATAAAATACATGGAATGAATGAAGGTATGATCATTGGTGAAAACGTTGCCCTTAGTATTATAAAATACATGGAATGAATGAAGGTATGATCATTGGTGAAAACGTTGCCCTTAGTATTATAAAATACATGGAATGAATGAAGGTATGATCATTGGTGAAAACGTTGCCCTTAGTATTATAAAATACATGGAATGAATGAAGGTATGATCATTGGTGAAAACGTTGCCCTTAGTATTATAAAATACATGGAATGAATGAAGGTATGATCATTGGTGAAAACGTTGCCCTTAGTATTATAAAATACATGGAATGAATGAAGGTATGATCATTGGTGAAAACGTTGCCCTTAGTATTATAAAATACATGGAATGAATGAAGGTATGATCATTGGTGAAAACGTTGCCCTTAGTATTATAAAATACATGGAATGAATGAAGGTATGATCATTGGTGAAAACGTTGCCCTTAGTATTATAAAATACATGGAATGAATGAAGGTATGATCATTGGTGAAAACGTTGCCCTTAGTATTATAAAATACATGGAATGAATGAAGGTATGATCATTGGTGAAAACGTTGCCCTTAGTATTATAAAATACATGGAATGAATGAAGGTATGATCATTGGTGAAAACGTTGCCCTTAGTATTATAAAATACATGGAATGAATGAAGGTATGATCATTGGTGAAAACGTTGCCCTTAGTATTATAAAATACATGGAATGAATGAAGGTATGATCATTGGTGAAAACGTTGCCCTTAGTATTATAAAATACATGGAATGAATGAAGGTATGATCATTGGTGAAAACGTTGCCCTTAGTATTATAAAATACATGGAATGAATGAAGGTATGATCATTGGTGAAAACGTTGCCCTTAGTATTATAAAATACATGGAATGAATGAAGGTATGATCATTGGTGAAAACGTTGCCCTTAGTATTATAAAATACATGGAATGAATGAAGGTATGATCATTGGTGAAAACGTTGCCCTTAGTATTATAAAATACATGGAATGAATGAAGGTATGATCATTGGTGAAAACGTTGCCCTTAGTATTATAAAATACATGGAATGAATGAAGGTATGATCATTGGTGAAAACGTTGCCCTTAGTATTATAAAATACATGGAATGAATGAAGGTATGATCATTGGTGAAAACGTTGCCCTTAGTATTATAAAATACATGGAATGAATGAAGGTATGATCATTGGTGAAAACGTTGCCCTTAGTATTATAAAATACATGGAATGAATGAAGGTATGATCATTGGTGAAAACGTTGCCCTTAGTATTATAAAATACATGGAATGAATGAAGGTATGATCATTGGTGAAAACGTTGCCCTTAGTATTATAAAATACATGGAATGAATGAAGGTATGATCATTGGTGAAACGTTGCCCTTAGTATTATAAAATACATGGAATGAATGAAGGTATGATCATTGGTGAAAACGTTGCCCTTAGTATTATAAAATACATGGAATGAATGAAGGTATGATCATTGGTGAAAACGTTGCCCTTAGTATTATAAAATACATGGAATGAATGAAGGTATGATCATTGGTGAAAACGTTGCCCTTAGTATTATAAAATACATGGAATGAATGAAGGTATGATCATTGGTGAAAACGTTGCCCTTAGTATTATAAAATACATGGAATGAATGAAGGTATGATCATTGGTGAAAACGTTGCCCTTAGTATTATAAAATACATGGAATGAATGAAGGTATGATCATTGGTGAAAACGTTGCCCTTAGTATTATAAAATACATGGAATGAATGAAGGTATGATCATTGGTGAAAACGTTGCCCTTAGTATTATAAAATACATGGAATGAATGAAGGTATGATCATTGGTGAAAACGTTGCCCTTAGTATTATAAAATACATGGAATGAATGAAGGTATGATCATTGGTGAAAACGTTGCCCTTAGTATTATAAAATACATGGAATGAATGAAGGTATGATCATTGGTGAAAACGTTGCCCTTAGTATTATAAAATACATGGAATGAATGAAGGTATGATCATTGGTGAAAACGTTGCCCTTAGTATTATAAAATACATGGAATGAATGAAGGTATGATCATTGGTGAAAACGTTGCCCTTAGTATTATAAAATACATGGAATGAATGAAGGTATGATCATTGGTGAAAACGTTGCCCTTAGTATTATAAAATACATGGAATGAATGAAGGTATGATCATTGGTGAAAACGTTGCCCTTAGTATTATAAAATACATGGAATGAATGAAGGTATGATCATTGGTGAAAACGTTGCCCTTAGTATTATAAAATACATGGAATGAATGAAGGTATGATCATTGGTGAAAACGTTGCCCTTAGTATTATAAAATACATGGAATGAATGAAGGTATGATCATTGGTGAAAACGTTGCCCTTAGTATTATAAAATACATGGAATGAATGAAGGTATGATCATTGGTGAAAACGTTGCCCTTAGTATTATAAAATACATGGAATGAATGAAGGTATGATCATTGGTGAAAACGTTGCCCTTAGTATTATAAAATACATGGAATGAATGAAGGTATGATCATTGGTGAAAACGTTGCCCTTAGTATTATAAAATACATGGAATGAATGAAGGTATGATCATTGGTGAAAACGTTGCCCTTAGTATTATAAAATACATGGAATGAATGAAGGTATGATCATTGGTGAAAACGTTGCCCTTAGTATTATAAAATACATGGAATGAATGAAGGTATGATCATTGGTGAAAACGTTGCCCTTAGTATTATAAAATACATGGAATGAATGAAGGTATGATCATTGGTGAAAACGTTGCCCTTAGTATTATAAAATACATGGAATGAATGAAGGTATGATCATTGGTGAAAACGTTGCCCTTAGTATTATAAAATACATGGAATGAATGAAGGTATGATCATTGGTGAAAACGTTGCCCTTAGTATTATAAAATACATGGAATGAATGAAGGTATGATCATTGGTGAAAACGTTGCCCTTAGTATTATAAAATACATGGAATGAATGAAGGTATGATCATTGGTGAAAACGTTGCCCTTAGTATTATAAAATACATGGAATGAATGAAGGTATGATCATTGGTGAAAACGTTGCCCTTAGTATTATAAAATACATGGAATGAATGAAGGTATGATCATTGGTGAAAACGTTGCCCTTAGTATTATAAAATACATGGAATGAATGAAGGTATGATCATTGGTGAAAACGTTGCCCTTAGTATTATAAAATACATGGAATGAATGAAGGTATGATCATTGGTGAAAACGTTGCCCTTAGTATTATAAAATACATGGAATGAATGAAGGTATGATCATTGGTGAAAACGTTGCCCTTAGTATTATAAAATACATGGAATGAATGAAGGTATGATCATTGGTGAAAACGTTGCCCTTAGTATTATAAAATACATGGAATGAATGAAGGTATGATCATTGGTGAAAACGTTGCCCTTAGTATTATAAAATACATGGAATGAATGAAGGTATGATCATTGGTGAAAACGTTGCCCTTAGTATTATAAAATACATGGAATGAATGAAGGTATGATCATTGGTGAAAACGTTGCCCTTAGTATTATAAAATACATGGAATGAATGAAGGTATGATCATTGGTGAAAACGTTGCCCTTAGTATTATAAAATACATGGAATGAATGAAGGTATGATCATTGGTGAAAACGTTGCCCTTAGTATTATAAAATACATGGAATGAATGAAGGTATGATCATTGGTGAAAACGTTGCCCTTAGTATTATAAAATACATGGAATGAATGAAGGTATGATCATTGGTGAAAACGTTGCCCTTAGTATTATAAAATACATGGAATGAATGAAGGTATGATCATTGGTGAAAACGTTGCCCTTAGTATTATAAAATACATGGAATGAATGAAGGTATGATCATTGGTGAAAACGTTGCCCTTAGTATTATAAAATACATGGAATGAATGAAGGTATGATCATTGGTGAAAACGTTGCCCTTAGTATTATAAAATACATGGAATGAATGAAGGTATGATCATTGGTGAAAACGTTGCCCTTAGTATTATAAAATACATGGAATGAATGAAGGTATGATCATTGGTGAAAACGTTGCCCTTAGTATTATAAAATACATGGAATGAATGAAGGTATGATCATTGGTGAAAACGTTGCCCTTAGTATTATAAAATACATGGAATGAATGAAGGTATGATCATTGGTGAAAACGTTGCCCTTAGTATTATAAAATACATGGAATGAATGAAGGTATGATCATTGGTGAAAACGTTGCCCTTAGTATTATAAAATACATGGAATGAATGAAGGTATGATCATTGGTGAAAACGTTGCCCTTAGTATTATAAAATACATGGAATGAATGAAGGTATGATCATTGGTGAAAACGTTGCCCTTAGTATTATAAAATACATGGAATGAATGAAGGTATGATCATTGGTGAAAACGTTGCCCTTAGTATTATAAAATACATGGAATGAATGAAGGTATGACATAGGTGAAAACGTTGCCCTTAGTATTATAAAATACATGGAATGAATGAAGGTATGATCATTGGTGAAAACGTTGCCCTTAGTATTATAAAATACATGGAATGAATGAAGGTATGATCATTGGTGAAAACGTTGCCCTTAGTATTATAAAATACATGGAATGAATGAAGGTATGATCATTGGTGAAAACGTTGCCCTTAGTATTATAAAATACATGGAATGAATGAAGGTATGATCATTGGTGAAAACGTTGCCCTATTATAAAATACATGGAATGAATGAAGGTATGATCATTGGTGAAAACGTTGCCCTTAGTATTATAAAATACATGGAATGAATGAAGGTATGATCATTGGTGAAAACGTTGCCCTTAGTATTATAAAATACATGGAATGAATGAAGGTATGATCATTGGTGAAAACGTTGCCCTTAGTATTATAAAATACATGGAATGAATGAAGGTATGATCATTGGTGAAAACGTTGCCCTTCAGTATTATAAAATACATGGAATGAATGACGGTATGATCATTGGTAAAAACGTTGCCCTTCAGTTTCATAAAATACATGGAATGAATGACGGTATGATCATTGGTAAAAACGTTGCCCTTCAGTTTCATAAAATACATGGAATGAATGAAGGTATGATCATTGGTGAAAACGTTGCCCTTCAGTTTCATAAAATACATGGAATGAATGAAGGTATGATCACTAGTGAAAACGTTGCCCTTCAGTATTATAAAATACATGGAATGAATGACGGTATGATCATTGGTGAAAACGTTGCCCTTCAGTTTCATAAAATACATGGAATGAATGACGGTATGATCATTGGTAAAAACGTTGCCCTTCAGTATTATAAAATACATGGAATGAATGATAGTATGTATGGTCATTTGTATAAATATTGTCCTTTATTATAATAAAATGCATGGAATGAATGATCATTGGTATAACAGTATCTGTCAGTATTATAAAATGCATGAAATAAATGATGGTATGATCATTGGTATAATATTGACCTTTAGGTATGATCATTGGTATAATATTGACCTTTAGGTATGATCATTGGTATATTATTGACCTTTAGATATGATCATTGGTATAATATTGACCTTAAGATATGATCATTGGTATATTATTGACCTTTAGGTATGATCATTGGTATAATATTAACCTTTAGGTATGATCATTGGTATAATATTGACCTTTAGGTATGATCATTGGTATATTATTGACCTTTAGATATGATCATTGGTATAATATTGACCTTTAGGTATGATCATTGGTATATTATTGACCTTTAGGTATGATCATTGGTATATTATTGACCTTAAGATATGATCATTGGTATATTATTGACCTTTAGGTATGATCATTGGTATAATATTGACCTTTAGGTATGATCATTGGTATAATATTGACCTTTAGGTATGATCATTGGTATATTATTGACCTTTAGATATGATCATTGGTATATTATTGACCTTTAGGTATGATCATTGGTATAATATTGATCTTTAGTATTATATTATGTTCTTGCTTATTATGTTCCTGTTTTCGTCAGACAAATAACAAATGAGCAATAATATTGAGCACTCACAATATGCAACACTTAAACCGACCACTAAATTTGATACCCACAAATTTCATAATAATGACTAAAATATACACGTATAAGAAAAAGTTATCCTAAAGTAACAAAAAAACTTGATGAACATGTTTATGAAATTCTAGTATTTAAGACCATCATGAAATTGCTCTCATCAAGCTAGATGGAGACGGCCTACTTTAGATAAAAACTGAAGCCAAATTTCTAATGTGATTATCAACCCAGCTAGAGACAGCTTGGGTATGTTAGAATTATACTTAGTCCTCTAGTTCTTTTACTAGCATGACCTTAGTTGAAATATATTCAAGGCAAGTACAAAATCTTGAAGAATCCACTTGCCCAGCCAGGCAAGTACAAAATCTTGAAGAATCCACTTGCCCAGCCAGGCAGGTACAAATCTTATGATTCCACTTCCTGTCAGACAGGTACAAATCTTTAAGAATCCACTTCTGTCAGAATAACAGTTTGGCAAGTGCAAAAAAAATGTACTTTCCGAGAGCAAACTCTTATTCACCCCAGCATTGTAGAAATATAGCAGTTCACAATGTTTATGGCCAAAATATTTAAGTTAGTTTTCTTAACCTTTTTTTGACAAATCTAACAACAGTTGTTAATAATTACAAAAGAGCTCTGATGGTAAGCATTTATTAGTATTAAAGAGTAAGAGCAAAGCCCTTCTGTGAGCATGGTCACAGGTGATGGAGAACAAACTTTTGGTAGGAAGTATGATCTTTTATTCCCAGGACCATGAGGGTGTACCTTTGAACCTTGCGGTGGCCAGCATGGGAATCTTGGTTTTTCAAGGCTTCACCAAAATCAACACCTTCTCCTGGGCAAAGATCAGAAAACTTAGCTTCAAGAGGAAGAAGTTTCTGATAAAACTACATCCAGAAAATTATGTAAGTGAAATTCAAGGTTTGTTCATTGGATTGTTTGCACAACAAATTGTTCTTAATTTAATTGTTTCCATGGATGACTCACATTTAATGGTTTTACATGGTTTCTAAGGTGGAGGAATCTGAAAAATCAAGTCAGCAGGGTAGAAATTTTGGAAAAGTCTTTGTTGTTTCTGAGCAAGCTTCTTTTATTATCTGGTGACCCAGTAGATTGTTCTGGTTTACCAGTAAATTGCTGCAGTTCATTGCCCCTGAATTATGTGGTAATAAAAACTTATTTAACATACATTTATGCATGCATGCATCCATTGCATGTTTGTCCACTGGACAACAAGACTGTAGAAATCTAGTTATGCTAAATGAATTTGATGGTCTTCACAAGTAAATATTTCCTTTTTTTCCATTTTGTCTTTATGTTTTAAAATTTAATAATTGTTAGTTCGACTTCATTTAAACTTAGGGAGTATTTTTGTTCTCTTACATTGCATATTAGAGGTGAGGTGTATTACTGGTAAATCTTTTTATCTGGGCTATTTTGTTGCCAGCAGTGCATACCATGGTAATTTTATTTTAGTTTCCAACAGGAAGGATTATGTGGAATTTCACAGAATAACAAATGCTGCCTCACTTGGCGCTCAGTATTAAGAGGTTAGTGTTAGGATTGGTCGGCCTGGTGTCAGGATAATGTGACTGGGTGGGACATCATGCTACATGTCTGCAGCATAATGCCCCAGTGCTAGACATCACTATAAACTACCTCACTGCAGACATCATAGTGATATGACTGAAAAGATTGTTAAAGCTACGTTAAAAATCCTAATCAAACAAACAAATAGAATAACAAGTTCAGGTCAAGGTTCATGTCATGTGATTATTAACTGCTGCGCATTTATTGTGCATGTGTCATATTTTTGATGTGTGTGCTACCATTTAGCCATGAACATCAAATAATTTCCTGATTTTCTATTTATAGTAACTGTATGCAACACATTTCCAAGAAAACAGGTTTCTTGAATTTGAAATAATGTGTTAAAAATATATATTTTAAGAGAGATGTGAATGTATTTTTGCAATAAGAGCACAGTATAAGCTATACATTATAATGATAGTAACTAAATTATAGTATTGCAATTGCAAGTTAGTATTAAAAAAAAACTTTAAAAAATATACCTTTAAACAAGAATTTGTATTTCCTCTATGACATGTATATAAGAGGTTTGTCCTAATTTCATTGTTACCAATACAACATTACTGTTACAATTCATAGACGACACACTGGTGCATTATTGTCTGTATATCAATGAATTGAACCTTTTTTATCCACCAAATCATTAGAGCATCCACTTTGGATGCAGGAGTTCATGGGTTTGAATCCTGGTCAAGTCATACCAAAGACTTATAAAAGTGGTACTAGCAACTTCTTTGCTTGGTGCTCAGCATTGAGAGGTTAGCATTACGATTGGTCAGCCTGTTTTCAGAGTAATGTGATTGGGTGGGACATGATGCTATGTGTCTATGACATGACATTCCTCTACTAGCTATCACTATAAACTGACACTGTACAGACCTCGTAGCATATGACTAAAATTGTTAAAGCTATGTTAAAATCCAAAAACACACACACTGAACTGAATCAACTTAGCCAATATGTGACTGCATCTATTTTTAGAAACAGGGATTTTCTCACTATAACCAATCACTTGTTAACTTCATTAAAATAAACTGATTGGAATGCAGATTTATGGTTTTATTATTTGTCTTTGTACTTGTAGTAACATCATTTATTGGTTAATATTATTTGTTCCACTGATTTTCTTTATTTTCACCCCAAAAAATGTTATGAATAGCTTGTACAGAAGAACCAGGTAAAATTTGGGTGGTCCAAGTCAAGGTATTTGTGACAGGAAGATTTTTTGTTTTGCTTAATAACTTGAGTTCTTCACTATATACAGTCACCATAACTTTATAGATGGCTGGTATTTAGGGTTAAGAAGAACCCAATCAGTTTTTTAAGTCTAAAATATTAAAGAACATGTGAACCAAAAAAAAAGCAAACATGGTTGATGCAGAATAATCGAGTTGTCTATCAGATAAAAGCTACCAAACCTTTTAGATGGCATGTACTTTGTGGAAGGAAAATCTTTGTTGATTTCGAGGTCAAAGTGCAAGATAAATGTCACAAAAACAATGAAAATGATTTCCACAGACTAAAGTTATTTCTAAATCATACGCCTGGAACTCTCTTTTTGGCTGGTAAGGAAGAACCTATTGATTTTGAGGTTAAAGATAAGATCGCTTTGAAAAATGGTTTTCGCACAATAATGTTTGTTCCATGCACTTCACAGGGGCATGGAAGAAACAAACTGATTTATGGATCAAAGGTCAATGTCACTGAGTGAAAGAAGTAATATGGTTTCTACACACACATTTCAGTTATCAATATAGATGATTATTAAATGGGAGGGGGGCATATAAAGAGCTATTCATGGTATTCTTGTTTCGTATTGGGAAAATATTGATTCCAGGATGCTTGGCTGTTATAGCGCAAACAATTCCTTTGAATCAGAATAGAAGATGCTATATGTACATAACTTTGTACTTAACAGTCTGACGAGTTAGGGGAAGTTAAGAGTGTAGGATCATAAGGAGACAATGACAATGTAAGAAAAATTTGTGAATGAAAAATCTTGAATTGCGTCGTAATCTTGTATTCACACCTTACCAAGACTGTCAAAATCATGTATATTTATGTTGAAGTAAAATAATAAAAAAATTATAAACATTATTGATACACACAGTTGTTCTTCGACTTATCTTTGTTGACAAATGTATTATGCAGTTTTTTAAGGTAATGCTGTAAAGTCTCTCTCTCTCTTTGCAAGGAAAAATGAAACCTTTTTTGCATCATTAAAATGAAAGCATACAATGATTTTGTCACAAAACTAGAACATGTTAAGCTTGTTTTATACTGTTCTTCATTTATTTTAAGGGTTATTACAAGGACCTTGTCGAATTTTTCTTCGAGACCAGAGACGAGTGTAAAGGTTTTTGGAAGAAATGTATTGAGCATCACACATTCTTCCGATGTCATACAGTGAAGAAAGTGGAACGCCACAAAACTCGTGTCATCAGTAGAGGCTCTTCATTTAGGTTTGTATAAATCCCAACTTATTACATTTAATTGTACATTTAATTAGTGATAGAGCATCTCATAGTTTTTATGCATTGGAGCCCTGAGTGGCCGAGTGATCTAAAGCGCTTTCCATTATGGATCACTGCCGTATCACCTCTGTGTGCGTGGGTTCAAGTCTAAGATTCAGCTAATGTAGTTATGTGAGAAAGCTTGCCAGTAGCTTCTCGTGGGTTGGTGGTTCTTTCTGGGGGTTTTCCCGGGTTCTTCCCCCACCAATAATACTGGCCGCCATGTATAGCCTATCGTGTGCTGAATAATGGCATTAGACCCTAAAACAAACAAACAAACAAAAAGTCTGATTTGCTACCAACTAACCCAACTGCTCTGGTGGCCTAGTAGTCTGCCATGAAAGTGGGAGGTCATGGGTTCAATCCCCATTTGAATCATACCAAAGACTTTAAAAAATGGTACTTACAGCTGCCTCACTTGACACTCAGCATTAAGAGGTTAGTGTTAGGACTGGTCAGCCTGGTGTCAGGATAATGTGACTGGGTGGGACATTATGCTACATGTCTGCGGCATGATGCCCCAGTGCTAGACATCATAGCGATATGACTGACTTTTTTGTATAGCTACGTTAAAAAATCCTAATCAAACAAACAAACAAACAAAAAAGACACAGGTTTCAGTTGTCCAGTAGGTGTTAATTTCAGTAGTCGTAATGGCTTGTATTAATGTAAAGGGTGTTTTGTTTGGAGCTTTCGAAAGACATGAAAATATGTAATAGTACAGAGTGCTGGTGAATCTGAGTGTATTCCTTGTAACCTATGTTAGAAA
This sequence comes from Unio delphinus, assembly GCA_029339505.1. Lineage (NCBI taxonomy): Eukaryota > Metazoa > Mollusca > Bivalvia > Unionida > Unionidae > Unio > Unio delphinus. Next base: position 301,021 of record JAQISU010000070.1, read on the forward strand.
ATTTAACGAGATAGTAAAAAACAGTTTTAAATTAATAGTTTATCATACAGTTTCTTCATGGTGTCAGTGATTACACAGTATCGCATAATGCAAGGAAGCATATTTAGGCATAAAGTAACAGTCTCACAAAATATAAAGTAGTACAGAGATTAACTTTTAACTTGGATAACTCCAAAATCTATTAATTGGATTTGGCTCAGATGTTCAAATTGGGCCAATTGCACCCAGATAATTAGTGTTTAATTAGCCTAATGAACATTGTCGTACACAAAAAGTAAAGGTATAGGTGTCCCCATCAGTTGAAAAAAAATCTTAATGTCTTGATCATTATATAGGGACTGAGGTGCATCATATGCCTAGCTGACACCTCAGCTAAGAAAACTAGGTGCATCATGTCTATGTGAGAAAGCTTGCCAGTAGCTTGTCACGGGTCAGTGGTTCTTTCTGGGTATTTTTCCAGGTTCTTCCTCCACCATTAATACTGGCTGCCAGGTATAGCCTATTGTGTGCTGAAAAATGGCGTTTAACTCTACAAAACTAAACAAACAAAAAGCATGACAGTGATCCAATATAAGTTTAGTAAAATGCAACACATTTTCTGTTCTCAGCCTCCAAATTTGTATAGAGGTTTATTATGAATTTTTATTAGCAGTTGAACCATGAATTGTAATCATAATCATCGTAATCATTGATTTCCAAATGACTATTATCATTATTATAAACCATCCTACATTGGCATTAAAATTGCAAAGTGTGATTATGATTACAAATGATTACAACAGAAAAATCACTATTTATTGAATAATGGTATGAATAATAAAAGTCTCCATAAACAAAGACCATGAATGTGACTGTTACAATAAGCAATACGTAATTGGCAAATATAAAAATAAATTTTTCAAAAAAATATAGTCCTATCAATTTAGGTGACTAATTGGTATGTTAATTTGTATGTAAATAATTGTCATTACACATTTACATTTGGTTAAAATTGGTATTTTGGTAATCAGTGTTTGATATCAGCTGAGAACAAATAAAGGATAAGCCAATATAAGTAATTGTGATCATAATCATCAGTGCTAAACAACCTTTAGTCCTAATTGTAATTGAGCACCTGTAATCAACTGCATGCCTGAAAGAGATGTTGGGATAAACAATGTGTCAAAGAAAATGCTATTTGTATTATAACTTGTGTTCCATGCCATCTTTTTGAACAAACCTCATGAATGTATTGCCCTTGGGACAAGGAGGAACATACTGGCTTTAGAGATGATATGGCCAGGGTCAGTGTGTAACCATTTGACTATTGCTTTTTCAAGTCAGTGTGTAACCATTTGACTATTGCTTTCTCAAGTCAGTGTGTAATCATTTGACTATTGCTTTCTCAAGTCAATGAGTTGGTCAGGGTCAGTGTGTAACCATTTGACTATTGCTTTCTCAAGTCAGTGTGTAATCATTTGACTATTGCTTTTTCAAGTCAGTGTGTAACCATTTGACTATTGCTTTCTCAAGTCAAAACACAATTGCTGACATACATTACTCCTACACTCGGGCAGTTAATGTAAGATTTATGGTGCTAGGGTAAGGTGTGAGGTTCTGAAGAAACAGAACAAAGGTTTGTGACAATTTGAGAATCTGGAAATCAAGAAAGTCTAAAAACCCTGCTTTTTTGTCTTTTACCAAGTTGAAATAAAAGTAAAATTCAATGAAAAATGCCAGATTGTTGTACTTTTTGTTCATCTTTCCTTGTTTCAGAAATTTGTTCACAACAGTTACAGCTTTTTTTTTCTTTTTTCAGATATTCTGGTAGGACTCAGAAAGAGCTATGCGAGTTCGTACGTGACCAGTATGTGAAAAGGCAACCATTTCAGAGGTAAGGAAACACTTTATTAAAGATATGTTTCTGCCTGTGGGCTTCAGGGCTTTGTTGACATATTCTACTGGTCTGACATTGGCTGCATTTCTCATCTGAATTCATTTCCTAATTATGATAATGTTTGGAAGAAATTCTACCACTCAAATACAGTATTGTAAGGAAGACAATTTTTTTGGTCTTCCCATGTATATTCCTTTAAGGCAAAGGGGAAAAACTCTTCCCAGTTCTTCCCCTTACCACGGTTCGTTGGCCACAGTTGTTTACCAGCGTTTTGGTGTTGTTGATACAATATACAAAGTCTGAGTCATATACTATTGAGTGTAAAGGCATTCACAACATATTCATCATTTTGTTGTTGATGTAGTGGGGTTTAACGCAATTTTTTCAGCACACGATTGTCTATACATGGTGGCCAGTATTTTTGGTGGAGGAAGAACCCGGGAAAACCCCCAGAAAGAACCACCAACCCACGAGAAGCTACTGGCAAGCTTTCTCACATAACTACATTAGCCGAATCTTGGACTTGAACCCACGCAGACAGAGGTGAGATGGCAATGATCCGTAATGGACAGTGCTCTATACCACTCGGCCACTCGGGGCTCCCACTATTTTGTGAAATTTGTTGCTATTTGTATGAATTTATTTGCTTTTGTGGTGCTTGTTTATTTGTGTACGCTGCGTTTAATTTTTGCATGTTTAATTAGGAAGAGTGTTTATTGTTATAGTTGAACATATTGTGGTTGTTATTTTCTTATTCATTCTTTTCATATCAGAGAAATAATGAGGATCAAATATGTTAAGTGGAAGATTTTAAGTTGTCAAGTCATACATATTTGCATAATGTTATCACTATATGTGATATTTAATAACAACATTGACAATATGGGGGCAAGACAAACACAAGTTTTGTCTCTCTTGTTTTCTTTGTGCTTTTTGTTAAATGTGAATGCATTTGGGTTATTTCTTTTTGTAATTTCAGTTTAAACAATGGTTGTGTTATGTATTGTGCTTGTACATCAACTTCTGACTACATGTATGTGCAATATCTTCAAAAGGAATTTGGTCGTGGCAACAGAAAGTAATTTAACCTCAGATAGTGGCTTGGAATTATGGGAAGAGTTTCCTCCCATATTTCGGTAACCCAATGGGTGTAACTTCTGAATTAGGGCATACACCCAAGGTGTGTATTTTCTGATTTAGAGGTACAGTTCAGGGTGCATATGGTATTTTTCAAACATGGATAATCCATTTTGCCATCAGTCAAGGCTGCTCTGTCAGCCATTTGGCCAACTGCACTCAACAATAAATGACTGGGAACCTGTCACTTCTGAGAGCCATGCATATAACTGTTGGCTTGGTATGCATAGCTATGTGGGGATCCATTTAGCTGATCAATTCATTTCACCATACAGATCAACCAAGCATTTACAGAACTGGCTATCCACAGACCTGCCAGCCCTTATAATTTGACTGCAAGTTGTATGGAAATGTCCCTTTAGATATGAACTTAAGTGAATACTAACATTATTTATGAGAAGAAACAAATTTGCAAGAAGATTATACACCAACTCATCCATGTTCAGTTTGGGTCTGGCTTTCATTATAGAGTCAATTTGTCAGGGAACCAAACTAATTTTAAACTGAACATATGTTTCATACAAAACATCTGCATGCACAAACTATTGCTTACAGAATTTTATAAAATAAAATCTTCTTACTCAAATTGACATAAAGCCTCTTAAAATAATTAAATAGAACAAAAGAATTAAAAGGAAATATTCAGAATCTTATTTCCAGCAATAACCAAGCTGACCATTTAACCCACTTGCCAGGATTTTAACAAGCAAGATTAATCGTGTCACTTGCCCAGCCACGATGCAAATGACATTTCAGATCTATGCCGGAGATACCAAACAACTGAAAGGGACTGTCTGCCAATTTCCAATTGCCTATCCCTGCAAGCTGAGCATACAAGTTCAAAGCTTCAGTGGACCTGAAGATGAACATACTTCTTTCTGTCCTCCAACTCTCATTAAATAATACAGGACCCAGGCACTTCTGATGCTTTCTTTTTGTAAAGTGAAGAAAATGACACATTTGCCTGCCTGCCTTAATCCTCCATCAAGCCACATCATACCTTGACTCTGGTTGGCACTTTTTGGTATGACATTACTATTTGATCACAAAATTGAGGAGGTACATAAACAGGCATCACAATAACTGCTGTGTCAACTTGCCTTGCTACTGGCATCTACTTTCAGGCCAAGCCAGTCTCAGAACAGTCAATGGCAAAAAGATAAGAGGCTAAATAAAGTGCAACGGAAACAACATAATCCTCAATGCAACTTCAGATGGCAGTAGCCACTCAATTTTGGAGACAGTCTAGTAAAGGGGAAAGGATATAATGCTTCTACTTCCACAAACCTTCAAACAGTTGACATTGACTTCCTACTCTGATCACCTGCAGATGACAACTATTGGGTGGACACCAGACTCCATCAATTATGAACCATGTGAATTGACTGATTCCCAGAATTGAATGATTATCCAAGCTGAGGAGCTTTTTATATTTCACTTATCCAAATCAACAACAGTGAGGAACTTTACATTTTATCTGGAGAAGGCAAGAATTTTAGAGAATAATCTCTTGTTGACAAGCAGGTGATTGAGATACTTCACAAGCCAATAGTTCACAAGCCATACTCTCCAAAATTGTACTCTAGACTGTTTCTAGTATCCAAACCAATTTAAATTTCAGATCTGTCTTAGATCTGTCCCAGCATGTACAGTATTAGTCAGCTTTCAATGAAAGGGATGAATTTAAGGTCAGTTTTGTCTTGTCTTGCATCTTTATACATAAATCCTCATGGATGTTCTGGTTGATTTCCAATAGACCGTTTACCAATTTCATGCTCACCCATTTGTCCTCAGGATCAGCTCATGGATTCTGACAAAGATAATTTGCTCTCAAATCTCTCAACCACTTGAATTCATACAATGATCTTCAAAAATACTTGGTCAAAGACATAAATGATCTTCTTTCTCTGCTCTATTTAGGTTTGCAATCATTTATGAATTTTCAGACCTCGCTCCACTCCATCATATTGTCAACATGGCAGGAAATGTTTTTTTTTTTTTACAAATCTCAGCCGTGTTTACCTCTTCCAGTGGCATATGGCATGGATTATTGAGCTCAGTGGCGATTTCCAAAAAGGACTATATTTCATCAGGTTGTCCTGTTGAAATTAGAAGCAAGGTTTACTGTCATGTTTGAAATAATCCTTATTCCCTCAAATGTGACCATGGTAAAAGTTTGAGGGCCATTATTACCCATCCTCCAAACATATTGTGATTGGGAAATTTATTCAAAAACAAATTAGTAAACTCTGTTCTTCACGACTACTTGCTTCATCATATTATTGTTAGACCTTTCCACACCTTCCAGCATATGTAAGTATCCTCATTTAAGTATTACAAAAGCAAAAACAAGTAAACAACAGTAAGCCACCTGGTAGTTATGGGGGGGTCGGTATAAGAGGAAGGATTTGAGGGATCTTTTTTTCTGTTTATCTTCCACAACAGCTGGACTTAAGAAGTTGCAGAGCTTTTTCATAATGTTAATGTGATTGGATAGATATTGTCAGAGAAACACAATTTACTACAAGATATGTTTTTTGTAATTGTTTCAAAAGTTGCCATGTTTTTCTGTTTTTATTGCAAATTAAAAAAATCAGTACATGTAAGTTAAAATTAGCTTAATTAGGACGTTGTATGGTGTATATAATTGATAAGTACTATATGTAATTGATAAGTACCATATGTAATTGATAAGTACCATATATAATTGATATTGATAAGTACCATATGTAATTGATATTGATAAGTACCATATGTAATTGATATTGATAAGTACCATATGTAATTGATAAGTACCATATGTAAATGATAAGTACCATATGTAATTGATAAGTACCATATATATTGATAAGTACCATATATAATTGAAAAGTACCATATGTAATTGATATTGATAAGTACCATATGTAATTGATAAGTACCATATGTAATTGATATTGATAAGTACCATATGTAATTGATAAGTACCATATGTAATTGATAAGTACCATATGTAATTGATAAGTACCATATATATTGATAAGTACCATATATAATTGAAAAGTACCTTATGTAATTGATATTGATAAGTACCATATGTAATTGATAAGTACCATATGTAATTGATAAGTACCATATGTAATTGATAAGTACCATATATATTGATAAGTACAATATATAATTGAAAAGTACCATATGTAATTGATATTGATAAGTACCATATGTAATTGATAAAAACCATATGTAATTGATATTGATAAGTACCATATGTAATTGATAAGTACCATATTGTTTTGAGATGTTAAAGATTAGATCAAAAGATCTTAGGCAGAGACCAGTAGTCTAGTGTATGTCCATTAGCATATGTTTATTTGTCACTGCTTCTTCCAATGTACTCGGTTAATTGCTAGTAAACTTTATGAATACATTCAGTTCACCAAGACAACAAATATGGTTGTCAAATGGGCTATCATGAAATATTGTAAACCTGTTTGTCATATGAACACTGGGTTTTGACCAAAAATTTTCTTATGGTATGTCATTGTTCCTGGATGAAATGGTGCCCATATTAAAAAACTTTTTGTTTGCTTCTCATTCTGAATAGATGGTCATATGGAAGTAGGGTTTTCACAAAAGAACAACTCTTGTGATACATAGAGTGTGCTCAATAAAGACATGATGTTCTAACCTCCATCATGGACCTGTTTAAAAATCTTGTTATCCCTACCCTTCCTCCTCAACAGGTAGTCAGACTGACATGTATGTGATATTTACTATAATCCAGAATGGAAATGCCAAGTGTCTCTTTTGTGCTGATGGCTTGAACTTTAAAAATGCTTGTCTGATCTCGTAAATTTTTTTCTGACCTGGTCATTAGCATGCTTAAAATAATATGGACACTTCCCCAAATAAATAGTGAGGTGTGGTTCTTTCAATTTTCAACAAGCACTTGAAAATGAAAAGAAAGATTCTTCTTGTTTTTAAAAGAAATATTAGCTTAGCTTATTTTGGTGTGTGTAAATAGTGTCCAAAAGTAAACATCACATACATCAGTGCAAAATATTAAGATAGTTGTCAGTAATGAGAATTACCACACTGTTGATTAATTTCTTTGCATTGTCAGTAGTTGTAATGAATTGTTTTGTATTGGAAAAGAGATAGAAAAAGATATCACTTTTCAAACACTGGTGGCAACCATTCTCGTTTTGTTTTATTTTCATCAGTTTTTACTGGGTACACCTCTCCCTTGATAACTCACTCACAACAGGGTCCACAAAAATTAAGTGCATTATAAACAAAAGCGAGAGTTACAGAGGACCTCCAAAAAGTGAAAACATTTGCGTAGGGAACTGGGCTGTTTAATGACTGAATCATCATTTTACAATCACGTTGACAATAAATTTTAATAGTGCGCTTCTAATGAAGTTGTTATTATGTTTAAATAACATTTTCAAAATGTCTAACATATGATTTCAACTGGTTTCAACAACCATCACATGTATGCAGAAAATCTGTGTATTACATCAATACCTTTTTGTTTGCTTGATGAGCCTGGCTCCAATAGTAGTGTTTAATACTATCCTGCCACATTGGGAGTCCAAGAGCAGGGAACTAGACCAATTGTTGATACACCACCAAACAAGAGTTATGGAGGGAGTCGTATATTGAGTGGAAAATGCAGACCTAATGTTCTTGTGAATAAATTTAGTCATTATTAATTGTTAAAGGAAGAACAAAATCAATTTTATTCTAAAAAAATTTAAGAGATCCTTTTTGATGATAAAGAAACTATATGATAGCTAATTTATTTAAGACCCATTTCAGCCTTTTCTTGGAGTCTTTGTTATTAAAGAAGTCTAGTATTTGATATTGTTGGAGTAGTGAATTATAATATATTCAGAGGGACATATTATAGTGTTATCATTACTAGCATTCTAAGCTTTCATTCTTAATTCATGTCTTCACTAATTGGATGCAGGTGTAATGAAGTGGATATTGTAACTGGAACCTATGCATGCCTTTGCAGGAAAACAATAAAAGCAATTGAGCAGAAGCACAGCTTCTGGTCACCCTTGTTACCCATGTTGACTGCTTTTCGGCTACTCTTAATCCAGCTGCATACATGCACCTTCTCATTGTGTGGCAGTCTGAACTTCCTCAGTTTGGTTTCCTCAGGAAACATTCTCCAAGTTTTCCACATTCCAGGGAGAAAGAATGTTTCATCGGGCAATCTGGTCAGGTCAGGGAAAAACAGGTCTCACAGAATGTTCACTGCTCCATTACAGAATCCCTATTCTCACTGTGGGGAAAGCCTCTGATGGACTTGTCTGTGACCAAACTCAACAACAGACTTCTGTATTATGTCTGCTCTATTATGATTGTGAGGCTGTATATATTTTGGCTGTTAATAACATTTAAATCTGGAAATAATTTTTAAGGATACCAGTTTTAATGATCTACTCAACTTTATGTTCATGGGGAGTATTGCAGGACAGTTCTGGGTCACTACAGCCTAACATCCATGTTTAAATGACCTATTTGCATATATTAAAATGGTACTGTCTCCAAAGTGACTCAGCTTGGTGGCCAATAAAATACTGTACTAGTATGTAGCTGGTACAGTACAAGAATGGTGCTGATCTAGTCTCCAGAGACTCAGCTTGGTGGTCAGTAAAACACTGTAATAGTCATTGGAGTCAAGTTAAAAGTCACTGCTTTCATTGCTTTTACTTCACTATAGGGTGATGCTTTGGGGGAATTGTAGCACGAACAAAATGGATAGCTTGATTTTTAAAAAAATCAAAGTCATTTTTGTGAATAATTCTGAATTATGTGTTAGTTTACTGTTTTAAAAACATATTTAATATGAAAACAAAATTTGTCTTGCATTTCTTGAGTTTTTGAGATGAGATAATGTCATGCTCAGTGTTGTGACAAAGATTTGTGTGCTACACTTATTTTGTGAATATTGTCAGACATTTTTATAAATAAAAAAAAAACATTCACCAAATTTGATATGTTGGATTTTGTTAAGAATACCTAAAATAATTTAAATGCATTATTACTCACATATCGGTTTACTGCAGTATTGTTTTTTAGTGGTATGTATCAGTCCTTCGCTAGTTTTTATTAGTAAAGAATGTATTCCAATTCAGGTTAACCCTGTTTAGAATTTCATGATAATTAATAACATGTTTTCATGCCACAATAATCCAAAACAATTTTTTTTACAAACAATTGTATTTGTTCATTTGGAATAATACAATATAATTATATGAATGTGACGATATTCACTTATTTAGCTAGTGTTGCACATAACAGCAGTTTGGTCGACTAAGATGTAAAAGATATTCAGGCAGAATCAAACTTTTACAATTTTTTTGGATTAAAACAAAATATAAAGATGTCAATTTATGTTGGTTTTTTACTACCGTATATACTCACGTATAAGCCGAGAAATTTAGGGAAAAAATAAGGCCTTGAAGAAGGGGGGGGTCGGCTTATCTGCAGGTCAAGTTCCAAATCTGAAATTTATTATGCTTTTTCCCCTCGATTTCCAGTATTTATTGTTTCCGTCGATCGCCGAATATAAGATCACATGCCTAATGATGCCACATGGCTGATAAGATTTGTCCTGTCATGAAATAAAACAAATATTTATTTTCTGAAATAAGTGGTAGGATAATGAAAAACATGTTTTAAAGTACTTGACTTCTATTTGAAAGATGTCCATCCACCATAAAATACAGCCATACGTGTTATTTGAACCACGCAAATACGTGTATTTTCCAAAAGAACCGCCATATTAGTAATCTATATTCAAGTATTTAACCCTCAGCTAATCAGTAATCATTAAACTCTACGGTTTCATAGAAATGCGCGCTAGTTTATTTCAGTGTAAATATGAAAAGAATCTACGTAAAAATTAAAAGAATTACGATACTGAAGGTATACAGCCATACGTGTTATTTGAACTGCGGAAATATGTGTATTTTCCAAAAGAACCGCCATATTAATAATCTCTAGTTAAGTATTTAACCCTCAGCTAATCAGTAATAATTAAACTCTACGGTTTCGTAGAAATGCACACTAGCCTATTTCAGTGTAAATATGAAAAGAATCTATGTAAAAAAATAAAAGAATTACGATACTGAAGGTATATACGACAAACATTTTGATCGAGAGTAGAAATACATTTACGATAGTCTTAAAGAAACAATAGCGAGAGGCTCCATTGGGGCTTGTTGAGCGCACGCTTAGGAAGGGTAAATAACATTGCAATATACGAGTCAGCGTGAATAATTGTAAAACAATATAATTTGTTGGATTTCTTTGATAGGTGTTTTAGACGTAATAGGCAGCCACAGTTTATATACTTCTGTTGATAGGTTGTTTGTAAAGCAAAGTGGTTTCTCAACAGTAAAGTGTTGCACAATAGCTACCATATGCTTAATCTGTGGTAATTGCCTTGGGAATAATATGGGGTTTTTTTTGTTGCACAATACCAATGACTTTACCAAAATATGTCGACTCTCAGATGTATCGTTTACTGAGATATGGTAGTGGACATGGTTTCTCTTCAAAGTTTTCAACTGTCACAATACTTGAATCATGAATCACACTACCGGTAGTTTAAAAAACACAAAAATAAACAACAACGATAAATAATTATCAAATACAAATTGATAATCAACTGTGGAAATAATTACAGGATAAGATATATAAATATTTCACTACCACTATAAGAAATTAGTTCAGTTTAATCTCTTTAGAAGTTTATATTCAATTCAATCGGATAACATGAGTAGTATAGAAAGTAAAAGAAAGCGTTTTGCATATGATGAAGCAATCAAACTTAACATTATTGAATATGCAGAAGCAAATAACTGTGCTGCAGCACAAGAATTTTTGTGAACGAGAAGCAAGTACGGGAATGGCGGTGTTACGTGCTTAGGCTCGAATAAGCAGCAACACAGAAAGAGTGAAAACTAACAAGCTTGTAAAACTTTAACAATGATTTTATTAAGTACAATTATTTTCATAAAATAAATAAACTTACAGTTTTAGAGAATCAAATCCAACATTAATCCAATATAGAATTCACAAAAATAATCAACTAATGGAATTGTAAGAGTCCTGATAAATAAATGTTCTAATAGTTCCAGGTTCGAATCTTGATGATGTAATCCAAAATGGCTGACAATGTCACGTAATACAGTTCTTGTTTTTAATCATCCAAATGAATATCATAAACATATGTCTTTTTTCCAGATAATTCTTCTTTTCCAACGAATTGACACAAAGTCCAAAATAATTAAACTCAAACAGATAATACACACAACTAATATCTTTAAGCCCAAAATTCTACTAATGTCAGCTTCTAAAATACAGCTATATATATTGTAATTCCCTCGTAAACAAGAGGAATCATGTGATTCTGGAAGGTCATGGAAAAGAAGCTACCTTCTCCAAGTCACATAATAATGGAATATTCTAGAAGGAAATCATTCCCTTCCCACCCTCAGTAAAAGTGTTGTCCTTGAAATTGACCAATAATTTTAGAGGCTTGTTGACAATGTCTAAAGTAAGGTCAGGATTTAGGTCAAACAAGCCAAGGTCAAAACTTGTTTACAATCTAAGTCAGCCTATTTACAGTTAAAGTGATTAAGCTGAACTTTCTAGAACAATTTCCCAATTAATGGATATTAAACCCTAAATGACAAATTTGGATTTAACAATTAAAAAAATAAATAATTTAAATCCAATAGCCGTAACACCTTCCCCCATAAAATAAAAAGAAAGGTTTATATGTTAAAACTTTCTTTTTATCACAAACCAATTTACATCTGATGTCAAAAGAACTAGTATAAATTTCACAATATAATAAATTGTTATACACAGGAAAAACGTCTGCAATTGTATTATCAAGAAATAGCCTCAACCTTTTAACTTTGTCCATGTCCCACAAAATGTCCTAGGAAAGGCACACAAGCACAACAGAACTTACTTTTATACAAATTAACTGTCAAACATACATTAGTGAGTCTGTTAAAGAATTATCGAATTGTTGCTAGATGTTCTTTCCAGGTGTCGTTGTAAATGATGACGTCACAAATCTCTAGACCAGAGATGAACATTTTTTTATGAGACGTTGAAATGGACTTTCTTTATATTGGTAGAGTCCTTTTGGAGTCGCAATATTGAGTTTTCCTTTGCTCTTTCCGTAGTGGAATCTGCCAAAATCCTTTCAGAAGGTCAGAATTTGGTGACGTACTTGGCATTCCCAATTTTATCAATAGAATAGTCACTTCTTGTTAATGGGAATGAATCTGTTTTTGTCACTCTGTTCACCTTCCTATAATCAGTACACATACGGAGAGTTTTATCTGGTTTAGGAACAAATATGCATAGTGAACTCCAATCACTTTTACTGGGCTTGATAAAATCATTCTCCAGCAAATATTGAATTTCCTTTTTCAAATATTCCTGTTTGAGTGGACTCGTCCTGCATGGAATTCTCAATCTCAACGTCATGAAAATTTTGTTTGTCCTTCTAAGAATATCTGGACATAAGTGCTCATATAATACTAACTTTCAGTTAATTTCTTTCTTGCACTTGCAACTGTGAAAGTTTCTGGTCTAGATTTGTTTATAATTTCTGAATTCCAACAATTCGTCGCTCCATTGTCAGTAGAATCTGACGATATTTCTTCACCGAGTGGGACAGGCACAACTAAATTAATTACATATTTAACATGGCTATCTCTTTCAATACTGGTACTCCTATAATTAATTTAGATCCCAGGAGCACTAATACTATAATTTAACTAATTCATTTTCTTCTTAACTTTGTAAGGGCCGTAATATCTAATTTGAAGTAAAGTAAGAAGAATGAATAAGAGTAACACAACTCCATTATCAGACTCAAAAGTTATCTCCCTTGTAGTTCTTTCAAACCATAGTTTCATTTTTAACTTTAATTGATTACTTGACTTGGTCTTGGGTAGGGAATCCACACAATCTACCATAATTCCACTGAATGTTTCATCAAACGTAGGAATAGGTTGCAGATGAGCCTTACGTATCTTCTGATTGAGTTTTCCTACCATTTGACAAGCATAACAAGATTTACAGTATTTGACAACATCACTTTTGATTTCTGGCCAATAGAAGTGAGTCAAGATCTTGTGATACATTTTATTAATCCCTAAATGACCAGCCAAAGGAGTTTCATGGGCCAGATTAAGTATTTCCTGTCTGTAAGGTTTTGGAACTACTATTTGATAGTTCACTGACCATTTATCACCAGCAGGTACCTCGGGAGGTCTCCATTTTCTCATAAGAATTCCATTTTTAATGAAATAACAGACAGGAACTTCAAGAACTTCAGTCTCATTTATGACCCTTTGAAACAAACAGGAGATCTCAGGATCTTTTTCCTGTTCAACGACAAGTGACTGTCGTTTATCACCCTGATTAAGAGAATGAGTTATTAAAAGAGGATCACTATGATCAATACCTTCTGATTGATCTAAACCAAAAGTAAAAGTGATCTCATCAAAAACCTGACCTATACAAGCGCCAGTTGAAGGAATGCTGCCTTCTGTAACATCACTCTTAAAATCATCACCCTGATTAGAATAAAGAGAATGAGTTGTCAAAAGAGGATCACTATGATCAATACCTTCTGATTGATCCAAACCAAGAGTAAAAGTGACCTCATCAAAAGCCTGACCTATACTAGTGTCAGATAAGGGAATACTGCCCTTTTCAACTTCATTCTCAAGAGCTTTCTTTACCATAGCTCTAGTAACTGTACAAGCTTGAAATATATCAGGGATTTCCTTTTCAATTGGATCAACTTTCTGATCCAAATTAGGCTTGTCAGTCACAAGTGGATTAACCACAACCTTGTCTCCAGCTAAGTCGTTGCCTAGCAATAAATCTATTCCCTCAACAGGTAAAACCGAGACTGTTCCGATTGTCACAGGTCCTGACACTAAGTCTGATGACAAATTTACACAATGGAGAGGAACATTAACAAAGCAGCACTCTAACCCCTGAATAAGAACACTTTCATTAGAAGAAGACTTCTCAGATAAAGGCAAAGTACCTGATAATAAAAGATTCTGAGAGGCTCCTGTGTCCCTTAAAATTTTAATAGGGGTGGGATTGGCTGAATCACCCAAGAGTGATACAGAACCCTTCGATATGAATGGTTCATAATTCTCCATATCAAAATCAGACTGGGATTTATTAGACCCAACAAATATATTGCTTTCAATACATTACTGTGACCTTGACCTCTTGTAAATAAGAGCATTTGGAACTGGTCTATCTTGATTCTGTTGCCTATTTTTCAATTTGTAGCAATCAGAAATAACGTGTCCTTTTTTCTTGCAAAAGTTACACGTCGGAAGAGACAAGGATCTAGAATCAAACTTCTCTGAAGTCTGATTTTTGAAAGTTGTGTTAGTTTGAGTTTTAGAAGGGCTTGAATTAGGCGGAAATTCTTTTCTGCCAGAAAATTGTTGAGTAGAAGTCTTGTTAACAAAAGGAACTTTATGTGTCAAAGAATATACGTCAGCAGCTCGAGCAGCTTTTTCCAAGGTTTCAATTTGATGCTCCTCAAGATAAGTTTTAACATCACTATGAACACAGTTTTTGAACTCTTCAATTAATATAATTTGCTTGAGATTTTGATAATCTTGCTCGACTTTCTTGGCTAAACACCATCTATCAAACAACTGCTCTTTTTGTCTAGCAAATTCGACATGAGTTTGTCCAGCTTCTTTTCTGTAATTTCTAAATTTTTGCCTATAAGCTTCAGGAACTAACTCATAACCTCTTAAAATGCATTATTTAACTACGTCATAATCACCACTTTGCTGAACAGACAGTGAAGTGTAAATCTCACTAGCCTTACCATTAATTACACATTGTAGTAACTGAGTCCAATTCTCTCTTGGCCACTTTAAATTTTCTGCAACTTTTCAAAAAGAATAAAATATTTGTCTACTTCTTTTTCTTTGAAAGGGGGCACTAATCTAATATTCCTTGCTAAATCAAAATTTTGATTTGAAGTATGATGGTGATTCTCACTTGCCAGCTCTAATTCTTTCATTTTACACTGATATTCCCTTTCTTCCTTCTCTCGCTCTCGTTCAATTTGTTTTTCTTGTAACCTTTCCTGTAATTCCAATTTCTTAAACTCTAATTCAGATTGTAATTGTCTTTCTTTCTCCCTTTCTTGTCTCTCTCTCTCCTCTCTCTCTTTTTGTAATTCAATTTGCTTCTCTTTCTCCTCTCTCAATTCACATTTGCTCTTTTTGTAATTCAATTTGTTTTTCTTTCTCCTCTTTCTCTCTATCAATCCGCATCTGCTCTTTTTGTAATTCCAGTTTTTTTTACTCTAATTCACTCTCTCTCTGAAATTCCAGCTTCTTCAACTCTAATTCCATCTTGAATTTTCATTCTAATTCCTTCAGTTTAATGTCAGAGTCTGGTGTAGACTTACTGACTGGAATCAAAGCACTTTGTTCCAAAACATTCTGTTCTACCAAATATTGGACCAAAATCTTTTTGATATCTTGTTTCGTTAAAGAAGCCTTGACTTCGGAAAGATCGTATTTCCTGGCAAGTTGAACCAACTCGTCTTTTTTGAAAAGATCTAATTGCTCCTGGGTAGGATTAGAAAGAAATATTTCTACCTTAGATATCATTTTGATACAAGCGTGTCAGTCTCACTAAAGGTTTAAAATTTGCAAAAACTAGGGGAAATTCAAATTTAAATTCAAATTTATCTCAAATCTCAATCCCAGACGATAGCCACCAATTCTATGTTACGTGCTTAGGCTCGAATAAGCAGCAACACAGAAAGAGTGAAAACTAACAAGCTTGTAAAACTTTAACAATGATATTATTAAGTACAATTATTTTCATAAAATAAATAAACTTACAGTTTTAGAGAATCAAATCCAACATTAATCCAATATAGAATTCACAAAAATAATCCACTAATGGAATTGTAAGAGTCCTGATAAATAAATGTTCTAATAGTTCCAGGTTCGAATCTTGATGATGTAATCCAAAATGGCTGACAATGTCACGTAGTACAGTTCTTGTTTTTAATCATCCAAATGAATATCATAAACATATGTCCTTTTTCCAGATAATTCTTCTTTTCCAACGAATTGACACAAGTCCAAAATAATTAAACTCAAACAGATAATACACACAACTAATATCTTTAAGCCCAAAATTCTACTAATGTCAGCTTCTAAAATACAGCTATATATATTGTAATTCCCTCGTAAACAAGAGGAATCATGTGATTCTGGAAGGTCATGGAAAAGAAGCTACCTTCTCCAAGTCACATAATAATGGAATATTCTAGAAGGAAATCATTCCCTTCCCACCCTCAATAAAAGTGTTGTCCTTGAAATTGACCAATAATTTTAGAGGCTTGTTGACAATGTCTAAAGTAAGGTCAGGATTTAGGTCAAACAAGCCAAGGTCAAAACTTGTTTACAATCTAAGTCAGCCTATTTACAGTTAAAGTGATTAAGCTGAACTTTCTAGAACAATTTCCCAATTAATGGATATTAAACCCTAAATGACAAATTTGGATTTAACAATTAAAAAAAAAAAATAATTTAAATCCAATAGCCGTAACAGGCGGTAATTTGTCTACGTGCTATGCCGATGGCGAAAATAATAAATATAAGTTGGCAGATTCAAAATTTGTTGCATCTGCTGGCTGGTGCTCTCGTTATAAGAACCGGACTATCGGATGACCATGATGACAATGACGACATATATGATGAAAGCATGCCCGTAACAGAAGCCGAGTTTTGTGAACTGTTTGGCGAGTAATACAGATACAGAGCCCGATTTTAAAGGATTCTAAAAGTGATTGAACTTTTATAATTCATGATTTGAGAATGAGGATTAATTTAATTGCCATTAAGACTTAACACTTTAGAATTGTTTTTATTTCAACATATAAATTAGCTTTCTTTCATTTTATTTAATAATGTGATTTGCTTAAATAAACGTATTCAGAACTCACTTTGTGTGTCTTGTGATGTACTGGTAGTCTAGAAATTATGGGTCGGCTTATATGCGGGTCATGCACTTTATAACAGTTTTACTGATTCAGTTTGGGGCGGGGGGCGGTTTATACGCGAACGGGCTTATACGTGAGTATATACGGTAGCTCATGTGTTAAACGTTACATTCCTGTTTGTGACTGCAAATCATCCTAAAATTTTCAGAAGAACAGTTGTTTCTTGTTTAAATTTTACCTCATTCTCATTGTTGTGTGTGATCAGTGTTTATTGTTGCTTTCTGATTAATATCTTACCAGGATATTGCTATCCCACTCAAAGTTTCCATGCCTGTTTTAGAGTGGCTAGTAAATTGTTAGGCTTTAGCATTAGCACTCAAAGTTTCCATGCCAGTTTTAGAGTGGCTAGTAAATTGTTAGGCTTTAGCATTAGCACTCAAAGTTTCCATGCCAGTTTTAGAGTGGCAAGTAAATTGTTAGGCTTTAGCATTAGCACTCAAAGTATCCATGCCTGTTTTAGAGTGGCTAGTAAATATTTAGGCTTTAGCATTAGCACTTGCTATTTTTATCAACAAGTTTACTATTGTCTGCATACTACCTTGCTCAGGGTGTCAGAGTGCATTTTTAATCATCTCACTTTAGTTAATACTTTTAAATTGCATCATGTACAGTAATTATCATAGTAAATTGGTCTACACTAAGGTACTGACAATCTAATTTTTTAGATGGTATAATAGATTTTATATGGTTTTAGTTTGCCATCAATCAGAGCAAGGTATTTTTTCCCTAGTTATTACAGACAGAGATTTGAAAAAGTAAACGTGTCAGGCAGGTGCCCCAGAACATTAAATTGTTTGTTTATATGCAACTAATCATGGTATGTACCCCTGTATGTTCAGAAAAACAGCACTCAGCTTTTTGTGTGGTACATTGCTCTTGTAATTAATAGGCAATTAGATAAGGTACAGGCAGGAAATTCATGCAAATTTTTTTCTGCAGGAAAGAAAGAGCCCCATAACCGGTCTCTTTTTTTGCAAAACCAAAAAGAGCCTAATATCCATGAGAATGACTGTTTTTGAAGTATTGTCAAGTATGAGATGTTAAGATGATTGAAAGCTGTAAATGTTAATTTTCATTGAACTGTGTTATTGACTTTTTCATGCTTCTTGGATTACAGAAAGTAAGTTTGGGTAGGACAAGGTTTGAGTTTAAACAGTTTGGAGTTTGCATTTGTATTTAGGTCCAGATTTTGGAAAATTTCAGCCCTAATTTGTGCTTATTAAATATACAAGTTAAGTTGCCCCTGTGTGTCTTGAATTGTACATATTAATATTGTAAACCTTGTGTATAGTCCAGTTTGGTATGTGCATCTTTAAATTACATTCCTTTATGTCTTGAAATTAAATTCCTTTACATGTTGAAAAACGAGCAGCACGTGTAATTTTAGATGTATATATTGGTTCACAATAAATGACTTTATAGATTTTCACAAGGTAGTTTTTTTTATATAAATGTCTACATGGAAACTGCACCAGAGTATCTTCAGGACTTACTCAAGCCTTTTTCAACACAATACCAGTTGAGATCAGTATCTCATGGAAACCTAGCACCAAAACCAAAAACAGCCATTTAAAAAGAGCTTCTAATACTCTGGTAAAGTTCTGTGAAACAAGCTTCCATTATAGGTAAAATATCCAGAAAATATTAGAGTATTTTAGAAGAGATATCAATGAGCATATATGTGTTTCTAATAGATAATGGAATTTAGTATTTTAATACTAAACATATTAAAATAAACAGTAATTATTGCTGTCTTCATATAATTTGCATTATTATACTCTTTGTAATTAGGGCCTCAAAGGAGAATAGACCATGACTATTGAGTTATCCTCAATAAATAAAGCATTATTATTATTATTATTATTATTATTATTATCCTTTACTTTCCCAGCATCACCAAAGATAATACAGTTATAAATTGCCTCTTCGGGGGAGCAATTCCCAACAATGGCTCGTGTACCAAATGCAAGTACAAAAAAATAAAGACATTAACTACTGCTTCCTAGTTTCTGAAGGGAAATATGTAAATTTAAGAATTTCAGAAAGATGATGTATTTTGCTAGTAAATATTGAAAGGCGAATTCTATAATGTAGAAATTCCACCCTGGTAAAAAGTAAAATACATTTTTAAAATAAAACACTAAAATCTTGATAAACAGGATGCAAAAGAGCTGGACTGCTCATGCAATTCAAAAATGTATACTTGTCCATACAACCACAGTCAAAGAAGATAATTTAATTAGATTAAATATAAAAGACATTTATTGATTGTTTATTACTGTACAGTTATTGAATTATGCAGATTTAACATTTTATGTTACTTTTTATGCATAATATTAACTGTATTTGTCGTATAGGCCCATGACTCATTTTTTACTTCACAGAAAATCATGACAATTTGAAACATGTAAAATGCAGAATTCATTTATGTTGGCTTGGCAATTCTTTGCAAAATAGCTCCATTTAAATATTATTCAATTGAAGACAATGCAGAAATGTATGTACTTCTCAAAATTAGAATTTTGTGTTTTTATATCATATAAAGAATATTGAATCACCTTAGATACAGCCAGAAAAACTAAGAAAAGTTTTCATTCTGTGTCCTAGCAACCAGACATGTTCAAGTCCATTGAACAAACATTCATTTGAATGCTTATTTAAATATGTGCAATATTTAATGGTTTTAAATGAATAAAATAATAGTTTTTTTAGAGTTTTGTCTCTTACTATCACGATGGAATGGCAAGCATTATTTTAGGTATACTGGTATAAACTTTGTCAAATTTAAAAGTTAAGAGTTACTTTGCTCCCTAGAAAAATGGCTGATGGACTTGTGTTGCAATAATGATATGTCTTTATGGAAGGAAAATCATGTTATTGAGCTGGATTATAGGATAAAGCCCACCCAGCTTTTGTGTAAATCCAAACTTGTATTAATTAAATCTCTATTTTTTAAAAGAATTTTGCCCGTTTTTGTGTAATATTTAGTCCACTTGTACGTATGCTATAGCTTACTGTTATAAATTACTTCCGCCCCAGAGTTTAGTCCCTGTGTTTAAGATTGAGTCCTTCTTTATGTGAATTAAATGTGTGTGCTTGTAGGATTAGCCCCATGGATGTAATAGAGAATTTATGAGTCTTGTAGCCAACTAGGTTAGAATTAGTTCCTTGTGTGCTAGAACTGTTATCACTGTGCTTGTAGGATTAGCCCCATGGATGTAATAGAGAATTTATGAGTCTTGTAGCCAACTAGGTTAGAATTAGTTCCTTGTGTGCTAGAACTGTTATCACTGTGCTTGTAGGATTAGCCCCATGGATGTAATAGAGAATTTATGAGTCTTGTAGCCAACTAGGTTAGAATTAGTTCCTTGTGTGCTAGAACTGTTATCACTGTTGTGCATATTTAGAGTTCAGTGTCTTTCCTCTTTGAAAAGTATGGCATTGGTTACTTTTTTATATATAGAAGATACAGAATCACTGTAGCTTTGTCGTGAAACTAAGAAAAGATTAGCAATACCAAAGAAATTAGTTTTTTTTTTACTTAGATCCTTTGCATATTGATGTAGTTTGTTTTAACTATCAAAGAAATTAGTTTTATTTTACTTAGATCCTTTGATGTAGTTTGTTTTAACTATCAAAGAAATTAGTTGTTTTTTTTCTTAGATCCTTTGATGTAGTTTGTTTTAACTATCACTAATCATCTATCCATGAAAAATGAGTTTAGCATCAGATGCTTCATATTGTTCCAGACTATTAAAAAATTGGTAATATTTCAAGAGAGTGATGATCTGAAAATGTAAGGACAATAAGTTCATGGCAGATTTCTTATTACTGTTATTTCACACTTTGTAAACTTTGATTACAGGATTGAGAAATGTTGATATTAGAAGTATGCATATATTGCAATGATTAGCACTGTCACCACTACAACAGGTTCTGAACATTTTCCAATACCCCGCATAGCTTGCACACCTGTAATTTTACGTTTCAAATTTTAATATTTCGGGTCTTATAGGACAAAAATTGTGTTCACCAAGATGGGTGGCTATGTGTTTTGATCCCTGTCTGGATTCAAATTGAATGAAAAGGTTCGGAACTTAAAAAGCAGTGAGAATTGAATCCTTACATGAGAGATTCCAGTGTGGCCTTCTGATC
This sequence comes from Unio delphinus, assembly GCA_029339505.1. Lineage (NCBI taxonomy): Eukaryota > Metazoa > Mollusca > Bivalvia > Unionida > Unionidae > Unio > Unio delphinus. The sequence goes on from JAQISU010000070.1 coordinate 322,296, forward strand.
ACTTTCATTGCCAGCTAGGTATGTTGCTTAACACTTTAAACCCTGGAGGTTTTTTCTGTTTTTGCATAAAATGCGAGTAGGAAACACATTTTGGGGACTATTTCTGAATACATCGTAATACATCGATTTCCAAGCAATAGTCCGTTAGACAAATGGCTATTCATGCTAAAGAAAATGTTTTTCATTGGTTAGTTTGCCGATGCACAAGCAGAAGGGCAAAAATTGAACTTCTTTTTTTTTTTTTTTTACTTGACGTATGGAGAAGACTATTCAGAATGTACAGCTTATCCTACTTTTTGCATAGGTTCACCTGTCTGTGTGTTTCAGACTGGTCTGCCATAGATCTGAGGCCATAAAGTCTAAAATCTGGACACAAATTCGGAATCCGACCATGGGGGGATTTTTGGGTGAAAACAAAATGGCTCCAAAACCTTTGGTTTTTCCCACTGTATTTTGTGGTGCAACTAAAATGTCCAGATTATTTGCTATCATTGTAGAGCTACATCTGTCTACCTTTCTATGATACCACCCACTTTAATGTATCATGCATGACCTTGACACTACAGACCTTGGAAGTAGGCTACTACTACCTCATGCCCATTAAAGTCATCGCTAGGGGTTAATGTGTTAATCAGGGCAGCTAGTCAGCATTGGTTTTCCCAGTGTAGTAGACAAAAAAAATGACCATTGTAACACGAGGAACTTCAACTTTTTACATAGTTTCTATTTACTATTCATGAATACCAGTTTTAATGATTTAGATGTGTTTTAAAGATGTAATAGCACATTTTCCCCTTTCCCAAAAAGAGGTATCATAAATGTCATCATAGTGCTGCTTTCTAATCCAATGATGTCAAAAACAAAGTTGAAAAACAGCACAGATAATGATATGTTGTGACATAATGGGCATCCAGATCAGAGTCCAATATGCCAACCATTCTGGATTGTTTAGGATGATTAAAATCTTTAGATATTGAGTGAAAGTTTATATATATATATATATATATATATATATATATATATATATATATATATATATATACACACACACACAAAAAAAAAGTAAAAACTGCTATGAATTACCTATACTATTCCTGACCATGTGTCAATTCCGACCACAATCATAATGCATTGATTGCATTTTATTACATAAACGCTCTGTTATGAGCGCATATCTCTGTGCATGACACATAACATTCATTGCTGTAGCTTCCATAATGGTATATGTACTTACTGTCAGCTACTTTAAATTTGGAAACCAATTCATGTGTACAAGACATTTTTTTTTTATATAGATGTTTAAAGATTCATATACACAGAATTTCATGTATAGCACGTCTTCAAAATCATTGATATTCATTTATTTTAAATGCCAAAATTCTAATTCCAGCTGTTTGACTTTTCCAAAGTTTCTTTCAGTTATTTCTCATGAAAAAATGTTGCTCTCAATCATTGACTATTGTTTTTAAAAATGACAGGATATATTTTGAACACTAAAAGTTTCTTGTAATTTCATTTCCAGAACAGTAAGTGGTCGGATTTCCAGTCGCAGCACAAGTGTTACTCCAAAGATTCCTGCCAAAACCTCTTCCCTCCATAACTCTGCTGATCTCCACAACAGTACTGCCTCAAGCGGCTCCCATATCCTTGATCAGTCAGCTAACAACCACCAGTTGACCAATCAAGTGGAGAGTGTAGATATCCATAGTGACAGCTCTCTTTCAGGCAGCAGGTCACTGGGGTCATTGGGGTTGCCACGGTCACCAAAGAAGGATGAAGTTCAAGGTCACAATGAGGAGGTTGCAGAGTCAACCAATGGTGCTACATATGTGCCTGATGTACCATATCCTGGAGCAGAGGGTACAGGGACTGTGATTCAAGAGGAACATAGGGACAAAGGTGGTTATATTAAATATTCTAATATTTCTAATCAGTCCTGTATAATTGTTGAATGCCACAGTTTTAGGCAAACGGAATATGCAGCTGCAGTAGATGACAAGAATGAAGAAGCGAAGGTAGGTACTGTTGACAATACTAAAACTCAGTCAGCCAATCAAAATGCAAATGACAATGATGATAATATTTCCCAGGCTTCCTATCACCTGGAAGGTGAAAATCCTATTGAGCATCATTTAGCTTCCAGTTCATCCAATAATGAAGTCATCATAGACTACAACAATCCTCTTGCTTGTAATGATAATAGATGTACTAATATTACATATAATCCTGACAGTACACATGATTTATTATGTGGAACCGAGAATAGAACGTACATTGATAGGGTACCAATAGATTCTTATTCCCCTGTGAATAACTTATCAGTAGCACTTGAAGAAAGTAAGACTGTTACTCTCTCTGATTTACCCCATGCTTGTATTCTTCAAGAAGTTGAAAAACTAACAATGGGCAGGGAAGTAATTGTTGACACTGCTAATTTAACACAAACTGTGCAAGTTTCTGACATTAAAATATTGGCGAAAGACATGTCTGTAAAAGCCAAAGTAACATTGGCAGAATCAAATATTAGCAAGCCAATGCAAGAAGATTGGTGTAAAGTTGACAGAAACACTCAGCCAAGTACCTGTTTTACTGGAAAGACTTCAATAGAAGTAGGGGATGAAAATGTAGAACCATCAAAATCAAACAAGAATAATTCAAATGTTCTTGATCATCATAATGATGTTGAGACAGATGGTCAAAAGCTGATGAATCAGTTCAGTAGCTGCAAAACATCAGTAGGATATGGTACAGATCTGATCGAAGACATTCCTTATTTTCTTCATCGTCGCCATGTTAAAGTGGGTTTGGAGCAAAAGAAAGAGGCAGAATTATATACTGCATTAGAGAATGCCCTGAACAATGCTTATAACAGTTCTTCAGTAGCTTCCCTACAAAGGGGACGCAGTGCTAAGAGACCTGCAAACATGCAGATTCAACAGCTTAAAGCTGACGAGCTTCCTACTCGCTCTGCTTCCATGCCGGCAAGTGGAAGCAAGCGTATACCTAGTCAGTCGCCAATTCGAAAAACATCTCGGATATTTGCTTCAAGGGCTTTAGACCGTTCTTTGTCAGAGAAGAGATCTCCTATATCAAAAGAGTCCTTATCAAGAAGTAGATCTCCCTCTTGCCATACACGACTTGAGCTGGTCAGTTTCCATAGATTGCCACGTAAAGATAACTTCTCTTCAGTTGATGATACAGCAAACCTTGGAACAGACATTGCCTCTCCTAGAAATCAAAAGTTGAAAGTAGCAAGAGGAAAAATGGATAGCTATTGTGCAGACATTTCTATAAGTTCCTCAAACAAATCGACAGACATTTCTATGAGTTCTCCAAGTGAATCCTCTTACTCAGGAAGTGTATATTTGGCGAGTATGTCGACCGATTCAAGCCCCTCACCAACGCAGGCTGCTACAGCATCAACTGCTTCAACCTCAGGCTCATCAACCAGTATTGCTTCCATAAAATCAAACATTTTTTCTAATCCAAGTCCTTCAGCACCTGTTCATGAAATAACACAGTCTCCAGATGATAGTTTTTCACGTAAAAGCAGCGATATTGTGGAATTAAATAGGTGCAGGGAAGGCATTTATAAAGAGATAGGATCTACTCATATTGGACATGTGTCACAAGTGAGTTCATTTCAGCTTGAAAGCGCTTTCTCATCTGTGAATAGAAATCGGAGAGATCTACCCATTCAGAAAGAGGTCACTCAGATTATAGATAAAATCCCCATTTTGCATACTCTATGTGAAGTGAAACTTTCACCCAGAAAAACTGAGATCGAAGATTTAATACCATCCAGTGAACAAATTGTGAGAACGTCAGACAGAAAAGATATGGAGTTGGACAATTTTCCTGCTCCATTAAGTTGTTCTACTCCATCAAATCCTATGTTAAAATATGTAACGGACCAAAAAGTGTTTTCTAGCACTTCTGATGCATCTTATATTTCTTTAGATTCCATTGGAAAGACACACAGACATACAACCTCAAAAGAACTAGAGTTGGAAGTTACGAGTTCAGATCTTTGTGAGAATGATATTAAAGTTTATGATGAGAGTGGCACGAACCTAAAAAGCCCAAGTGATTTGGAATCGTCTTGTTCAGTGGCAGCCATGTTGCTTACTTCAAATTCCACAGGGAATTCTGCAGCAATGTATGGTCGTAATGTTGTGACATTTTCTACATTTAAACCTCAAGAAATGGATGATAAAAATGAATTAAAGTTAGGATCTGGTGATGCAAAGCTTGCAGAAAACCAGGCTGATGTATTTAATAAATCCGTGCAAATGAAATATGAGAAAGCGGCCAAATTGTCTCCAAATATTGACAGTTCATATCATGATAGTCGTCATGCAGTTCCACTACATCATGCAGTAATACATAGGAGCATTAGCCCACGAAGATCAGCAGAATTCATGAAAAGAGTCAGTCAAGGTTCACCAGAACTTCTCAAGCTGTCAATTGATGTAGCTCCTCGTGTGAGAGATGAGGTAACTTTGAAGCGTCACAGCTACCATGGTGAGACAGAAGAAGCCTTGCAAGAGAAGGAGCAAAGGAGGAAGAAGTCTGAACCAAAACGAGTAAGCTTTCATGAGACAGTGGAAGAAATTGCTGATGCTGCATGGATGGCAATGTTGTCCCCATCAGAAGATGAACCTTCAGAAAATATGGATGGAAGTTTGGAAACTCAGACTGGTTTTGAACCAGATTTTTTTCTTCACCTTGATGCTTCTGGTTCCAGAGATCAGTCAAGAGGGTCATGTTATGATGATGTACTAGATGTGCTGGAGGATTTAGAAGGTTATTCAGAAAACTTTTGCCCATCTACAGGGTCACCAAGCAGGTCAGGGAGTGAAAGCGATGATGAGAGCGAGAATAGTGAAGACAATCGTGCAGATGAATTCTATCAGTTTGCGAAAAGTTTGGCAGAATTAGGTAAAGAAACTACACTTGATTCAGGTGTTGGAATTGATATGAGTGATTCATTTGGAACTAATCAAGACACTTCTTCATTGTCACCACTAGATCCTCTTGAAAAATTGGAAGAACTGTTTGACTTTGCAGAAAATGATGCAACTGATCCAAATCAGAATCATGAACTCTTTCAGCCCAAACTAGCTTTTAGTCCCGAGGAAGACATTGCAAGTAGTTCAGGTGATAATGAAGAAATAGAAGTTTCCAAAAAGGAGAAAAGGGCAAGTATTGACCCTTTGGAGAGTTTGGAAGACCCCAGCGTGGCAGCTGTTGTGACATCCAGTGATGAGAGTTCGGCAGAATGAAGTCTAAAACAGGAACTTCCAAATTCATACTTTCCTGCAATCATTTTACCTATTGAAATAAATTCAAGAACTAATTTACCTGACTTTAATAGTCATACACAAAGAGTAAAAACAAATGTCTTTCACTTAAAACATCACTTTTATATCAATAGAGACCTTCCACAAGATTCTAATATCCCTTTTAACAAAAAGGAAACTGCTTCACCAAAGGGAGATAAACATTTTTGACATATCAATTCTCTCTATTATTATTACAATACTGAGTAGAAGAGAATCATACCTTTTCCTAAAGTCTCAAGACAGCTCACCCTTTCATGAGAGGCCATCTCATCCTGTAACTTGTAGTACCTTTCTGATATTTTGTAAATCCATCTATTCATTGCCAAAGGGTTTATTTTATAAGACGATGGACCCATGTTAAACTTTGAAAGTACTAGACACCGCAGATTTTACATACAGGTGATGCTTGATTGATGTGACTTGCTTGCAGTTCTCTTATTTACATTACTTTAGGTATACTTCATAACCTCAGTCTATAGTGTAAACCAAGCATCACTTGTATTATATATGCTATTGATGTTTATTTCTCCATGAATGAAGTAGTTTTCTACTTGAACAGAAACTATATGGCTGCATTTTGATTTCTGTTTTTTGTTTTGTTCCGTATGAGCCACAATCTGAACAGCGTTGTATCAGTTTTCTGGATGTTCAGTGGTATATTGTACATTTATATGACATGACATTTCTACATGTTCAACCTTTTTATATCCATTTCATATACTTTGATATTGTTCATATCCAATTCAAATCTTTTCACACCTTTCATATCTATTTTAAATTAAAGTTGTGCATATGGCAAACTATTTTTAAAGGATTTTAGGGGTCTTTTTCTTTGAGATGTATTGTCCGTTATTACTGGAATTGAAGAATGTGCCATATAGAAGTCTTTTTCTTTGAGATCTTTTGTCCATTATTACTGGAATTGAAGGATGTGCTGTATATGGGATTTTTTTCTTTGAGATATATTGTCTCATGTTCCTGGAATTGAAGGATGTGCTACATAAGGGACTTTGTCTTTGAGATATTGTCCCTTATTACTGGAATTTAAAGAATGTGTGATATATGGGTTTTTTTCTTTGAGAGATATCATCTTTTATTATTGGAATTTAATGGATGTTTGATATATGGGATTTTTTCTTTGTGAGATTCTCCCTTATTACTAGAAGTTAAAGGATGTGCCATATAAGGGACTTTTTTCTTTTGAGAGCTATTGTCCCATGTTGTTTGAATTTTAATCAGTTTTTTGTCCTGTGTTGAGATGATATTAAATTTTATGGTGCTTTATCAACCTAAATTGAAATTAATAAAAGTGCAAGTAAATTGGTTGCAGTAACAACAGCAGTAGATTGCATTTAACTAGCTGGAACTTGCAAGACTGACTGAATTGTTATTTTTGAATAACATTTAGTATTAATTTTCTTTTAGTGCTGGATTGAACATAAAGTATTCTGGATCAGTCCAGCCTTCATGTTTAAGGGGATCCATACTGGGTTAGTTGGTGTGTGTGTGCTTTTTGTGTGTGTGTGTGTGTGTGTGTGTGTGTGTGTGTGTGTGATTGGGATTTTTAATGTAGCTTTAAAAAAATTTCAGTCATATTGCTACGATGTCTGCAGTGTGGCAGTTTATAGTGATACCTAGCAATGGGGCATCATGCCACAGACATGTTGTATTATGTCCCACCCAGTCACATTATCCTGATACCAAGCTGACCAGTCCTAACACTAACCTCTTAATGCTGAACGCCAGGCGAGGTAGCTGTTAGTACCATTTTTGTAAGTCTATGGTATTACTCAGCGGGGGGCTCGAACCCATGACTTCCTGCTTCCAAGGCAGACACTTGAACCACTAGTCCACCAGAGTGGTTGGGTTAGTTGGTAGCACATCGGACTTTTAATCAATTTGATTTGGGTTTGATACCTATCCAGGCCAAAAACTTCCTCTATGTGTCCCTTGGAAAAGCAGAGTCCCATTTCTACTACATCATATAGCCAGTAATGTTTTAAGCATCCCATCAAAGCCAACAAGCACCAAGACTCCATTTTTGGTTCATGATCTTTATCAAACAGGTTGTACAGAAGATGCCAAACCTGTACTCCATTTCAAGAAGCATGTTTGTTTAGAGTCGCATTGCCTCAACGCTGTCAGCAATCAAGTTTAACATTTCTTCCAGGAGCCACAATGACCTAGTTGATCAGCATGCTGGACTTGTAATAAGAAGGGTTCAGGTTCAAATCCTGACCAGACCTGTCCAGATCAGACATGTGTGTTCCTGGACATGGAATTCTACTTGCATCTCATCAGCATGATATAAACTTTCATAAGCTGACTTGTTAAAGAGAAATCATCAACAACAACTTTTCTTCTGCCTAAAATCTGAAAGGTCATTTAGATAACAACAACGGTTTTCTTCCATATCTGTCCTGTGTTTGAAAGGTCATTCATCTGTATCTCTCCAGTGTGTGAAATCAGTCTGACAACAGGAAGATATTACTTTTCATGATCAGAATTCATCATTCTGCAATAATCGTGATGGCATTTACTCTTTATATCTAACCTTAATCTGAATATTTGCCTAATGGGTTGCTTTATGAATAGTCAGGCTGTGTGCAATTTTTTATAAGTAATACATTTTATTGACATTTGTCTGAAACATTCCTATTTTATTTTAATAATTTACAATTTGTGTGATATTTTAGTATATTATTAACTATTTTCTGTTTATTCGGTGAATCTCCAACTCCCTGTATTTCAATAAGTATATATTTTCCACTTTTTGGAGAAACTGCAGTGCAAGGCGTTGGTTTATCTCATTAACTATGCTGCCAAAATGTCCAATATACGTCACGTAACTTGGTCCAGGTATAATCAATGTTCTTATTGACCTTGCAATAATATAAATTGGATCAAATTGATAGGAAGGATTATTTTATAGGTATTTCTAGGACCTAAATTAAGGCATCTCAAAAGTTACATACATTTTGAAAATTTAGCAGCTTATTCTTTTTGTTTTGTTTAACTAATCAGTCTTTCCCTGCCAACATGATGGCTCTAGACCCCACTTGTAATCACGATGAAAATAAATTCTTTTTAAAATTAGTGTATAGGTAGGCTTGGTGAAAATAAACTATAAAATATGCCTCACACAAGTCATTTTTTTATATTAAAATAGGTTTCAGAATAGATTGATTTGTATAAAACCATTCACTATCCATCATAAATATCTCAGGCTGGCTTGTCTTCAATTTATTGTTTCGCTGGAAAAATCCATTTATTTGATCAAGAAATGTTAGTTACAAAAGACACATCAGTGATATCAAGCGACCAAGAAATATTATATTGATATGGCCCATCAGTAGATAAGATCATTGAACAAGTCATTTGTTTTCTGCCTAATGGTTATCTATCGCTCTTTTGTGAGGACTCTTATGGTTCCAAATGAGGATAGCTTGGTACCTTTTATTCTATTTGGAGAAACTGAGAAAGCAAGATAGTTTTTTTTTTTTTTAAGTATATAATGTTGCATGTAGCTGATGTGACATTTCTTTGAGAGAGCCAGGGTAAAAGCTAAAGCCATTTTTAAAAAATGGATGGATGGATCTTGCCCAATAGAGTAAGGAAATAAGATTTCTCTTGTTATGAAATTAAGTACATGTTCTGTAAGAACAAGATCTGTAGAGCTGAAAAGTAATGGAACAGATTTGATCCCCCACCACACACACACACACACACACACACACACACACCATGACAAAAGGAAGAAAGGGGATTCTTGAAATAAGGGGTGATCAGAATATGGAAATCATGCAATCCATAATTTTTCCAATGCAGTTAAGTTTTTAACTTGATTTTTAAAGCATTAGTGTGAATCCCTAAATTACACATTCTAGAGTATACACGAAGTCCATAAGGAACGTTGGGGAAATTAGGCAAACACATATATGGAATTTAGACAAACTTTTTTTTTTAAATCACTATAAACAGATGAAGGTTGTATTTATTATCAAATACAATATTATGCCAGTGTAAGATACATTCCCTAGGGGATCATAGACAGGTTAAAGTTGTATTTCATATAAAATCCAATAATATGCCAGAGTAAGATACATTCCTTAAGGGATCATAAACAGATCAAGGTTGTATTTCATATAAAATCCAATAATATACCAGAATAAGATACATTCCCTAGGGGATTATAAACAGATCAAGGTTGTATTTCATATAAAATCCAATAATATACCAGAATAAGATACATTCCCTAGGGGATTATAAACAGTTCAAAGTTGTATTTCATATAAAATCCAATAATATGCTAGAGTAAGATACATTCCCTAGGGGATCATAAACAGATCAAAGTTGTATTTCATATAAAATCCCAAAATATGCCAGAGTAAGATACATTCCCTAGGGGATCATAAACAGATCAAGGTTGTATTTCACATAAAATCCAATAATATACCAGAATAAGATACATTCCCTAGGGGATCATAAACAGATCAAAGTTGTATTTCATATAAAATCCCAAAATATGCCAGAGTAAGATACATTCCCTAGGGGATCATAAACAGATCAAGGATGTATTTCACATAAAATCCAATATGCCAGAGTAAGATACATTGGTAACCAAATTGTAGAAGAACCACTAACCCAAGGGAATCTAATTACACCCATATTGGTCAAATCAAGACTCAAACTCAGCAGACAGACATAAGATGTACACAAACTCAGCAGACAGACATAAGATGTACACAAACTCAGCAGACAGACATAAGATGTACACAAACTCAGCAGTCAGACATAAGAACACAAACTCAGCAGACAGACATAAGATGTACAGTGATCTGTAAAGGTAAAAGTGCCTTAGACCATCGAGTCACCTGGAGCCTCACTTGTGTTTTAAATGGAAGTATCCACCAATTACAGAATACTTACATTCTAATTGGGTCTAAATGCAAACATTAAAGACCCCGATTTGCTGTAATGCACTGGAAACCATAATGGCTGTTATTTGTTCTGCTGTAATGCACTGGAAACCATAATGGCTGTTATTTGTTCTGCTGATTAGGCCTTGCATAACTTTTCAGATTAAAAGAATGTGTGTTAGCAGTGTTACAAGACGAAGATGTTATTTTGCCTCTTTTGAGTAACAGCATATTTGAGATAATTTTGTATGAACTTGTTTACTTTGCGGATATTTGCTTTCGATGAGCCCATCCAGTGTACAAATCTTAATGACCAATCACAGTGAGATTCTTTATACAATTAGCATTTTCTCTGGGTGTGTCCGCATTTGCTTGATGCTGTATAAAAAAAGCAGGGAAACAGCCATGAACTTGTCTGTTTCTTTTTTAAGATCTATTTTGATATGTTTGAAAGAAATTGGTATAGGCAAAATTGGCCATTGTATTTTCTTGTCTGATATAATAGGCAAGGAATGGATGAGGAACTGCGATGGCTCAAGGGTTAGCATTTATGAATCCTACCATTTGGTCCTTCTGGGTCAGTTGCTAAAGTGTGTCCCTGGTGCAGGCTTTTTACTTTTTATAAATCTTACCATCAGGTCAGTCATCGTCATGTGCCAAGTGTATCCCTGGGCCAGGCCTTTTCTTTCTAAATCATACCATTTGATCAGTGTGGGTCAGCTACCAGAGTATCCCTGGGACAGACCTGTTACTTCTTTATGAATCATACAATTGATAAGTAAGGGTAAGCTGCCAGAGAGATCTTGTAATAACTGTGTTGCGCATGTTGGCTTACAAGCTTAGGAAACTTTTGCAAAGACTGACAATTTAGCAAAAGATTCAACAGCCATTTACTGGACAGAAAAGTACCTTCAGAAGATGGTTGCTTAATAGAAGTTCCAATGTCAATAATATTATTAATAATAGGAATCTTTAGAATATTGCTGCTTAGGGCAGATGCTAGGATTATGAAGGTGACCTGTAAATCCAATAACTGTGAATGGATGTTTCATATGTTGATCTTTTTTCAATCCATATAGCGTTAATGAACTTGCTTCCTGGAGGTAAACATATTGATTTTACAGAAGTATCTTCCACATGAGTACTTTCTTGTATTTTTAGCATGTCATAGATTTGTTCGTCCAAAAAACATCACATTTTTTTTTCTCTGTGTTTTATGTACATTTTAATCAGTAGATTATGTTCTTCCATAATGATCAGTTTTATAGGAAAACAACCAGTTTTAAATTTACATTCTTTTACATTGGGTTATTTGTCTATTTGTCTTATTGTAGAATGTCAATGTTAAATTGCTGTGTTAAGATTAGTTAATATGAACTTTCAATGAACTACAATCATATCATAACCTAATGGTATGATGAAATTTTTACAAATTCTGAATAATGGCTGGCTGTATTTACATCTAAAGATAACATCAAACTTCAAAGCAAATTACTTTTTTCTTTTTTTATGGTTATTCGTAACTGTGTCATATTAGAGCTAACATGATGCCCACTCCGCTATAGCCCCATTGTGAAGCAAATCCCTTTAAAGATGAATTGTCTTGCGGATATCAAACAACATCCTCAGTGTATCAAGTTAATAATCACAAATAAACCCATTCCTCTAAAGCCTCTAAGTGACGCCAGTCTTCATTATGCTGAAATTTTTAATACGATATCAAACATCTTCAGTGTGTATAAAATTAAGTCACAGATTAATATTTATATGGAAAACAGTTTCAGAGAAAATATTTTTGAACTTGTCAGAATTGTGTGGGTTTTTTTTGCTAATGTTCTCAAATATTATTAAGCTTGACCCAAAGTGCTGTCCAAAATACAGTTGTGTTATTCTGAGAGTGAAATATCCTGTGTTGAAAAGATTACAAGCTTATCTAAAACAGTTGGAGTTTTACTTTTTTTTTTCTCCCAGTGGGGAAATAAATAATTAATTACCAGATTCATGCAGAACAAGGAAAGAATGGAAGATGGACAGACTGATAAGTCCATGGTCAGGAAATTAATTCTCTACCAGTTGTTACATTATCTGATTAAGTCCATAAACAGAAAACCTGGACACAGCTTCCCTTCGTTTTTCCTTGTATTAAAGCAATTCATTGTCATTCGCATTTTGATACATAAAATGGTTGGGGGAAAAGTAATGACAATGAATTGCTGGCAATCAATATAGTTCTTCCAAATGAGGGCCTAAACTAGTGGGCATTTTGTGCAGGAGTTGTGTTATGAACTGAAATTCTTCACCAGTTTGGAAAATTGGGGGTTATTTTTTCAAGGGAAAGATGTGTCTCATGACTGCGTGTTGAATTAAATTGGTACATTTTTAACTGATGTCCTCAGCAATAAATAATTATGGTTTTAAGTCCTCAGCAATAAATAATTATGGTTTTATTGTTCACATTGCTTTTGGAGAATGATTGAATGGTTACAAAAGAATGGAGTCTTGTTTCTTTTAATATTTACAAATTATTTTTTATGTCTGAAGGAGTGTTTTCAGAATCTATTTAAAAAATTGATGATGCTCATTTCTCTAGTAGTTTTTCAACGTAGAGATTGAGGAAGAAACAAAATAGACCATTTCCTTGAAATGAATTGGGATTTATATATGAAAAACTGGTTTTGAGTGATGGCTTATTATCATGAACCTGTCTCATGAATATTTCAAAATCAATTAGAGTCAAACATACAACATCATTGTTCTTTCCAATATTGCATTGTATGTCATAGGTTTACATCATGTTGGCCCTAGCAAATTTATTATATGCATTATTCAGAAGTTTTTGGCTTTTGCTTATGCATATACTGGGTGCATTGCAGTTAAGATGTACCTTTAATGAAAAAAACGGGTCCATTATCTTTTAAATCAATTAATTTTGTTGAAAGAATTGGCAATTTCAGGCATATTTTTAGATTGTGCTTCAAAAGTATAGTATATTTGCCATTTACAGTTACACACATAATTTTGAATAAATGACATGCTTTGTATGAGAGACATTGCATAGTGCATGTTTATATCTCTGAGTTATGTTACAAAATTGATTGTCACAATGTAATATAAAAGGTTGACCCAAAATATTGCTTACAGTAAATTCAAGGGAGGTAATTATGAAGGCTTATGATGTAATGCAGGAATGTGCAACTTCAAGCAAGGCATGATCTGGATAAACAGTTTTTAAAGCCACACCTTTTGATGCAGATAAGCTGATAAACCAGCTGGATGGCCAGATCTTTGTCACTAAGGTTGCATATGTGTGATGTAATGTGAACACTGTAATTATACCTGAATTTGTTGCAGAATAGAATACACGTATACAGAATCATTTTAGCAAAAGAAATATGTCTGGCATGTATCATTTTTGATCCTAGTTGCCTACATTGGAATTTTTCCTCTCTAATATGTAGCACTTCCTTGTATTCATTCTCAAATTACACCCATTTTGTTATAGGACTTGTAGCTTCATTTGGATTATCTTGGATCCTTTTTTATGATAACTCTATGCAATTCAAATCCTGTTGTACATATTTATCCTGTGGTGCTTAGGGTAGCAAGTTTAGGTCCATCTTTTTACCAAGATTTTTGTTTTATGTGATCAAACTGTTGCAAAAGTATCCAAAACCAAAAATACAAAATTGGAAAATTTGTCATATGAACCCCACAGATCTTGTTATCTTGATAATGTATTGGTCGAATTTTCCGTTAGAATTATGCGAGCTCTACATTCAGGTTCTGATTTGATCATGCAAATTATTCCCATATGACTGAAAAATCAGGGAGTTTACTGAACTGAGGATTGCAAAAATGTGATCACAGTCTTGGAAAACATCTATCCATAAAAGGTCATTATTTAGAAAATTAGGTCAGTTTTTAAAATGTTTTAGGGTCAAAGATTGGGGGTTCTAAAAGCAAAGACTCATCATGAAGAGACATTATTAGGTGTATGCTTCCGAGGACAACATTATTCAGGTTGGAAGCTAGTTATTCTAAATCCTCTAGAGGTGTTAATGGATCAATTATTATTGATTATGGGGACATAAAAGTATTGCCTTATTACTGAAGATAATTAAAGGAGATGAAGAATAATTGACAGGGCATGAAAAGCATTTGATTATAAATCCTTCATTCATGTAACTAATTGTCAGCTGAACTGTTATTTTGGCTGTGTACCAGGTGATGTTTTGTTGTGAATTCTTGTACACTGTTGTAACTTGATTATGTAAATGCTTCTTAACATGTCTTGTATGGGTAAAACTCCATATTGGTGAGTCTGGTACAATGTCTGTTTGGGTCAGTCTGTTATATATATAGTCAAAGATTCTTGCAGGAGAAACAACTATGGTGTTTCGATTATAAAGTACTTAAGGATTTATATAAATTAAAAGCAGTTAAGTTCACCGTGTCTAGCTAGAGTCATATTATTAATTAAATTGTAGAATTCTTTGATTTTCTGGATGTTACATTTCTTGCATGAAAAATAAATTTTAGCTTGATGACTATGGTAACAGGTTTTTTTTGATTTTCATTTTGTTTTTAAGTTTGATTTTTTAAAACTGAATGTTATCAACTTTTCATTGGCTGAAATACTGGGTAATTCATTTTCCATTGTTTCTTATTTTTAGCATAAATGTCAAGAATAAATAAACTGAAGCTTACAGGTTTCACAAACTATTTGCATCAGAGAAAGTTTTGATCTTCCAGTGTATCAAAGAGTCTTACAGATTTAAAGAAAAAAAAATCACTAGAATTTGATACCAGATTTTCCTGATGAAAATATATAACAGTTTAAAATGGTTTGTTTTCTACTGGGTATTTGAAGAGATAACATACAAATTTTAATACATATACTTGCATATGGTTGTGGTCAAATGATATTTATTAAATAGCATTGTTCTTGTGTCATTGACAGGTTAAATGATAATGAGGAAGATTTCAAACTGGTAATTTGTCTGCAGCATAAATAGAGAGGGAAGAATTTTGTGAAGGATTGAAAGTTTTCAAGTTGAAGAGATTTTGTTTGATGGGTTGTTTTGGTTTTGATGTTTGCTGTGTTTGAGACTATAGTAAATTATAAACAATGAGCAAAGATGAGAAAGATATACAGTATGATAAAAGCACTGTCAGATTGCTTGTTCCTGTCCATTTATTTATTTATTTATTTATTTATTTATTTATTTATTTATTTATTATACTAAAGCATTTTATTTTGGATGTTTTATTTTTGCTTTGTCATTTTACACGCATTCTTTACATGTTTTGACACTTTTTGTCACTTTGTTACTTTCGTTTGTGGTTTGGATTTTGTTTTGGGTTTTTTTTTGGGGGGGGGGGGCCTTATGCTTTACTTCTAAAAGTATTGGGTTTTCTTTTGTGGTTTTCCCATTTCGTCAAGCATTTAATAACTCCAGTGTTAAGCTTTTTTAAGCAGTATTTCATACTTTGTATATACACTGGATAACATAAGACTGGGGATTCATTATTTGTTTGAGTACCAAGCAATTCTTTAAAATTCATTATTCTGTCTCTCTATCCATCTGAATCTGTGAGGTCAAGTTTATGTTTCATTTTATCAGACTACTGTGTCATTCTGTCAGAGAAAACTAGGTCACTATGGTCTTTATTTCTTTGTTTAAATAATTTGTGTTTAAGTTAAAGTTTCAGTTTATTAAGGTTTGTGTTTGACTTGCTTTATTCAGACATTGTTTTCTGTTGGGACACTAAATTTGGCCATGCCAATAATGATGTTTTAGTCTACACTATGTATAGGGCTTTTAAATTTTAAGTCTTTCTCAAGACAAATTTTTAAATGGAATTGATCATTCTAAAATCTTTTTCGTGACTGACACAAAATATTTAGTATGTGCCATAAAAAAGATTTAACTGTTTAAGGTCTTACATGAACCCCTAAATATCCTATTGCAACAAATTATGTGGAATGAGATAAGGTTTTTTCTTTTCATATTTGTAATTGCAAGAAAGGAAGTGTTGTAGATAAAATTGTTCCTATCTAACATCAAACATGCAATGCAGGAAAAAATAAGCATGGAATAAAATGTTTAGATAGTTCGAATGAGAGCATTTTGTTAAGTTTTTTCCATCAAAATGTATCCCTGATAATGAGATACAATTTATATTGAACATAAATCTCTAATTCAAGGAATAGGAATGTTGTGCAAGTATAAATGTGTGCTTTCATGTCCGCATTTTGATGTCCTTTTAAGCTTTATTCAATCAAGTTTACATGCAGTTGTATATGGTGATGTGTTCAGTATGTTTTTTTTTTTATCATGTGTCAAGGTTACAACAAAATAAATGTACAGATATTTAATTTCTGGAAGTTTCTTCTATTTATTATTTCCTTGTTACATATTTTTAAGTAACTGTATTGCTTTATCAGTTTTTTATCTGAGCTAGAACAAAATTTATTAATTAATTTTGGGAAATTAATTTTCACACTTGATTAGCTAGATTTTCCTTATGATTAAACTGCAGATTTTGCACAAGTTTTGATGAAGAAAAGGCCATTCATGGTTAAATCTCACAGTGAAGATACAAATTAAGTAACATACTGGTCAGGATGAAACGTCAAATGTTTGACACTTAATAGTTGAATTTTTTCTGCAATGCTTGGTCTTCTAAAGGTTAAAGATTTATGGATAAAATTGTATATTGTCTCGTTTTATACATTGGTGTTTTTTCTTCCAGTATCAGAGATGGGGAAATATTGTAGTGTTACATTTCTTGTTTTCCTAATTAATTATGGAAGATAAATGTCACAGATGTTGAATTGTTGTTGCAATCATGGTACATTTCATTACATGTCAAACATAAAATGGTTTAGTCATAGAATTTTTAACTTTATTAAATTCAATATTCTCACAACTGGATTTGTTCAGACTTGACATTAATTTTCCTGAGAAAAAGAATGGAAATAGTTTGTGATTTGAGCTAACATTGTTAAAAACCGGTGCAAAAAAGGCACATATGTTTGGATGATTGATACTAGTGTTTCTATATACGGAAAAAATCTGGTGCATTTCAATTAATTGATTTTGCAAACAGACTGTCAAGATTATCAGTGTGCAAAGAATGGTACAAGTAATATTGAATTAACATATGGTAGTTTCATGTTTTGCAAAAAATTCTTTAACATGCACGCAGCTCAGAATTAAAACCAGCACTAATGAAGTATTTGATCTTAAAGATTGGTGGTATATATACCATACATACATAAGCATAGAATTCATTAAATCTGCTTTAGTGATGAGAATGTTTATGGAAAGTAATTAATAACCCAAACTAGAATTACATATTTTTCTCAAACTTTGTATCCATTCATTGAAGAGATTATTGTAATGGAAACAATTTGATAAATCTGTAAAATGTAGATATTTGTCTAGTTATCAAAACTCTTTGTCCTGTTTATTTAGGTGTCTGTCCATTAGTAATATTTGTATGTAATTATCTAATATGAAAGTTTACTTTCTTCATTTATGTTCCTGTGAGTTTTGTTTTAAGAAGTATATTTTGTAACATAGAAATCAACATTTATCTGTCTTGATTACTATGGTCCCTGCCAAATCTTTTGTTTTGCCAGATCCTGTAAGAAAAGTAGAAAGATGTGCTGTATTTACCAATGTATAAGACTCCCTAAACTTTAAAATGTTTAAAATCAGATCTGCCATCTCTTAAAATAGCCACAGATATGTGTTTGTCTGTACACTTCAAATACGTACATAAGTGTAAAATGCCCTGTCTTGCATGGTCTTACCCCTGCTGGCTAAGGGATGTAGAATTGACCCAGTGTAACTTACATTGTTTTAAGAGGATCCATTTTGACCTTGAATGCATCTGATGATGTTCTGGTTGAGGAAGTTTATTTTAGAATTTTTCCATTTGTTTTTATCTTTGTTTTCTATGCTTATTTTGAGATATGTAAACTTACTTGGTAACGATATAGCCATTGAGTTTGCTTATGTGTCAATGAATCTCATATAGTTCATGATAAAAGATGTGTATGATCCTGATGGATTCCATTGTACAGATTTGATTTTTATTTTGTCATGTGATGTAGCCTGTTGATCATGTCTGTATCATGGTACTTTTTATGGCTTCCTTTAATAATGATTTAGTGAGGAAAAATGAGAAGTGTAAAACCTGATCTGCAAGAGCATTATGTGACAGTAGATCTGGGTCTGTGCTCTTTGCTGTTGGGTCTGTACATTACCCAGGCAGATATGATAGAGTAGCTGTTGGGTCTGTACATTTTCCAGGCAGATATGATAGAGTAGCTGTTGGGTCTGTACATTTTCCAGGCAGATATGATAGAGTAGCTGTTGGGTCT
Organism: Unio delphinus; assembly: GCA_029339505.1. Lineage (NCBI taxonomy): Eukaryota > Metazoa > Mollusca > Bivalvia > Unionida > Unionidae > Unio > Unio delphinus. The sequence goes on from JAQISU010000070.1 coordinate 340,955, forward strand.
GTACATTACCCAGACAGATATGATAGAGTAGCTGTTGGGTCTGTACATTTTCCAGGCAGATATGGTAGAGTAGCTGTTGGGTCTGTACATTTTCCAAGCAGATATGATAAGAGTAGCTGTTGGGTCTGTACATTACCCAGACAGATATGATAGAGTAGCTGTTGGCTCTGTACATTTTCCAGGCAGATATGGTAGAGTTGCTGTTTAGTCTTACAGTACCCAGGCAGATATGGTAGAGTAGCTGTTGGGTCTGTACATTTTCCAGGCAGATATGGTAGAGTAGCTGTTGAGTCTTACAGTACCCAGGCAGATATGGTAGAGTAGCTGTTGGGTCTGTACATTTTCCAGGCAGATATGGTAGAGTAGCTGTTGAGTCTTACAGTACACAGGCAGATATGGTAGAGTAGCTGTTGGGTCTGTACAGCAGTTGATGAACATTTAGAGCATCATATTTGATTATCATGCATTAAGTATTTGACAAAATGAAGAAAACTAACAAATAAAATTGATAGGATGAAATGTATCGGATGAAATACGAAGATGATTGTAGGTTCTTACAAATGTGTTCATTAAATGTGACATTTATGAAACCATATGATGATATAATATGCCATGTATTATGTATTATTCAACAAGTGTCATAAATCTAATGTCAAATAAATTAGGGTTTGAGATTCTGTTATTACCCATATTTAGCTGGTGATAAACCCACTTCCATTTTATACAACTTTAGACAATACAGTAAAACCTATCATGTGAGACTGCTGCTGTGAAAGAGACTAGGTTCTCCTTGCAATGATTTATGGGTTGATACTATTGGGACCATTCATAATAGACCATTACTTTTGGGAAAGAAGGGCTGGTTGTTCAAGACAGATTCTACTGTATTTACATAATTTTATCTGATAATAAGTTCGCCATACTGGAAAGATTTGTCTAGCTGTCTCCCCCTTCCCCAGCCTTTATCATTAAAGTACTGTATATAAAACTTTGTGTTTCTAAATACAGTAACATCTTATTAAGATGTTAACTGTTTGGTAAACACATAACAATATGGTTTTACTAAATAGAATCATCATGTTAAAAACTGATAGTGTGTACAATTCTTAACGTTAAATATTTAATCATCATAGTCGAAAAGGCCTTTGACATTAAGTATTATGTATTGACAATTATATAGCCATTCAGTTTAATCTAATATTGTGTATGATGACATTTGTATCATATATGATGATGTTGTCTACAAAATGTTTAAATTATTTTCTATATTTTCTTCATCATGTTAAAGAGATGAATCGTGTTTTATCCTTTATTTGAATGTTGAATTATTTGTCCAATAATCTTTGTTTTTCCAATTTTTTTTAAAACATGCAAATTTCTGAACTGTGTTTACATATTGAGCACTGAAGATTAATCAGACACCATTCAACATGGCTGTGTTGCACCTAGGTTATGAAGGAAGTGACACCTTCCCCTAAATTTGGGAAGACAACATTTAGACAGACAACAGAAAATAGTTACAGTTGTACTTATTGCACGAATACTGTTAAAACAGTTGTATTTATTGCACTAGTAATGTTAAAACACAGTTGTATTTATTGCACTAGTAATGTTAAAAACAACTGAAATAATCTTATTACCTTTCAGTTTTGCCATTTTAACTTTGTCTGTACTGTACTATTAGATTTTGCTTCAACACTTACAATGGTGTAATAAATATTTCATCATTTTTCATTATTAGATCAAAACATCAAATCTTTGGATGTCCCGATTACCTACACAAATTCTCCACCATATCATTTTTATTCCTGAGCTTGCTGTCATTGTTTACCATTGTTTACTGTCATAAATAATCTTTTTCCAGAATAAATTTTTGTTTCAGATTAATCAGTTATTAATGAAATGACATATTGTGTATTTGCATCACTTTAATATCTTCTATAATTAATTGACTGACTTTAGCTTAAAGAATATTATGCTAGTGATTGTCAAAGACTTGTACATTGCAATTTATTCAACAGTAACAAATCTTGAATGTTTTCATTACCAGGTTTATTGTTTTAAATAGGATAAGCATTGCCATTTTATACCTTTGATTACATTCAGCGACTTTGGCTAATGCTGCAGCTGAAATGGACATGGGTGGATGTCCATTAAAAAATAGTTGCAGGAATATTTTGTAAAATATTATTTATCTTGAAAAGTATAACTATTGGGGTGCACTGGGTCAAGATAAGAGAGATAGACAAAACATATTGCAAGAAACCTGTGACTTCTCTGCAACACCACTGTGCTAATGTGATCAACATGCAAGCTAGGATGAGGGTTTCTTTTTGTTCTCTCCATTAGTTATAATTACATCATGTATCAAGTCAGAATGGCTTTTCTGCCAGCTTAAAAAGCTGGGCATGATGCTTATTATAATAAGGATCTTTATTTATTTATACATGTAAAGCAGTTTTACACATGTGATATAAGCCTGTCAGTGTCCATGTCAATTATTGGAAATTAGAGGACTTTAAAAGGGATTATATATGCATCTGGCTCTACTGGTCCCATCAACTGGGGACCTGATTAGCTCCTGACAAAACTCTTTTAACGGTGGAGTTCAGATTGATGTAGCCTGCACAATTACATGATATATTAATAGCTTCACTGACTTTGAACTCAAAAGTGACAAAAATATGGAAGAAAAAAAATATCTGCATTTATGTTAGAACTCCTTCAAACATTGGTAACTTCTCTAGTTGTTTCCCTGATTTCATAATAATGTTTTCTTTTATAAAAGTTGTATTAATGTTGCTTTAATTTAGTAAAAAACTTTAATATTTGTAACTTCAAATTCAGTTGTTTTGTGCTTATAAAGAAAACTTGGCATTTAGTGCTAAGATTTCAGCTGCATTAAATTATTAAATCTTCACAGAGGGTTCAGCATATAATTCGTGCTTTGAATTCAATTTGTATGATAAGTACTGATACTTACCTACATTAATTAAGAAAACATTATATTCCAGTATATAAATTAACCTCTGTTGCCATTGCCTTGTGAGTCAGACAGTTTAGTTATCAAACCCCAAACAAACAAAGCAAAATCAGTTAGAATGCTGAATTTATATTATATTCTTGCAACTGAAGTTATGTCTTGTCCATTTCATACAAAATGGGACACAGCTTTAATGAAGTCATCTTTTTTTTTTCTTGCAGTGCAGTCTGGTTATCAATAATTTCTCTTTGTCAGACTAATGTCAGGGAACTAAACCATTCCCATACATAATATATGATGGGAAAATGTAAATGAAACTGCATATTGACAGCTATAAACAATCAAATGATTTTCCCTGAATACATCTCAAAAGAGATTTTATGATTGTCAGTTATGCAGCATATTTCTTGGTATGGGTAGAATTTATTTTTAGAAACAGTTGCTGTATTCTGAGGGAAAATAAAATGTTTCACTTCCATTTCATGTTTAATTGTCGATGAAATGGTTATTGTGTTTACGATTGTGCTGCAGTAATTAATGTACAGTGTGTTAGGTTCTGTAGAAGGTACAAATGAAAAACGAACTGACCATTACAGTAATTGGAAGTTAATTACATTTTTACAATACAAGTGCTTGGTAGACAGTTGTGGATTATTTCTATTTTAATTTTGTAAATTTCACATTGTGGTCATGATGGGTAATACAATGAATGCCCAGTTTTATACAGTATTATCCTATTGTAATATTGTTTTCTTGTAGATTAAGAGTATTAACATCATAATATAATGTTTGGAACTTGTAATAATACAAACTTATTTGATGTTTTTAAACTTATAATTTCAGAACAATGCATTTTTATGTACGTGTATTTGTATTGATAATGTCAGAAGCGAAATGTACTTTAATTTATGAAATTATTAGTGTCAGAAGTGGGATATTTTCATGATGTTGTGAAAACTTGTGTCAGAGTGCAATTTTTCATATTATGTGCCAAATTTTGAATAAAGTAATATAGGTTTATTAAAAGTGTAGCTGGTTTAGTTTCAAGTCAGATGCTGAGGATCATATTCCTGTGAGACAACTATATACCCCAAAGCCTGCAGCACAGAGCCATGACTGATAAAGAAAGAAAATCCCCCCTGAACAGATTTCCCCATCGAAAAAAAAAACCATCACTGATGATGGCCATTTGGTTGATTAATGGAAGTAGGTGAATTAATAAACAAGCTATTGCTTATCTACAAAATTTTCCAGAAACAAATGTCACAACTTATAAACATACTTGCCCATCTGTCTGTTTTCTTGTAAATCGGGAATTTAGAGTTACATGAAGTTTAATTACTAGTATATGTAAACTGAATGCTAAATGATTGTATGATATGATCAATTGAAGGAACATTGTTTAACTGTACATAATTAACTTGTCATTGTAACATTAGATTGTACCAGTACTTTTTAAGTATGTAGTATTATTCTTTTGTCTGAATGCAAGTTTTCATGTTTTCAAAAAAATAAATAATGACTGCAGTTTTGTTGTTTATCTTGTTATTTAGAAAATTAACCACACCTTGCAGGCTCAGCTAACTATTTAGTTGGCATTTTGTTTGATGGATATGTTTATAAGAAGTGCCAGATGGAAAATTCACAGGAGCATCTCGAGGTGACAAAAGCTTTGCCACAGAGCTGTGTATGGTGAGACATTTAGTCATAGCATGATGCTATATTATTCTACCTAAGTTTAATCATGGTAGCCTAGCATCATATGTTCACATTACTTCATTACAATAAATGTCAGTGAATATGCATGCCCTTCCCTGGTTATTTTCAATGTGTCTTCAAATTACCCATAATGCATCAGCTGTCTTTTCATTGGTCCATTTTGTTGTGTATTACCATTTTGATTGGCTGACTTTGTATAGTATGATAGCCTTTATTTCATAGTATATGTCATTATGTAGAGTTGAGTTGTCTGTTCAGTAAGGCATGTTGCTTTATATGCTTTCAATTGACATCTATTTTCAGCCATTAATGCTATATTTAGCAGTTGCTTCTGTAATGAGGTTCAGTGGCTGCCACCACAGAAGGACAGGTATATTGGCTGTAATCTATTCAATTTTGAATAAAGGCAAATCCAATTGAGGCTCCATGTGAGTGGTCATATGGAATGCTTCTGATTGGTGGAAATACATGTCATGGCTGAATACTTTGTACATATTATTTGAAATCATGTTGCCCAGCTGCCCGTACATACATGAACCCACCTTTTCCATATTTTGTTTCTGCAAACTGGTTAGAGTTGTCAAACATTTATAGTTACCAATTTTTGTAGAGGCAAGAGAGCCTTATGAATTTCTGGCTCAAAATATCAAAGATCTAGGTCACAGACTGAAATTAGAAGAAAAAAAAAATCTTCACAGTAACTTATATGCCAGAAAGCACAACTAAACATTTGTAAATGACTTGCATTCGAGATAAGAAAGATATCTATTGATTTGGGGTTAGAAGGGTCATATGACAGTGCTAAGAAGAAAAATTGTTTTCACACAAGCATTGAGGTATTTATCACCTACTTTGGCCAAACTTTGCAGATGGCTTAAATTGAAGACCATGTCATTCTAGGAGTAAAGGTCAAGGTCACAGTAACTGAAATAAGGAAGATCTGTTACAACAACACTTTTGAAGTTCTGTACTATCTGCTTTATAGATGCTTTTCATTTTAGATAGTTGATGAAAACATGAAAGCTAAAGGAAATTTAAATATTTTTATTTAAAAAAGCAGTTTCCACAAATGAATGCAAGTCATTCGCCACAAACTATGATTAAACATTTGGGATAGGGTATGCCCCCGTATGATGATGCATCCTAATTAAGAAATATATTCTGCATATGATTTTACTAGCAAATAATGAAATCCCTGAAGGACCTTATTACTTGTTTATCACATAGATTGTATATAAAATACAATTTATTCTTCTCAGTGTCATATATTGTATGTGAAAATTAATTCATTCAGTTTTTTTCAGTTATTTGATACATGTATTTTTTTAATGTTGATATTTTTACGGGGTTTTTTTTGTGTCATAATTTGTTAATGTTTTCTTTTTTTAAATCTTGCAAGCAAAAGTGTACCAGAGCCATTGTCATCCCAGTAATAAAACTAAATTGGTATTTAAAGATAAATTGCAGTAACATCATAGTAATTTTAAAAAAAATAGGTATTCAAGATAAATGGCTGTAACTTCATAGTAATAAAACTAAATTGGTATTTAAAGGTAAATTGCAGTAACATCATAGTAATAAAAATAAATAGGCATTTCAAGATAAATTGCAATAACATCATAGTAATAAAAATAAATAGGTATTTAAAGATAAATTACAGTAACATGATAGTAATAAATAAAAAAATAGGTATTCAAGATAAATGGCTGTAACTTCATAGTAATACAAATAAATAGGTATTTAAAGGTAAAATGATGTAACATCATAGTAATACAAATAAATAGGTATTTAAAGGTAAAATGCAGTAACATCACTAATATAATGGCCTAGTCTGGAGCAAGGTAGATACTGAACTTTGATATAACCTGTCATGTAGAAATATAATTGCAGTGAGATAAACCTTATTAGTGGATTGCAATGAGATAGGTTTATGTCTTATATAACCTATCATGTAGAAATATAATAAAATAATGAGATAAACCTTATGTCTTATATAACCTATCATGTAGAAATATGATTGCAATGAGATAAACCTTATGTCTTATATAACCTATCATGTAGAAATATGAGTGCAATGAGATAAACTTTGTCTTATATAATCTGTCATGTAGAAATATGATTGCAATGAGATAAACTTTATTAGTTGATTACAATGAGATAAAACTTTGTCTAATTAAACCTATCATTTAGAAATATGATTGCAATGAGATAAACTTTATGTATAATATAATCTGTCATGTAGACATGATTGCAGTGAGATGCATATGTCTTATATAACCTATTACATAACCTGTCCTGTAGAAATATGGTTGCAATGAGATAAACTTTATTAGTTGATTGCAGTCAGATAAACCTTATGTCAAATATAACCTATCATGTAGAAATATGATTGCAATCAGATAAACCTTATGTCAAATATAACCTATCATGTAGAAATATGATTGCAATCAGATAAACCTTATGTCAAATATAACGTATCATGTAGAAATGTGATTGCAATCAGGTAAACCTTATGTCAAATATAACGTATCATGTAGAAATGTGATTGCAATCAGATAAACCTTATGTCAAATATAACCTTTCATGTAGAAATATGATTGCAATCAGATAAACCTTATGTCAAATATAACCTATCATATAGAAATGTGATTGCAATCAGGTAAACCTTATGTCAAATATAACCTATCATGTAGAAATATGATTGCAATCAGATAAACCTTATGTCAAATATAACCTATCATATAGAAATGTGATTGCAATCAGATAAACCTTATGTCAAATATCATGTAGAAATATGATTGCAATCAGATAAACCTTATGTCAAATATAACGTATCATGTAGAAATGTGATTGCAATCAGGTAAACCTTATGTCAAATATAACCTATCATGTAGAAATATGATTGCAATGAGATAAACCTTATGTCAAATATAACGTATCATGCAGAAATATGATTGCAATGAGATAAACCTTATGTCAAATATAACGTATCATGTAGAAATGTGATTGCAATCAGGTAAACCTTATGTCAAATATAACCTATCATGTAGAAATATGATTGCAATGAGATAAACCTTATGTCAAATATAACCTATCATGTAGAAATATGATTGCAATCAGATAAACCTTATGTCAAATATAACGTATCATGTAGAAATGTGATTGCAATCAGGTAAACCTTATGTCAAATATAACGTATCATGTAGAAATATGATTGCAATCAGGTAAACCTTATGTCAAATATAACCTATCATGTAGAAATATGATTGCAATGAGATAAACCTTATGTCAAATATAACGTATCATGTAGAAATGTGATTGCAATCAGGTAAACCTTATGTCAAATATAACGTATCATGTAGAAATATGATTGCAATCAGATAAACCTTATGTCAAATATAACCTATCATGTAGAAATATGATTGCAATCAGGTAAACCTTATGTCAAATATAACCTATCATGTAGAAATATGGCTGCAATGAGATAAACTGTATTAGTTGATTGCAGTGAGATAAACTCTGTCTAATGTAACCCATTATGTAGAAATATGATTGCAGGGAGATAAACTCTGTCTAATGTAACCCATTATGTAGAAATATGATTGCAATGAGATAAACTTTATGTCAAATATAACGTATCATGTAGAAATATGATTGCAATCAGATAAACCTTATGTCAAATATAACCTATCATGTAGAAATATGATTGCAATGAGATAAACCTTATGTCAAATATAACGTATCATGTAGAAATGTGATTGCAATCAGGTAAACCTTATGTCAAATATAACGTATCATGTAGAAATATGATTGCAATCAGATAAACCTTATGTCAAATATAACCTATCATGTAGAAATATGATTGCAATCAGGTAAACCTTATGTCAAATATAACCTATCATGTAGAAATATGGCTGCAATGAGATAAACTGTATTAGTTGATTGCAGTGAGATAAACTCTGTCTAATGTAACCCATTATGTAGAAATATGATTGCAGGGAGATAAACTCTGTCTAATGTAACCCATTATGTAGAAATATGATTGCAATGAGATAAACTTTATGTCAAATATAACCTATCATGTAGAAATATGATTGCAATCAGATAAACTTTATGTTAAATATAACCTATCATGTAGAAAAATGATTGCAATCAGATAAACCTCATGTCAAATATAACGTATCATGTAGAAATATGATTGCAATCAGATAAACTTTATGTCAAATATAACCTATCATGTAGAAAAATGATTGCAATCAGGTAAACCTTATGTCAAATATAACGTATCATGTAGAAATATGATTGCAATCAGATAAACCTTATGTTAAATGTAACCTATCATGTAGAAATATGATTGCAATCAGATAAACTTTATGTTAAATATAACCTATCATGTAGAAAAATGATTGCAATCAGGTAAACCTTATGTCAAATATAACGTATCATGTAGAAATATGATTGCAATCAGATAAACTTTATGTCAAATATAACCTATCATGTAGAAAAATGATTGCAATCAGATAAACCTTATGTCAAATATAACCTATCATGTAGAAATATGATTGCAATCAGATAAACCTTATGTTAAATGTAATCTATCATGTAGAAATATGGTTGCAATGAGATAAACTGTATTAGTTGATTGCAGTGAGATAAAACTTTGTCTAATATAACCTATCATGTAGAAATATGGTTGCAATGAGATAAACTGTATTAGTTGATTGCAGTGAGATAAACTCTGTCTAATGTAACCCATTATGTAGAAATATGATTGCAGGGAGATAAACTATATGTCTAATATAACCCATTATGTAGAAATATGATTGCAGTGAGATAAACTGTATTAGTTGATTGCAGTGAGATAAACTGTCTAATGTAACCCATTATATAGAAATATGATTGCAGTGAGATAAACTCTATGTCTAATATAACCCATTATGTAGAAATATGATTGCAATGAGATAAACTCTGTCTAATATAACCCATTATGTAGAAATATGATTGCAGTGAGATAAACTCTGTCTAATATAACCCATTATGTGGAAATACGATTGCAGTGAGATAAACTCTATGTCTAATATAACCCATTATGTGGAAATATGGTTGCAATGAGATAAACTCTATGTCTAATATAACCCATGATGTGGAAATATGATTGCATTGAGATAAACTCTGTCTAATATAACCTATTATGTAGAAATATGATTGCAATAAGATAAACTTCTCATAAGTATTATATACCTTAATCCTTGCTTAAATAATTTATTTGAAAAAATGTTCATGTCACAAATAGTAGTTGTTAATATATTAGTTGTTAATAACTATAAACATGTCACTGTATACATGTTCTTACCCCTTCACTTTTGGGGAAATATTGTGAAACCTGCTTTTGTTTGTCCATTTTTATGTTTTCACATTTCCTAAACTGCTGGATGGAAAATGAGGAAACCTTTGTAGTTATATTGTCATACATGTATAGAGTAAATCTATGCAAAAGGGGGTTCAGCCTTAATGATCCAACCCAAGGAGACCATGAGAAGGGGACAAGAAAAAGGTCAGGTATTCAAACATTTCAATTGCAGTGACATTTTCTGATATCTTTTGACCAAACTTCTGTCTCGTCACAATAAGTGGCATCATAAATGGGATGAATGATATATTTTGATTCCTGGATCACCTTCCTAGCATGCATGTGTACAGGTGTTTGTGGGTGGTGAGAGATATTATTTATTGGAGATGTTAATGGGATGGCGGTGGTTATCATCATCTAAAGGGTGTTTGAACTCGGCGTTATTGCCCATATCAATGAATAATAAAAAAAGAAAAAAAGAAATTTATGGATGGAATAAATGGAGATCTGAGCAGAAATATACAATAGAACAATACAAGGCCTAGTGTATAAAATATAATAATTTATCACATAAATAAATAAAACAAAATTATACAAGACTCTTGAAGGATACACTTTTACTCAGAAATAATTATCGATACACTTCTACATGAAAATATTGATCAAAAGTTATTTAGAAAACAGCGGTCCAGTTTACACTGATATGACAAATTTCATCCTAAAATCAGGTTGGAATTTTTTAAAAACTCGATTGCTCATTATGGCTGCATAACAAGATGACTTGGATGGTGGTCACACCAGGTTCAACAATTGTAGTAGGTTAGAGTTGACATTTTCCTTCTGTCATTTTTTTATACTGCCTACAGTGACCTCTCTTGCATCCAGCCTCTTACGGGTCTCAGCTGCTATATGGATTTTTTGTTGTTGTCCCTGTGGCATGGAGTTATTTCCCTTGTAATTTTGATAAATATGCAACCGAAATAGTTAGGTCTTGACTTCTTGGACAGAGCATAATATTCTCTCTCATTACATCAGATATCATCATATGGAATTCAAACAGACACTAACTACTGATATGGTTCCAAGTCACAACCTTTACATACTATGAAGTAATATGTGTACATCCCACTTCATTAAATAGTATAAGAACATAATGTATTCTCTTAATGCCATTCTCTTACCATATAAATTCTAGCAAAGTTCCTTCCATAACCAAGACATAGTACAAGAAGATTAATGTATCTCTTTAATGGACTATTTTGCAGCACTAATTGATCTATAACACAGTCTGTCCTCACTTAATGTAAAATTAAGACCCTGCTATGTTTTCTACTTATCACTATCGTGACTTTCCCCCCTTTTCAGAATCATCTCTATAGACTTTAAATAATGTGTCCCTTGGACCTTTTATTGTATGAGAAAAATACTTCATCCTTTTCGCAGTCACAATCTCAGCCATAGTATTCCTACACCATCCCATTTGTTTGCAGACCCCACCCACACACCAATAATGACAACAAAAGTCTTCAAGGATATCAAAAATGCCAAAAACGTAATAGCTTATTCATTGATTTATAATTTCTTACCTAATTATTTCCAGAATGCCCAAATATTGTCAACTTGTTGGTGTTTCAAATGAAACATGAATTTCTTTACTAACAAGCTTGCAATATTTGCACAAGTGAGTATGTTTTTTCCAAACAACACCTGTGTTGTAGTTACATGATAATCAATAATCTAAGAAAAATCCTTAAGTCTTGTAGTTTTTTGTTTGATCAATAGTTTCTCCATTTTTATTTGTTTAATTTGTTTTAGGAATATTCAAAATAGACCTTGCAAATATTTGACGCATACAACAGTTTATACTGATGTGGACTAATCTAGAAACCAAAAAAGGACAGTTTGTATGCTTCTTTACATTGGAAGCTTCTGTTTGCTTTGAAACAGATAAGTTGACAGTTTTAGGCAACAGTCAGATTAGAAAATACAAATCAATGAATGAGAAGACTATGTTTTGAGCATTTCTTATATCCTTGATGCATTTCATTTTAAAAATCTTTATAACTAACCAATATCTCCAAAGTTTCAACTTATGACAATTATTTCAACAGGTGCAAATGTTGTTTCTGCAACATCTCAGCACTAGTCAATTTCTCTATAATTCCTATTGACCAATTTGCCTGACAGTTATCAAATGGCATGAGATTTAAAAAAAAGGATAATGTCCACAACAGACACATTAAAGCTCTGTCCTTATCCCCTGCTATAGATTTAATTTAACCTGTTCATAATCCCATACATGAATTTAAACGGCTATGTGTCGCAATGCCAGTGTGTTCAGGAACATCCTGCAAAATTCACACATTTAAGGGTAATGCAAAAAATGCAATAAAGAATTGAACAGAAACTTTTTTTTTGCTGTTTAACTTGCACAAATTCTATAAATTTGAAAACACTAGGTCTTGCATAATAATAGGTACATATAACACAAAGCATGACAGTTTATTGTGATGGCAATCACAGTTGCTGAAATTCACCAAGAATGTCAGGAATATTATAAAGAATATATGAACATCAAATTTGTTGCCTTAGCTTTGTCACTTACCTTAATAGAAAACTTTGTTCATGTGACCAGTCTATCCTAAGCAAGTTGCGGTCTTTTTTTCTATTGGCATTCCACAGGCTAAGTAATTTTGTCCAATGGAAATGTGTTTTGCTAGTAATAGCAATCCTGGAACTATATTCATCAAGGTCTGTGTAACGCATTCATACATTTGAAAGTAATACTGATGCCGTTATCATATTTTATATTATTTGGGTTAATATTGTAAAATTTAAGAATACTTGAACAGGGTTTGGGACTTTTTCAATCAGTTTCTGTTCCTAATTTATTATATTCCCATATTTAAAAAAAACTAAGTATATTTAATCTTCTTGACTTTGAAATTAAAGATAGTATTATATACTCACAAGTTGGATCTGAGTGCAAACTGCACAGACCAGTATCTGCCATCACATAACACAATAACATATCTGGATCGGTGCAGTTTGTTAGGACTTATCATCAGAACAAGCAACACAGACTTGGATCTGATGATGTATTATGTGAGGGCAAATCCGCATCAGTGTTTGTTGTCCTTGCCTTTATTAGAGTATTCATGCTACGTGAGATAGGGTACTTAGAAATTAAATAATGCAAGGAAAGTATAATCTGAGATGTGGTCATTGAAAATGAAATGTTGTTAGGCGTAAATGTTAACAGTAGATAAGGTCTTCGAGAAATTAAATGCATGTGGGAAAATTGATAACATGAGACAGGGTCTTACAAATTACATACAGTTAGGAAAATTGATAACATGAGACAGGGTCTTAAAATTAAATACATTTTGGAAAATTGATAACATGAGACAGGGTCTTACAAATTACATACAGTTAGGAAAATTGATAATATGAGACAGGGTCTTACAAATTAAATAGTGGTAAAATTGACAACATGAGACAGGGTCTTACAAATTAAATACAGTTAGGAATATTGATAACATGAGACAGGGTCTTACAAATTACATACAGTTAGGAAAATTGATAACATGAGACAGGGTCTTACAAATTACATACAGTTAGGAAAATTGATAATATGAGACAGGGTCTTACAAATTAAATAGTGGTAAAATTGACAACATGAGACGGTCTTACAAATTAAATACAGTTAGGAATATTGATAACATGAGACAGGGTCTTACAAATTACATACAGTTAGGAAAATTGATAGCATGAGACAGGGTCTTACAAATTAAATGCATGTGGGAAAATTGATAACATGAGACAGGGTTATACAAATTAAATACAATTAGGAAAATTGATAACATGAGACAGGGTTATGCAAATTAAATACAGCTAGGAAAATTGATAACATGAGACAGGGTCTTACAAATTAAATGCATGTGGGAAAATTGATAACATGGGACAGGGTCTTACAAATTACATAGTTTGAAAATTGATAATATGAGACAGGGTCTTACAAATTAAAGACAGTGGGAAAATTGATAACATGAGACAGGGTCTTACAAATTAAATACAGTGGGAAAATTGATAACATGAGACAGGGTCTTACAAATTAAATACAGTGGGAGAAAGAAAAAAAAACCTGCAATACTGTGTCCTTACAAAATTAATATAATGGGGGCAGGGGGCGGGTAATGTTTACATGAGATATGGTCATTGGAAATTAAATGGGTAGAAATGAAAACACAAGTTATATTCCTTGCAAATTAAATGTAGAAGTGGAAAATTGTAACTTTGATAAAATTGATAGCATGAGACAGGGTCTTACTAATTAAATACAGTTAGGAAAATTGACAACATGAGATAGGGTCTTACAAATTAAATGCATGTGGGAAAATTGATAACATGAGATAGGGTCTTACAAATTACATACAGTTAGGAAAATTGATAACATGAGAAAGGGTATTACAAATTAAATACAGTTAGGAAAATTGATAACATGAGACAGGGTCTTACAAATTAAATGCATGTGGGGAAATTGATAACATGAGACAGGGTCTTACAAATTAAATACAGTTAGGAAAATTGATAACAGGAGACAGGGTCTTACAAATTAAATGCAGGTGGGAAAATTGATAACATGAGACAGGGTCTTACAAATTACATACAGTTTGAAAATTGATAACATGAGACAGGGTCTTACAAATTAAATACAGTGGGAAAATTGATAACATGAGACAGGGTCTTACAAATTAAATACAGTGGGAAAATTGATAACATGAGACAGGGTCTTACAAATTAAATACAGTGGGAAAATTGATAATATGAGACAGGGTCTTACAAATTACATACAATTTGAAAATTGATAACTTGAGACAGGGTCTTACAAATTACATACAGTTTGAAAATTCATAACATGAGACAGGGTCTTACAAATTAAATACAGTGGGAAAATTCATAACATGAGACAGGGTCTTACAAATTAAATTTTGTAGGAGAAAATAAAAACCTGCAATACTGTGTCCTTACAAAATTAATATAATGGGGGGAGGTAATGTTTACATGAGATATAGTCATTGGAAATTAAATGGGTAGAAATGAGAACAAGTTATATTCCTTGCAAATTAAATGTAGAAGTGGAAAATTGTAACTTTGATAAAATTGATAGCATGAGACAGGGTCTTACAAATTAAATGCATGTGGGAAAATTGATAACATGAGACAGGGTTATACAAATTAAATACAGTTAGGAAAATTGGTAACTTGAGATGGGACCTTGCAAATTAAATATAACTCGGGGTGTTGGGATGGTATTGTTGGATAATATTCTTCAAAATTAAATATCATAGGTGAAAATAAAAATATGGGGTAAGGTCCTTAGAAATTGAATATAGTAATGACAATGATAAGATAAGGATCCTTTTAAAATTAAAATTGCATGTAATGGTGAAAAGGATTGTATGTGGCCTTAGAAATGAAAAATGGTGATGGAAAATTATAATATTAGAAAGGATCCTTAGAAATGAAATATGGTGATGGAAAAGTTTATATTAGTAAGGGTCCTTAAAAATTAAATATACTGGAGCTAGATGATAATATAAGATATGGCCTTAGAAAAATGATAACACAAGAAATTAAATATAGTGGGAAAAATGATAATACAAGAAATTAAATATAGTGGGAAAAATGATAACACAAGAAATCAAATATAGTGGGAAAAATGATAATACAAGAAATTAAATATAGTGGGGAAAATGATAACACAAGAAATCAAATATAGTGGGAAAAATGATAACACAAGAAATCAAATATAGTGGGAAAAATGATAATACAAGAAATTAAATATAGTGGGAAAAATGATAATACAAGAAATCAAATATAGTGGGAAAAATGATAATACAAGAAATTAAATATAGTGGGAAAAATGATAACACAGGAAATTAAATATAGTTTGACAAGTGATAACTTGATAAGGGTCTTAGGATGAAATATAGTGAGTAAAAAGGATCATGTGAGAAAGGGTCCCTTGCAATTATATAAAATGGCACATAATGATAACATGAGGAATAATCATTAGAGTTTGGATATTGTAAGAGATAATGATACTACAAAATAATGGCCATAGCAACTAAACTTAGGAAAATGATAACACGAGTCTTACAAATTAAATATAATGGGAATAATGTAATATAGGGTCCTTACAAATTTAATATAAGGTGTATAGTTGGTGGTGAATAATAATGTGAGTAAGGGTCCATACAAATTAAACGTTGGGGAAATGGAAACATAATATGAACAATTTTATTTGAAAGGCTCCCTTAATAATGTCACTGTATTTGATAAATTGTTGCTCATTGGAAGCCTTGACATGTATTTCATTTAATATTCATTAATGATTCAGCTGATTCAAATAGTATCACTTCAAATAACCATCCCTAAAGCAATTTTATAGTGGTCAAACGTCTTTCGAGGCATAATTGCATACCATTTTGGGCTGATTTTTCTTAAAAAGGAAAAAGACAGATAGAAACATAGTTCTGCTGGAATGAGCAGTGTGGTATTTTGAATGGAACAAGACCAATACTATGAGAGGGATACAGCCATAGAAATGTTCACAGCAGCTGACATTAGAAATAGAACTATCAAATTACCATTTAGAAAGGAGAAATTCTGGTTGGCTTTCAAAAGCCACTCGATTTGTTAAATTCAACTGTAATCTTTCATCAGCCATTTTATATGTTGAATATGTTTATTCATATAAAACATGGATGGTTTTGAAACTCCAGTCCTTAATTCAATTGATGAATCCCCAAGCTCAACTTCCCAACCATCAGATGTCAATCAATTCTTTATTCAAAATTACACTCAAGCTGGGCTGTGTGTGATTTATTATTTAATATCTGTTTTCCCAGGCTTGTTATGTATGCAACATCTGTCTTTATGTCCATGTACAATGTATATGTTTTGTTTTCGCTAAAGTAAAAATAATATTACCCGCTATGAACAGACTGTTTGTGAATAGCTTGCATCTAGGGTAATTATTACAGATGCATATTAATTCTGGGATTACAATATCAAAAGTCCGAGTCACTGTGACTGCAAAAAGAAAAATTATTTCTGCATAGTAGTTTTAGTTTTATTTAACAGACCTGGAATAAACTTTGTGGAGTGATTTATCTGGACAAGAAAGAAATATATCAATTTTTGCATATTATTAGGTTAGAGGTCAGGTTCACTGTGGCTGAAAGGTAAGAGTTTGTTTTTGCATAAAATCTCAAGTTCTCAAGAATTTATCTTGACAAATTTTGTCGACAACATTCAATTTTTGGAAAAGAAGGAAATCTCTTGATCCTGTGAACAGAAGGTTCAGGTTCTGTCACTGTGACTGAAAAATGAATAATGGTCTCTGAGTAATATTAGTTTTCGACTAATGTCATTTTTAAAAACTGATCGTTCTTCAGTAAGTTCTTAGACCAAATTTTATAGCTGGCTTACATTAAGTGTGCAAGAAAAGAACATTCAGATTATTTGCCCAAAAGATCAAAGGCAGTGCAAAAAATGATTTAAACTCTTTGAATTCCTAGATAGTAGATATATATGAATCAGTTTAAAAGAAAGTCATTTACACCAAGAAGACATGATGCCATGGAAATACTGGCAGCATTAGAACTTAAATGTTATGGCCACAAAACACAAGTTATTATTTGCAGGATCATTCACTTAAGTACAGTCTGTCTCATTAATTGGATTTTTTTCTCCATCAGAATTGGACCTGTCTTATTGGTGACATCACAAAAATTATATATGTTAATTATACAGTATTTAAGCAGGTTTTTCTGGATTAACAAGGATAGGTTGTAACAATAAGGTTAAATAATTATTATGAGACTTACTGATTTAAATTTCCATAAAATATTCATAATTTTGCAGCAATTGAATATATATTTTAGAAAGATATTTCCAATATATTCGATTTCTTTGAGAAGAAAATTAAAACTTTTAAAATTTTATTATTTAGAAGTTGAATTGACATAGGTCTCCATTATAAAATATAATACAGTGGAGTCTGTCCAGGCTGGACCCAGAGTATTCCAGCTATCTGTTATTGCAATTGTAACATTTTGTCTTACATTGTTTCTCCTTTCTTTCATCCCAACCCATACCCAATCCACCCTCCAATATAATTCCACAGATTCAGCATGCCCATGAAAAATGTGGATGAATTGACAACATATATCAGTTTTCTGAAGCTTTTCATCTATCCGCCTATATCTGTCCATTTGCCAAGTGTGAATTTACTATGTTTTATCAGGTACCAGTTTTCATTGCATGGCTGCTATAAACGACAAATTTCAAAGATTTCAATGGACAATAATCCTTCTATGAAATCAATCGGATCCCATTCCCCAATCGACAAAATTTAACCAGTTGACAATAATCCTTATATGAAGCCAACAGGATCTCTTCCCCAGACCTACAAATTTCAACCACTGAACAGTAAATCTTCTTTACAGTGATAGGTTCCCTTCCCCAAATCTATAAATTTAACCACTTGACAGTAATCCTTCTATGAAGCCATTGCCAGTTTGAAATGTAAGTACTGATACAAACATTATTTTTCTTGTGTATCTATATCCCTCAAATCCGTTTTAGATCATAAGCAAGAACTAGTCCATTATGCGGCATTCGATAGGCATCATGTGACAGCTTGCTTGTTACCATTCAGGAGCCATTATTTCAAATGAAACTCTGGGTGAAAAATGCTTATACAGTAGAACCTGTATTGAAAGACCACCCCTTCTGCCATAAAATAATGGTCTTTCAAGACGGGTGGTCTCTCAACAATGTCCTAACTATATAATCAACAAATCTGTGCATTGAGACTCAGTTCTCCCAAAACAGGTGGTGTCTCATAGCAGTGGTCTCTCAAGACAGGTTTTACTGTATCACCAAGATCTCAGATGAGATGACTTAAATAAAATTGGCAAATATTAATGAGATGGTCTGGATTTAAATTGGCTGACCACAAGCACACACTGTAGAGCCTTGTGGAAGATCAGATTTTGATGAAGCTTATTATGTAGCAAAATGAACATATGTTACTTACCCAGTTTGTTCCCAAATTTTTCTGACCATGTGGATACACTACTTGCATTTTATTTTAATATCAGCAAGATTATGTATGTATATATCTATGTATTAGGCTTAATAACACATCATAACAAAAATGGATATATAATGCCAAGTACATTTAGGCATCCCTCTGCCACCCCCAGAAGGCTTGCAACACAATGATAAAGGCAAAACAAAGGGTAGAATCCTTAAATACAGAATCAAATGTTGGATATAAACCTAACCTGTTTCTGTTAGTCACCTCATGCAGGAGGATGCATGGGACCTTTTAAATACATCACATAGCCTGCATACAACCCATAGCCTGCAGGAGATTGCATTGGACCTATTATTATGCATCTCATAGCCTACAGTAGGTTGCATTGGACCTATTATACATCGGAGAACTTGCAGGAGGTTGCATTGGACCTATTATACATTAGAGAGCCTGCAGGAGGTTGCATTGGACCTATTTTACATACAAGAGCCTGCAGGAAGTTGCATTGGACCTAATATACACCAAAGAGCCTGCAGGAGGATAACCAGTGAAAATTGGCCCACATTAATGAAATGAATGTGCTCTGGTTGATCAGGTGGATACACTAGATCTAGACTTGTATGAATTTATGCTTGATCTGCATACCAGTTTGGTGACCATATGTGACATGGTCTCAGATTAAACCTTTTGCATGTGTGTAAGGTTTTTCTGTGTATCTTTTTTTTATTAAAATCTGCACATGCTAATGGGTTGATACTGTTTGTAGCATTTGCAAAGGTTGGGGTGGGGTACTTCCAATATATTAATTAAAATATTTATGGCGGTTCCACCTGGCTCGTGAATTTATAAGTTAAATTAAAGACAAAATAGATGTACAGCTCTGAGCCCCCAGTCAGCACTGCCGATGGTTAAATTATATATATAACACGAAGATGAAATTCAAATAAAAAAATTTAATAAAGACTATAGATTTAAATGATACACAATCACTCGTCCTCCAAGTGATAGCCTATTTCATCTCATGATTTTCAGTGTGAGTTCGATTTTCCACCTGGCCTTTGATTGTACTCATCTATTTATTCGATCCTCCCACTCCTCCTGGATTTCACCCCGCCCGACTTCTCTCCTTCCTCCTGTTCCTTCCGTTCTCTATCGAGACTATTGGGACCAATTTCACTGGTCTGTCCCCCGAAGCTTCCTCTCCTGATTTCCCTCTTTCCTTCTCTTTCTTCCGTCTCTAGCGGAGACATTGGGACCACTCACTAGTCTGTCCCTCAAAGCTTCCTGTGAAAATCACAAGGCGTAACCATAGGGTTTATCGAATCTCACCTCACACTAACTCATCAATTAACCATCAGATAAGGCTATTATTTTTTAAGGTCACGCATACATACACATTGAAATTCCCACACACTCTTACAGGGAAACAATGGCTTAATAGCACGATATCATATACATATCAATACATCGTATCACATCAGTATATCTAATATATATATATTTAATCTCATTGTACTTACAATATTACAACAACCAGACGTATGTCTGTACACTACACTCCCACAAGCGTACACAAATATTCAAATATTCATATTACTAATTTCTCACAGTGCAACCATTTCAAAGATACCATTGAATTGCATGGATAATATGCTATTGTACTGTAAAATAACCACATAGCGAATTATAATAATATTAATTCTTACGGCAGCTAGCAAGCAATATGATTCTTTACAAATATGAACTCATTCTTCAAAATATACAAACATATCAACATCACAAAATAATTATTCCTACTACGATTTTAGTAATAATATGTTTATATATATGATCTACAATTAAATGATCTACAATTAAATGCAGTCGCAGACAGCAAAGATCGAACAAATAGCTCACTGACCTTTTTAGAAGCTACACTTAGAATTCTGTTCCTAAGGTTTTCCTGCCAATTAATGTATGGCCGAACGGAGTTCCTATCTTCTTCTGACAATCCGTCTCTAACGAATTATAGCGAACTAAAGCTCACTGGCAGGTTAAAGATATTATACTTTAAAATAAATCAGGGTCCCACCCCTATCTCTATTCTGATTGGGTAGCGCTGGGGCCCTATCCACTCGACTAATTCAATCTGGCAGTCAGTAAGCGTGTCCAGAAGATAATTCACGCCCACTCCTTCTGGCAGCTTCTTTGATGTACAAAACATCCTTCTAGCCCAAGGTGCTAATTACACGGGCTTGGGTCGGCTTCCTATCCTAGCTACGGCAAACTTACATAAGGGATGGTGTTAGCCTGCGGTCATGTTTAACAATAAACAGTTGCTTGTCCGACTTACTTGATCACACATGGTTCTAATTTAATTTTGGGTCGGGCAAACGCCACACTGTTTATGATTGGCTGATGGTAAGACACACTAGTGACTTAAGATGTATAATGATTTAACTTTCTTATACATGTATCAACAAAATCTTGAGACAATATGAATATGAGTAGAATCTACACATGTTGATTTGGTAATCTGTTTTTATTGGCTGACCATATGGTCATACTGTTCTAACCTATTTTGATAAAATTAGTTATTGGCAGCTTTATATCGACAATATGTTGAACTCTAAGCTTGATGACCAGCTGAATGCATGTATGTAAATAGGTGATCTTGGTTTTCATTGGTTGACCTTGTTATTTAAGCTCACATGTCCAAAGATTATTTGGCAAGCAGTTTCTGCTTTTGGTTACTAGGTCAGCATATGACAGGTGTGCATTCTTGGACTCACTTGGGTCTCATGTTATTGGAAGCCTTATTATAAGTTATTACCGGTTCATTTGAAAGGAAACCTCAAAATAAATTACATAATGCAACATAAAAGGATATAAATATTGAAGAATATACACAAGTGAAAGCATGTACATGAAATGGATAAGAACATATTAATCAAAATAAAATGAAAATAACCAAGAAACTTTACAAAGAAGATATATTAAATCATATGTGGTTTGTACCAAGGCTGGATAAAGGTTTAGAACCAGTCAGATTATAGTAGTGACTATACAAGAGATTAGATGTTGATGTTAATGGCAAGACTAAAGCCACATACTGTAAGATTTCAGTGGTTGGAGTACCAGTCCAAAGTTTGGTTCCCAGTATGTAATCGTGAGCACAGACCAATTTCACATCCCATCAGTCATTATTGAGAAATTGACACTTAATGATCAATAATCCAATGGAATGTGATAAAAATCAGGACATGCCAGTAAAAGTGTTGACTCCACATCTGTTCACAAAAGCATACACTTTCTGTATTGTAGCCAAATAACTATAAGATTCTTGATAAAAAAAACATTTCAGTGTAGTGAAATGAAGATACATACATTAAAAAAGACAGCTCTCTGATTCCCTGTTACGTTTTATGATAAATGAATATGATGCACTTAGAAATTGGCTTCTTTAAGTGTCATAGATTTAAAACCATAAACCTTTGGTTGACATGGATGGTTTCAAAAGTTACTGCCATGAATTAAATCAGACTTGCAGAGTACCAAGTCAACCATGGAGATAACAAGTAGTACCGAGTCAACCCTGGAGACAACTAGTACCTAGTCAACCATAGAGATAACAACTAGTACCAAGTCAACCATAGAGATAACTAGTACCAAGTCAACCATGAAGATAACTAGTACCAAGTCAACCATGGAGATAACTAGTACAGAGTCAACTATGGAGATAACTAGTACCGAGTCAATCATTGAGATAATGGTGCCGAGTCAACCATGGAGATTATGGTACTGAGTCAAGCATGGAAATAACTAGTACTGAGTCAACCATGGAGATAACTAGTACCAAGTCAACCATGGAGATAACTAGTACAAAGTCAACCATGGAGATAACTAGTATCGAGTCAACCATGGAGATGACTAGTATCGAGTCAACCATGGAGATAACTAGTACTGAGTCAACCATGGAGATAACTAGTGCCAAGTCAGCCATGGTGATAACTAGTACTGAGTCAAACATGCAACTTAGTTTTTTCACAGGGGTAGTGCTTGTGAGCAGGCAGTAACAGACTTGCATCCACTTCCAAATCCACCACAGATATAGAATTTTAAATGGAAAGCCAAAAAATTTCTATTCATTAGGAATTTTTTTGCATTTTACAGTTTATCACACAATCTTAGATAGGTCTTAAACTTGATAGAATGAGCCAGGATAAATCACTTTTTATGTACTTTTTCAAGTAGTATAACTTTCATTGGAATTGTATTAGAGCAAACATTTATAACAGCTGTGATTTTGTCAATTTTCAATATTATACTAAATATGAAGAACCCCAAACAATATCCTGAAGTACGAGTTGTCACCAGATCCAGTATTTCTCTTTTAAAATCCACTTTTCCTTGCAGATATCCTATTTATTTGTACATTTTCATAATAAGGAAATATTTCTCAGATAAATTTTTATTTAAAGTATCAGATATATTCAACAAAGAGGTGTCATACAAACTGAATCCCATCGCAGTAGGAGGTTAAAGACATAACAGCAAATTAAACAAACACAAGTTCAGCAAGATAACAGTATTTACATGATGTCAGCACTTGAATTGTTGAGCCTGTCTTGTTCTTGATCATGCATTGGCAGAAACTTAACAAAGCAATAACTTCAGCATCAATGTATTTCAATCTGTCATTCCATACCGTAGATTAAAATTATTTTTTTTTACAACAAAATTGATGTTAGCTAAATGAAAGGTTGACTTAACAAAACGAGTATTTCGTTTCGACACATTTCAGGGATTATATGATTATTGGATCATAAGCTATTATTAGAATTTTATTGATTTGTGGAAACGTGTAGCTTAATAATAGTGCTTTACTAAGAAAAGCAAAACATTTGACCCCTTGTCATTAATAATAACGTTTCCTCGAAAATCAAGTGAACAGAACTAATCAACCATTGACCCCTTGTCATTATTAATGAGATTTCCTAAAACATAAAATGAACAGAACTAACAATTGACCCCTTGTCATTATTAACGAGTTTTCCTAGAACATCAAGTGAACAGAACTAAGAATTGACCCCTTGTCATTAATAATCGGATTTCCTAGAACATCAAGTGAACAGAACTAATCAACCATTGACCCCTTTTCATTAATAATGAGGTTTCCTAGAACATCAAGTGAACAGAACTAAGAATTGACCCCTTGTCAGTAATAATGGGATTTCTTAGAACATCAAGTGAACAAAACTAACAATTGACCCCTTGTCAGTAATAGTGAGATTTCCTAGAACATCAAGTGAACAGAACTAACAATTGACCCCTTGTCATTAATAATGGAATTTCCTAGAACATCAAGTGAACAAAACTAACAATTGACCCCTTGTCAGTAATAATGGGATTTCCTAGAACATCAAGTGAACAGAACTAATGGTTTTGTCTACTGCTTTGTGTAGCAATAATTCATTCCTTCTAAATTCCAAGGAATTGTTGATGAAAACATCACAGTCTTCCCTTCTAATAGATACAGTAATTTTTGCTTGATTGGCTCTTGAAAATGAAATAGAAAGGAAGAAACTGGCCTTGGTTAAAAGCATTGTTGTTTTATGTCTGTTAGAGGTAATAAATTGGAAAACAGTTAGGTTCTTGATTGTAATTAAGATACAGCACTGATACTGTGATAAGCCATGACCTTCATTTGGTGTTTAATGACACATGATAAGCTAAGACCTTGATTTGATGTTTGACCATCATCATCATTTGCAGCTCCATTTTGGGAGATCATGCGAGTAGCACCCTTGGAGTTTCATCTGTCTTGGTTTTTTTTAGCATCATATGCTGTGGCTGTGCAGAGCTATGCACGAGTGACAGTCCCAATTGCAAGTTAATGCAGATGTATTGGGAAGTTTGAGATGCTGGGGATGCTGCCACACTCTTCTTCCTGTCATGTTTCTCTGCTGCCAGCAGAACACCTAACATTTATAGTTTTATGACACATGAGTACCCATGACGTTCATTTGGTGTTAAATAATGCATTGTAAGCCATGGTCTTGATGTGGTGATTAATGACACATCATGATAACCCATGACCTTGATTAGATGTTTTAATGTCACATCATGATAACCCATGATCTTTTGTTTGGTGTTTAATGTCACATCATGATAACCCATGATCTTTTGTTTGGTGTTTAATGTCACATCATGATAACCCATGATCTTTTGTTTGGTGTTTAATGTCACATCATGATAACCCATGATCTTTTGTTTGGTGTTTAATGTCACATCATGATAACCCATGATCTTTTGTTTGGTGTTTAATGTCACATCATGATAACCCATGATCTTTTGTTTGGTGTTTAATGTCACATCATGATAACCCATGATCTTTTGTTTGGTGTTTAATGTCACATCATGATAACCCATGATCTTTTGTTTGGTGTTTAATGTCACATCATGATAACCCATGATCTTTTGTTTGGTGTTTAAGGACACATCAACATATTGTAAGCTATATTATGGTGAGGCAACTAGAATAAAGTTCTTTGTCCAGAGACACCTTGGTGTCCAGTTTCACCTGGTCTGAGCATGATTCAAAGCCAATATCTTTCTAGGTCACAAAGCCCCTCCTTATATCCATTAAAAAAGAACTATTCTTCAAGCTCATCCAACAATCACATAACATGTTTTAAAAAAATTATAGTAACTAATTTGTATTGATGATATTTTTCCTTTTAATTGCAAATTCACAGATCAGTAAATTGTGTACAGTAAAACCTTGCAAATTAAGATTATTCTGGCCTGGAATTAATGAATGTTAATTAACAATTTTGAATAGCAACCAATCAGTCATTCTGGCCTGGAATTAATGAATGTTAATTAACAATTTAAATAGCAACCAAACAGTCAAATTTTTATTCTGACCTGGAATTAATGAATTGTTAGTAAACAATTTTAAATAGCAACAAATCAGTCAAATGGTTACTCTGGCCTGAAATTATTGAATGTTAGTAAACATTTTAAATAGCAACCAATCAGTCGAATGGTTATTATGGCATGGAATTAATGAATGTTAGTAAATAATTTTAAATAGCAACAATCAGTTATTCTGGCCTGGAACTAATGAATGTTAGTAAACAATTTTAAATAGCAACCAATCAGTCATTCTGGCCTGGAATTAATGAATGTTAGTAAACAATTTTAAATAGCAACCAATCTGTCAAATGTTTATTCTGGCCTGAAACTAATGAATGTTAATTAACAATTTTGAATAGCAACCAATCAGTCATTCTGGCCTGGAATTAATGAATGTTAATTAACAATTTAAATAGCAACCAAACAGTCAAATTTTTATTCTGACCTGGAATTAATGAATTGTTAGTAAACAATTTTAAATAGCAACAAATCAGTCAAATGGTTACTCTGGCCTGAAATTATTGAATGTTAGTAAACATTTTAAATAGCAACCAATCAGTCGAATGGTTATTCTGGCCTGGAATTAATGAATGTTAGTAAACAATTTTAAATAGCAACAATCAGTTATTCTGGCCTGGAACTAATGAATGTTAGTAAACAATTTTAAATAGCAACCAATCAGTCATTCTGGCCTGGAATTAATGAATGTTAGTAAACAATTTTAAATAGCAACCAATC
The DNA here is from genome assembly GCA_029339505.1 of Unio delphinus. Classification (NCBI taxonomy): domain Eukaryota; kingdom Metazoa; phylum Mollusca; class Bivalvia; order Unionida; family Unionidae; genus Unio; species Unio delphinus. The sequence continues at coordinate 367,757 of JAQISU010000070.1, forward strand.
TGTCAAATGTTTATTCTGGCCTGAAACTAATGAATGTTAGTAAACATTTTAAATAGCAACCAATCAGTCGAATGGTTATTCTGGCCTGAAACTAATGAATGTTAGTAAACAATTTTAAATAGCAATAAATCAGTTATTCTGGCCTGGAATTAATGAATGTTAGTAAACAATTTTAAATAGCAACCAATCAGTCATTCTGGCCTGGAATTAATGAATGTTAGTAAACAATTTTAAATAGCAACCAATCTGTCATTCTGGATTGGAATTAATGATCATTAGTAAACAGTTTTGAAAAGCAACCAAGTAGTCATTCTGTCGTTGAGGCACTGCACTGCTGAATATCTGACCAGTTCCCTGCACTTGTTTCAATCATGTGCCAATGCCTGTGTCTCTGCAAAACTTTTCCTGGTCAATTCTATGATGTTGTTAGTCCACCTTTTTCTCTGTCTACGTCTCCTCCTGCCACCCTGGACACTGCCCTGCAGTACTGTTGTGGATAAACTGTTGGCTCTAGTGACATGGCCATATCATTTCAGCTTTCTCATTTTGACAGTGGTGAGGAGGTCTTCATAATGACCTACTTTGTGCCTGACGGTGTTACGCACTTCTTTAGTGATATGGTCCATGTAAGAGATGCCAAAGATGGTTCTGTAGCATCTCTTTTCAAGTGCCTGGATTCTTTGTTGTAATTCTGCTGTCACGATCAGAGCAGCTCAGTACGCAACACTGGCTATTCAGTTGATCTAGAATCAAACACAAAATTTGTTCTCTGTGCTACGTTTCACTGACGGACTTCCGTCCAACATACCTATCTGGCCTCACCAGCAAGATAACTTATCCTCCTCTTCTGATTATCGTATACTCATTGTTCCCACTATGAAAACAAAGTCATATGGACAACGTTCTTTTGCATACCAGGGCCCAGCAATGTGGAATGAATTGCCTTTTGAAATTCGACACAAAGACACAGTAATTCTTTTCAAGAATGCTCGTAAAACTCACATTTTTCGACTGCAAGAACAAACTTAAAGACCTAATAATGTTTCCTACCTTAAATGTTTCAGCATTTTTTTGTTTTATAATTTCATTGTTTTTGTTTTCTGTAGTCGTATCATTATAGATGATGTAAAGTTCTTAGACCTTCTAAAGATTATAAAGTCCTCATTATTATAATTAATATTAACACAGGCCCTGGGTAATAATCTAAAATGAGGAAATTGTCAGGACTAGGTGGCTTAGTGGTTAAAGCATTGAGACAAGAAGGGTATGGGTTCATTTTCCACCTGCAGTTTAAACTTGGATCAGCTTCCTTGGTGTGACATTGAGAAAGGCAATTTACTCTTGCTTGGTTCGGCACAATATAACTTTCAAAGTCTTATCAGGATGTGTCTATAAACACCAACTCATCCTTGACCTATGATCCCACCTTCTAGCCATATATACACTAACTAGATGGACATGAAAAAACAATTGCACAATTTTAAGTCACAGGGTCAGGCCTTGACCCTAGTGGTACAGCTTGGAAGAAACGGATATAATAGTGGAGTGTTCTTAACCAGATTTTAGCTTGCAGTAAATGCATCATAGATTCTGCATCTTGATAAAATATGCCAAGTCTGTTTCAGAACTATTAGTTTGTACCAATATCCTTCAAAGACATTTTCCTTGTGTAATAAAACTTTCAACAGCTGTGTGATATGCTAGCCACAGATGGGCTAGACAAACAGTAGGATTTCCAGTACTATGAGAATGTCTGGCTTGATTGAAAAAAATGTTAATGTTTTAGGCTTATCAGACAATCACTTATTATTAGAAACTTATATCAAGAAATTTAGAATAATGCTGTAATCTCAGATACAGTCAACATTATTGACATACTTTACTTCAATAATAAAATTCTAATAATCAAGGTTTGTTTGCCTCCAAGACTTACTTTTCAATACTCAAAGCCTGTTTTTTGAGATTTGTACACCTCCAAGACATAATCAAAGCCAAATTCTTCAGGTTTTTATGTGGCCAAAACACACAGACATAAAGCATGAATAATTTCGGGAGTTTTAATGACCAGAAATGGACCCCAATTCCACAATAACCTGTCTGTAATCCCAAATAAAATAATATAAAGGAACATTGGGACAAAGAAACTGACTTGCATACAGATAGAATGAATTAATGATTGCTGGCCCTATGTGATGCTGCTTGTGGGTGCTATAAAGTGGTGTGTTATGGAGCCTTGTACAGTATAATATTCCAATAAAGCTGTGTTCTGCATGAAAATGCAGAGTATTTAATGAAATGAAATCATATTATAACGGCCATCATTGTCATTTATCGCCCAGTTAGATGATGCAACAGGAAAAGGCCAGTCCATATTTACTTTAATCCTCCATTACTTTGATTTTGTTGTCATCTGTACTTTGTTTTCCCAAATTTTATTTCCTTCCTTTTATATAGCATGGTTCATTTCAATGTTTAAATTATCATCTAATTACAATATTAGTGGCTGTATTTTAGAAACAATAATCACCAGTGTCTTCTTGTTATCATCAAATTAATTTATGTTGCAAGATTTTGTACTTTGTTACAAAAAGGTTTTAGAAAATCTCAAAAACTGCTGACCAAATTTGACAAAAAAAATATCATCGTACCACGCTGTGACTTCCTGTCAGTACATACCTTGTTAAATTAGTCAGTCAGCCATTAAATATGACCACTGTAAAGTAGAAAGACCTGAGTGAATTAAAATTCAGTTGGCAGACATCAACCAGATATTACAGAAAACATTCTTGCTGCCTTGATGTTAAAGGCTTTCAGAATTGTACATTGGAATGCATGATGCTGTTGTCCACCATTTAAAGAATAATAAAGAACAACCTCTAAAGTTCAGAAAGCAGTGAGCTAACTGTTTAGTGGTCATCTGCTCCAGCAGAGATGTCAGGTAAATGATGAGAGACCCACAAAGGCCTCTTGCTAGTAAAGACTGATCAAATGAAAATGGTATACCCAGTCCTCATTACCATGTGTGTTAGGAATATTTTCAGCTGTATCTTGAACATTTCCATTATCCTCATTGCAGTACCTTTGGAAAGTCCTGGGAGGGCCACAAGGACACCCCATCTTCTTACACGAGAAGACAGGAAAATGTCTGCCCCATCACTAGGCAGCGATGCAGTATTACCAGTCAATGGAAACAGGTTGTCACGGTCAGAGGAAGTAGAAAACATTCCAGGAATTGTAGAGGAGGAAAATGCAGAACCATCAGAATACTCTGCTATTCGAAGGTATTTAAGTCACTAAACTGTTAAATAGACAAAGATATCTGTAGGCCATCAAGCCGATGGATATTGATGTTAGCTATCAAATAGATACAGATATTTATGGGCCATTAAAGATATGGATATCCATTTGAGATAGTTAATGAAGGTATATGTGGGATATAAGTTCAAACATTTGAGACACTAAACAGGAGATAGTTAATGAAGGTATATGTGGGATATAAGTTCAAACATTTGAGACACTAAACAGGAGATAGTTAATGAAGGTATATGTGGGATATAAGTTCAAACATTTGAGACACTAAACAGGAGATAGTTAATGAAGGTATATGTGGGATGTAAGTTCGAACATTTGAGACACTAAACAGGAGATAGTTGATGAAGGTATATGTGGGATGTAAATTCGAACATTTGAGACACTAAACAGGAGATAGTTAATGAAGGTATATGTGGGATGCAAGTTCTAACATTTGAGACACTAAACAGAAGATAGTTGATGAAGGTATATGTGGGATGCAAGTTCTAGCATTTGAGACACTAAACAGGATCAAGTCCTAACTTGTGGGAATAGTTTAAATCTTTACATGGTTCATAGACAGCATGATGGCTTGAATGACTTTCAAATAGATAAAATGTATGACAGTGTGTCCTGAAATATTATGAAATTATAACCACCAGTACGAAAAATTTAAAAAGCAAACAAATTACTATCCTGTCAAGAGTACCCAAATGAGTTTCACTAAATTTGGCATGAAGTATATTGTGGCATGAAGTTCTGTAAATTTCAAGCTCACCTGAGCAGAAGTACAAGAAAGTAATCCAGATCTACAACCTAGATTAACCTTGTGTGTTGGATTTTTTACTTTCCTTTTATATTGATGCCATTTTATCCAACCATGTTCAGATTATGAATATATCCCTATATTTAGCTCAATAAATACCCTCAATACTGAAGCATAGAAGCTTTCTCAATGAATTGGCCATGGCCAACTTCCTATGTACAGATTATGCTATTATAATATGGCCATCATTACTAAAGATAAGAAAATTCGGAAGTGATATCTTCTGAAAAAACTGCTGCAGGATTATATACATACCAAAGGTGCCAATCTGCCATTAAATGTCAGCAGTTACTTTAAAAAAATATACGTTTTGAAAATTGCTTATTATCAGAGTCTATGAATCATCTATCACCACATGCCAATTTCTTGAGCTGTGTATATCAGGTTGTTGTTAGTTGAGTGAACTCAGGCCACCTTTGACCTTGTGTTTATCTGTGACAGAATTATTGAGGTCACACTGGGAGTCCCAAACAGCAAGCTTACAGGGCAGATTAATGGCGTGTCATAATACACTAATATTTTAATAATACAGTAAGCTTACAGGGCAGATTAATGGCGTGTCATAATACACTAATATTTTAATAATACAGTAAGCTTACAGGGCAGATTAATGGCATGTCATAATACACTAATATTTTAATAATACAGTAAGCTTACAGGGCAGATTAATGGCGTGTCATAATACACTAATATTTTGTTTGTTTGTTTTGTTTTTTATGGTTTAACGCCATTTTTCAGCACAATATATAGGCTATACATGGCGGCCAGTATTAGTGGTGGAGGAAGAAACCGGAAAAACCCCGGAAAGAACCACCGACCCACGAGAAGCTACTGGCAAGCTTTCTCACTTAACTACATTAGCCGAATCTTAGACTCGAACCCACGCAGACAGAGGTGAGATGGCAGTGGTCCGTAACGGACAGCGCTTTAGACCACTCGGCCACTCGGGGCCCCACCACTAATATTTTAATAATACAGTAAGCTTACAGGGCAGATTAATGGCATGTCATAATACACTAATATTTTAATAATACAGTAAGCTTACAGGGCAGATTAATGGCGTGTCATAATACACTAATATTTTAAGTAAGCTTACAGGGCAGATTAATGGCGTGTCATAATACACTAATATTTTAATAATACAGTAAGCTTACAGGGCAGATTAATGGCGTGTCATAATACACTAATATTTTAAGTAAGCTTACAGGGCAGATTAATGGCATGTCATAATACACTAATATTTTAATAATACAGCAAGCTTACAGGGCAGATTAATGGCATGTCATAATACACTAATATTTTAATAATACAGCAAGCTTACAGGGCAGATTAATGGCATGTCATAATACACTAATATTTTAATAATACAGTAAGCTTACAGGGCAGATTAATGGCATGTCATAATACACTAATATTTTAATAATACAGTAAGCTTACAGGGCAGATTAATGGCGTGTCATAATACACTAATATTTTAATAATACAGTAAGCTTACAGGGCAGATTAATGGCATGTCATAATACATTAATATTTTAATAATACAGTAAGCTTACAGGGCAGATTAATGGCGTGTCATAATACACTAATATTTTAATAATACAGTAAGCTTACAGGGCAGATTAATGGCATGTCATAATACACTAATATTTTAATAATACAGCAAGCTTACAGGGCAGATTAATGGCGTGTCATAATACACTAATATTTTAATAATACAGCAAGCTTACAGGGCAGATTAATGGCGTGTCATAATACACTAATATTTTAAGTAAGCTTACAGGGCAGATTAATGGCATGTCATAATACACTAATATTTTAATAATACAGTAAGCTTACAGGGCAGATTAATGGCATGTCATAATACACTAATATTTTAATAATACAGTAAGCTTACAGGGCAGATTAATGGCATGTCATAATACACTAATATTTTAATAATACAGTAAGCTTACAGGGCAGATTAATGGCGTGTCATAATACACTAATATTTTAATAATACAGCAAGCTTACAGGACAGATTAATGGCGTGTCATAATACACTAATATTTTAATAATACAGCAAGCTTACAGGGCAGATTAATGGCGTGTCATAATACACTAATATTTTAATAATACAGCAAGCTTACAGGGCAGATTAATGGCGTGTCATAATACACTAATATTTTAAGTAAGCTTACAGGGCCGATTAATGGCATGTCATAATACACTAATATTTTAATAATACAGTAAGCTTACAGGGCAGATTAATGGCATGTCATAATACACTAATATTTTAATAATACAGTAAGCTTACAGGGCAGATTAATGGCATGTCATAATACACTAATATTTTAATAATACATTAAGCTTACAGGGCAGATCAATGGAGTGTCATAATACACTAATATTTTAATAATACAGTAAGCTTACAGGGCAGATTAATGGCATGTCATAATACACTAATATTTTAATAATACAGTAAGCTTACAGGGCAGATTAATGGCGTGTCATAATACACTAATATTTTAATAATACAGTAAGCTTACAGGGCAGATTAATGGCGTGTCATAATACACTAATATTTTAATAATACAGTAAGCTTACAGGGCAGATTAATGGCATGTCATAATACACTAATATTTTAATAATACAGTAAGCTTACAGGGCAGATTAATGGCGTGTCATAATACACTAATATTTTAATAATACAGTAAGCTTACAGGGCAGATTAATGGCATGTCATAATACACTAATATTTTAATAATACAGTAAGCTTACAGGGCAGATTAATGGCGTGTCATAATACACTAATATTTTAATAATACTTCTTGTTGAATTGTTTTCTTTCAAAATTCTCTTAATGCAAAATTAAACTTTTATCAATAATTTGTATTTCCCATTTGTAAACAAGACCTGGAAGTCACGATTACTTTAGCTTACATACAGTCATTCCCAGACTTCAAAGCTACACATGGTTAACAAGTGACATACTGATGATGTGGTAATGGAATAATTTGTGTCTGATCACTGTTCATACATAATTAATCATCAGATCAAATATTCTTAAAAACATCATGTTCATTCATAAATTGCAAATAAAATTAATGTTTATTCATAAGTGACCAACAAAATCAATGTTCATTGATAAATAACTCGTGAAATTAATGTTCATATTGAAACCTCTTCCACCTAGTATTCTAGCAGGTTTACTGTCATGCAATTGCATCAGATTGTCAGCATTTTTTTCAGTTATACATTTTCTTCATTGGAAAGCTTTATTAGTTTACCTGTACTGTCAGATGATTTTCATCCACTGTCCAAGTTAGTTCATAGTCGTTAGCTTCCTTTCAGTGGTAGTGTTGCGAGTCTATACTCTTAAAATAAGTAACAAAAAAGAGTGGAAGACAACAAGCTTAGTAAAATTTAACAAATAATTTATTTCCTTTGAATACAAAGTAAAAATGGGGAAAAAGAACTTAAGTATTGGGAATTAAATCCAAAAATAATTTAATTTAAAATCCTGAATACAACTTAGTACAAATCATTAAGAAATTTAAAAACTGAAGGCAATGGCACATCTGTTATGGCTTATCAAGTATGTATGTGTCAACAGTATGACACATCTGTTATGGCTTATCAAGTATGTATGTGTCAACAGTATGACACATCTGTTATGGCTTATCAAGTATGTATGTGTCAACAGTATGACACATCTGTTATGGCTTATCAAGTATGTATGTGTCAACAGACTTTTGTGAATCACAGTAATATAATTCTAGGTTTTAATTCAGTATGAATTCCATAGAATGTCTTATCCAAAAATTGTATAAGTATATTAAGAGCACTTTTGTATTTCCAGAGAAATTCAATAATTTGAAGAAAATAAAAGTTAGCTGAACTGGTCACAACATAATATAACTTGAAAGTGTTATATGTTAAAGAATGAATGACCAATTCTTCCCAATCACAAGATTATATAGTTCTCTACTTGACCTAAGATCACAATTAGCAGTTTTTGTTAAAAACCCATTATCTAATGGAAAATAACCATCTAGAATGATCTTGATGTTTGCAAAACAATAAGCTAGTTTATGTATAAATTCATCTAGGAAGCTCCAAAACATTTACTTCTTTTATTAATAATGATACTAATATCAAGCTTTTAAAAATACAAAATAATTTACTATGTATGAGATATAAAATGAAATGTACTGCTCCAAATTTTCTGGGTTTCACAGTCAGTTTTAATCATAGAATGGTTTCTTTGTGTGTGTTCATGCCACAGCAACACAAGTTGGTTATCTGGTGCCAAGGCATTTGAGTAAATGTTCCTTGCCCAAGGACTTACAAAGGTAGATAACCTAGGTTGATCCAGTGATAGATTCAAAGCCACACCTTATAGTTATGAGCTCTGCATGATAGTCTCTGAACCAGCACAGCTTATATCTTAGTTATTTGTCTCAAATGACATTCAGGCCTATTTACATCCCCCCCCCCCCAAGTGTGCAGGGGGTGATTTTAATTGTTGAGTTATGTCAGTTATATAATCTGAGTTTAGCATAGGCTTAATTTTGGCTTGTCATTGTGATACAGATCATTCCCATCATGGTAGCCAAATTCAGACTGACTGTCAAATAAAGGCCAAAAATATAAGTTACTGCCATACATTATTCTGATTCTTTTTATTTTGTCAAGTTCACATGCCCGTAAGTTGTCAGGTACTTGAGTAAATACATTATTTTCTTTGTTACTGATTACAGTGGAAATAGAAGCCTTAGTGCAGCAGACACATTCAAAAGTGCCTCAGATAGACATGAGTTGGAAGACCATCCACCATATTTGCCTCCTCCCCCTATCATAGAGTCCACTCTGCCTCCTCCTCCACCTCCACCTCTTTCAGAAGACTTTAGTTTTACAAGGGACAGCAGAGGGTCTACACCACAGCATACACTGACCATTGGGATCAGCAGCAATATCAGCACAATATCCAACTCCAGGTCCTCCGAGTCGGAAGATGATAACAAGAAAAAGGTCAAGGTCAGTATTTGATCTTGGGGTAAAGATTGTGAAGAGTCTCAAGTAGTGTCCACAATGAACTTTCAGAACTGGATGGACTTGAGTCAAAGAGATTTTAATAAGTTGCAAATCCACTCAGAAAAAAATTGCTGTGTTGGAGCCACCAGGCATGTTTTAGTTGAAAGACTGTTACCTTAAATAATGCAGTACATTTGGGTTGCAAGCTCTGTTTGGGTTGCAAGGTCTGTATTTTAGCTGTACATACTAGTTGTAGCTTGAATGAACATAGTAACAAGTAAAACTGCAATTGAATGTGAGTAAGCAGTGCCTGGTAAAATCATAGCACAACAACACTGGCAATCATTGCAACTGTTTACAAATAATATAGTCTATTTTAGGGTATACACATGACTAACCTCAAGATATAAAATGAAACATTAAACTTACATTCCAACCAGTTACAAAGAGTGAAAACAAGAGTGCTAAAAATAGACTCGTATCCTTTATTTTATCACTAAGTATTAAAACAGAATTAAAGTTATTCATTTCAAAGGTTAAAAATCAGTAATTTGTTAAATGATTATTTCATATTTTAAATGGATGTTGGACAAGGCAGTATCTCGGTACTTTGATTGTATCAAACTGTTTAAAGTCAGCTCTCCTATATCCTGCATGAAAATGTGACAGCAATCACTTAAGTATCATGTTCTGGTGACTTATGTTATTATGATAATGACTGATTTTATCAGCCAATCAGATGAAGTCTTATATTTTCGTGTTTGGTAGACTGAATAGTAAGGCTGAAAAGCATCAATGTGTGCCAAACACTTTGATTCACTTGAAGATTTCTTAAAGCTGCATTTACATTGGTTAATTCGGAGGTCACCAGAACATGACCCCTAAGCATTAGATTTTATGCCAGCCAATCAGAAAAAGCATTTCTTTTGTAAATCTACTTTTGATTATTTAAAAGTTAAAACCTGATCTTCAAATCTAGCTCAAAGTTGTAAGATTTTCAGGTCAGATTTCATTTCTCATTTTTTGGTAATAATTCCCAAAGAACATGATTTATGATGAGTTACTTCCAAATATTGGATATTTTTTCATGTAAACTTGTGATCTTCACATAGGAATATCAGGGTTTTGGTATATTATTTAAATTTCAGTCTTTATAAATGTAATCTTCTTGATATGTTGATTTCTGCTGTATTAGATTAATACTTATCTTATTTTTAACACTACACATTTTAACCATAATGATGGAGGATATGGAATACAAATGGAGACATTTCTTTAACTAATGGGTACTGTGAACAAGACTTGAGTGACATTTAAATCAAGGGCTTAATCATTGATTTTCCTTTCACAGAGATATCCAGTAGACCGAGCCTATTTTATTGCAAAAGAGCTTCTAATGACTGAAAGGACATACAGGAAGGATCTAGAGGTCATCACCAAGGTAACCATGCTCAGTAGGAATTAATATCTTGTTTTCAGTGCTTTCTTCTTCAATTTTTCATTGATAAAAAGTTTGGGTATCAATAGTTACAGGTAATAGTACCAGTTTAGTTTTCAGCAAAACCTTTAGTAAAAATTTCAATGTACAAAAATAAGGTTAAATAAATAAGGTAAAAAAAAATTGGTGATTTTTATGGAATGAAGATGTATGAAAAAAAGATATTAACAAACATCATGGTGATAGGGTACCTAAATGAAAGAACATAATTTTGACCAAAGTACTGACTCCATTGATGCAAGATGCAGCCCCCAAACCTACCCTAACATAATTTTCAGTAGTCATTGCCACTCATGTCTGTTAGCTTTCTCTCTGGAACTCCAACATTTATAGCTTTCACCGGTGATTATAGTCGTGGTTTCTTTGGAAAATGAAACTTTATTCAAATATATTTCAACTTAGAAATGTCTCTTTTCAATACACTACTTCATATTTTTTCTGATAATAGCATATACCAGTATCATTCGTTTCATGTCAAACTCAATATTTCTTTAAGCTATAAACATGTAGTCTGTTCTGAACTACATTCATTGATGCTTTTTCAAATTCATATTGGTTGTAATAATCTGTAATCAGTCCCAACTATATTTTGCTTCATCACTCAGAAAGTTCAGATCTTCCTGAATATCAATTAGATTTCTCTGTTCATGGTGTATGCTGTTTTCTTTTTCTTTAGATTTACACACACACCATACAGTTATAAAAATGTGAATATGCCATCCATTGTTATGCTGTGACATTTAATATCTTTCAATTGCAGGCCACTCCCTTTTAACTGGTACATTAGTAAAGGGATATACAATATACAGGCACAAAACATTTGTGCTTTTGATATTTTATGAAACTTTGTGGTCGATGTATTGTCATACACTACACTAAAGTCCCGAGCTGAAAGGTCAAGGTCATTAGTAGGGAAAGGTTAAAATATGGGTGTTTCATTTGCTATTTGTTATACTATTTTTTTGGATTATAATGTTGTGGAGCTGACAAGACATGGTATTCTGAAGAATTCTTAATGGAAAATTTTGTGCTCAAATTTGCCAATGCCATGTTTGAACATATCTCAGTATCAGCTGACCTTGCTTGTATAAGTAAGTCCATTACTCCCATAAACATCATTGCCATGTTTGAACATAGCAGGGTACAAGGTGACCTTCTATGGGTCAGCATGTTAATGGAAAACGTGACAAAAAAGATCAGTCTACAGATTTCAACTAACTGGAGTACATATTGATACAGTTATTGGAATAATTTCATGCAACATATATATCTTTGAAATTAAAAGAATATGGTATGCTGGGGGTGTTGGAATGGTTATATTTACATTTTCTTGTTTATTATGTTTTGACTTTTGCTTAAGTATGGTATTATTTATCAAAGAGCATAAAAATGGACTCACCTGCTTTCAAACAAAAGCAAATGAACCACACTCATTTAAAATAAAAGTCCTTTTATTTGATAATTTATCTCAAAGTGTCTTAGAAAATTTTTGATGAAATTATACCTATAGTTTTATCCATTTTTGAGCTTGGCAATTTTCAAATCCACTGAATTACAATAAATGTTAATATTTATTATTATTTACTCACAAGCATTATCTAATACAGTACACAAAAAAAAAAGCAAACTTCGGACAACATATTATATTACTGTTCAATGCTTTTAGAGAAGGGCCATCCAGTGTGCACAAGTTAAAAATAGACTATCGTGTAGATAAAATGTTTTGCAGTCCTTTTCATTGTTGGGTCTTTTTTTTAATACAATCATGTGATAACTTTCACTACAATCATGTGATAACTTTCACTACAATCAGTTTATAACTTTCTTTTACACATTATATTTCATAAATTTGAGAAAATGATTTCTCGTGTACAAAGAAAGATAGAAATTGTAATGGCATGAGTTTTTTGTTTATTAGTGTTTATTATCATTGTATTTTCAGTGCATTCCATTTCGTTTTATTCCAGTGGTTTCGACTGGCAGTTTCAACTGATGATAGTGTGCCAGATTATTTGGAGAACCTGTTCAAAACTATCGATCCTATCTATGAATTTCACTGTGGCTTTCTTAAAGAAGTGGAGCAAAGGCTGTCTATGTGGTACGACTTACTTAAGGATACAATCTTTTCACTCATTAAAACAGTGACACATCTTGATAGTCTAATGTTTCTAACCACACATACATGATGATATAAAATTTGAATGCAATTTTGTTGAATTTTTTTAATCAGTGTTTAGAATGTTTTTGTGGACAAAATCGGGTTGGTTCAAATTATCATTAAGCAGTGATTATTTCTGAAACAAACCAGAAACAGAAAACATTAGAATGTACGGAACAGATTATCAGGAACTTGTATAATCTACATTGTCTCAAAATATAGCGATATCTTCTTTACTAACAATGTAACACAATTGTAGCATGCTTTATTATTGCATGAATTTGTGTATAACACAACTGTAGCATGCTTTATTATTACATGAATTTGTATGTAACACAACTGTAGCATGCTTTGTTATTACATGAATTTGTATATAACACAACTGTAGCATGCTTTATTATTACATGAATTTGTATGTAACACAACTGTAGCATGCTTTGTTATTACACGAATTTGTATATAACACAACTGTAGCATGCTTTATTATTACATGAATTTGTATGTAACACAACTGTAGCATGCTTTATTATTACATGAATTTGTCATAGGAAAAAATGGACTGCCTTGCTGAGAGGTGAGAGGGTCTTGTTAAGAGTTGGCAGGTCTGCTAATATAATCAAACATTCTGCTTCTGGGGCTCAGCAGTGAAGCAAAGTTTTTTTTGTAAAATGAATGTGTCAGTGAATACTGGGTTATTTTCTTTTTACTCCATTCTTTAGAGCATGATTTGTCATTTTTTTTTAAGGAACTCTACAGTTGAATGGTTTACTCCCAAACTGGGTTTCGGCAACTTACATGTACATACACCTGTTGAATCCTCGTTACAAAAGCAATACTAGTTCAATACCTTGGACCTTTTTCAGCTTTAATACATGTAATATTCAAGCCTAATGCAATGTTTCATTTTGGAAACTCGCAGTGTTTGAATTATGCGTTTTACTATTGGTTAGAAATCAGACCCTTTGGACACATCCAGTAAATATGTTGTTGAAAGAAATGCACATTTCATAAATTTTTATGAATGTTTTAGTAAGAAAATAAATATATTTGAATGAATCAAGCAAAAGGTTTTTTTATAATTATAGAAATTATGCTTCATTTTGCACAGATTTAATAAAATTACTGTTATGGATAAAACAGATTCAGCTGGTGAGTACATGTACACAACTACACATACAGTTGTACCTCGGGTTACGAACTTAATTCGTTCCAGAACTCAGTTCGTAATCCGAAACGTTCGTAACCCGAAACATTGAAATCAATGAAATAGAGACAATCCGTTTCAAGATGAAAGAATCGTTCTTTTTTATTAACATCTGGTCATTTACCTGACAAAACTAAAAGAATATGTTTACTTCACGTATTAAATAAAGAGAAAGAAAACAACCAAATAATTAAATGTAAAAAAAAAAAAAAGATTTAGTCCATCTTTCTTATCAAGAAAACGATCATGGGAAATTTGTCACTTTGTTTGCTTTTCTGAATCATTAGTTTCAGGAGTTTCTTGTAGCTGTTTCTTGGTAGTCAACTGGGAATCTTTCTGCACCAAGAAACAATCAAAGGAAATTTGTCGCTTCCTTTGCTGGAGAATTTTTCTGAAGTGGGCCATCACGTTATCATTCATCAGGTTTACTGCCCTGTTAGCAACAAGTTTGTTTGGATGATGGTTCACAATGAAGTCTTCGACGTCTGCCCACTTGCTGCAAATTTCTTTAATCCTGGCAGTTGAAATGGTCACTGGCTCCTCATCATCGGACAACTGCTACTTTTACTGCTGTGTAGTAAGGCCAATGAAAGCGAGGCTGCGCACGCATGCAAAACTAGGCTACTAGGCTAGCGCTAAGCGATGTTAGTACTGCGTGGCCTTCGTTTGTACTGTACGCGATCGTTTGTCTCCAACATTAAACCTTGCTCTCTCTCTCTCTCGCCTTTGTTCGTAACCCGAGGCACTGTTTGTTATCCGAGACAACAAAAATTTGAAGTTGTTGTTCGTAACCCGAATGGTTCGTGACCTCAGGCGTTCGTACCCGAGGTACCACTGTATAAATAAATATTAAAATTAAATATTAAAAATAAATATTAAACAGCAACTGTTTTAAGTACTCATTTAATATGGAACAAGTTGATCTTTATTATGCGTTGATTGGGGACTGTAATTGTCAGTGAAGAATGTATATTTGCACCTGCTTTTATTCCCTCCCCTTTTTTTTGCATGCATCAATAATTTTCGTAAGCTAACTGACTTGATTGGTTATATCACAGTTCAGTACATAACACAGTCATGTTTTATGTTTGTTGGACTCAAACCATCTTGTGATATGATAGTGGGTCCACACGACAGCAACAACTTGTAATCACTTAAGGCAAATGATAAAATATTCAGCATGTTCTTAAAAATTAATAACATTGAATAAGGTATTTGTCTTGTATTTTTTTTTGTTTTTTCACATTTTTCAGGTATGCCACATTATCTAACCTAAAATTCACTAACCCTTTCTATTTTGCCCATATCTCTATCTTATTTGTTATATTATAGCAGTGTATTTCTGACTTCAGTGCCAGTTAAATACTATCTGATACAGTTACAATATTGTATACAGAATTTTCTTGAAAAATATTGTTATCAAATTTGGCATTTATCACTTTATTTCTTTCATTCTTATCTTGGGATCTTCCAGGTAAAGATATTTGCTAATGAGGAGAAAGGTCTTGAACTCTTTGCTTAATGATTTGTATTTCTTGATGACCTGTTTTTCTCTTGTAATGATGATAATACTGTTTTAAAAAAAACACTATTTGAAACAATCTAATTATAGAAAAGAAATAGCTGACATAATTGAACACATGTGAAGATGACCTGATTAAATTTGTGCACACCATTTAATTAAATTTTCAAGAGTTTTTTGGAGGAAGGATTGGGTTTTTTTTTAATTCTAGTTGGTAGGTTTTCTCCTGCAGTTGGAGCATGTATATTTTATTGTAGTTTTTTCTTCCAGGGAGGGCAAGTCTAACGCCCACTTGAATGGGGATTACCAGAAAATAGGTGATATCATGGTCAGCAGTTTCCTTAGGGTTCTTGAGGTAAGAAATTTGTATGATTTTGAAAGGAATTAATTTTTACTGATTAACATTTAATACAAATACATTAACATTTAATACAAATACATTAACATTTAATACAAATACATTTAATACAAATACATTAACATTTAATACAAATACATTAACATTTAATACAAATACATTAACATTTAATACAAATACATTAACATTTAATACAAATACATTAATATTTAATACAAATACATTAACATTTAATACAAATACATTAAAAACTATTCAGTACCAAGGCAATAAGAGTAAGAAGTTCCTTTCCCAAAGACATGCCACTACAGAAGACGTGGACTTGTCTGATTAGGAATTTAACCTGCAATCCACTAATTGTAATTTCTCAATATATTGTGATTAAACTTGGTATGTAGGTCTATTGTATCCAGGTCACAGGCCACTTTTATTATGGGAGATGCATGTTGCTTGATCAGGCATCTGCATTGTATAATTTTCTGCCACCTTCAAGGTTGTAGAATGAAAATTCAGATAAAAATTTGAACAACCTGGTTATGTTATCAAGATTGCAAAGGGTTTAATAATGAGAAGCATCAGGGAAAATAACAAGAAAGGGTTTATTATAACTTATGGAATATAAATTCGATAAACATACTTTTCACAAACTTGACAGTAATTATTCATTTATTTTATTCATTTATTTCCAGCATTATATGAATTACTTTGAAAGACAAGAAGATATTCTTTTGGAGTTGGAGCAAGCCCTTAAGGACGACAAAGATTTTGAACAAATCTACAAGGATTTTGAAACCAAGAAAGTTTGCTATCTGCCATTGAACACCTTCCTTCTCAAACCCTGCCAGCGGCTATTGCATCTCAAGCTATTATTGGAAAGTAAGGATTGCTTTCATTTCCCAGAGAAAATATGTAAACTGAAGAATACAACAGATTCAGAAACTACTTACATTGTTGCATAAAATAGCAGCCATTTTAATATTTATTTTAAAAATGTAGGATTTATTTTTATTCATCAACCACTCTAGTGTGGGAGATCACAGGTTCAAACCCCAGCTGAGTCACTTGGTGCTCAGCATTAAGAGGTTAGTGTTAGGATTTCTCATCCAGGTGTCAGGATAATGTAACTCAGTGGACATGATGCTACATGTCTTCGGCTTGATGCCCCAATGCTAGACATCACTATAAACTGCCACACTTGGACATTTAATCAATATGACTTAAATTGTTAAAAATCCAAAACACACACACACACACACACACACTTCTATTGATCAGTGTCTTAAATCAAAGGCACATCTTTCACAACAAAATGTGTTCATGCATGACTCATTTTTAAAATTGTTAATGAAAATATTTTAAACTATTGCAAAAATGTGTTCATAAATATTGGTGTTTTGCTAAAGTTTTTTTTTTGTTGTACATACTGACTTAAGTCTGTTTTATTCAAGAGAAGACTGAAAAACTTTGTTATGGATTATGTGCTTGCTTTTAAAAAGACATAGCGAAATGGTGAATTACAAAAATCTGGAAACAGTAGGATGCCTACACAATACAGATTAAAGTTGACAAAAATATTTTTCACAAAATACTCCAAAAAAAAATAGTACCCATGGTAATACATGATTGCACAGTGTAGTTTAATTTTGTGAAACTGAGAGAGACTTGCATCTAATACAAACAGCATAGACTCTGTCTGATATTTTTGTACACTATTCAGCAGTAGATCTGGGTTCGTACGGTTTACACCTGGATGGTTTTAATGGTACTTGCTAATTACATTGCTGAGGCAGGTATTTTACCCACAATCCTTGGTAGACAAATCTTACACATTGCCTGCTGAGCTTCTGCAATGTTCTTTTGTAAAAACATATAAATATTATTATCTTAATAATATATTGATTAAAGTGGAATCCTATGTCTAATTTTCATTCTTTTTTCTTTTCTTTTTTCAGGAATAACTAAACACTATGCACCAACTCACCCAGACTATAATGACTGCAAGTGTAAGTTGTAGAATCTAATACAGGGCTTTTATCTGTCTAATAATCCTGTTGTCATATTTCCATTGCTATTGAAGAAAGAAAACATTTTAAATTTATTTAAAACACTCCAAAACTAATCTACCAAACCAGGTTACTTAATCTTTGCATTTAGCAAAGATAAAGAGAAGTAGAGTTGTCAGATCAATAGAAAACAATTGTTGCTCCAAATAAAGCACCTCAGTATTACATGGTCTTTGATATAATACAAACCCTGATATAACACAGACCCTGATATAATACAAACCCTGATATAACACAGACCCTGATATAATACAAACCCTGATATAACACAGACCCTAATATAATACAAACCCTTATATAATACAAACCCTGATATAACACAGACCCAGATATAATACAAACCCTGATATAACACAGACCCTGATATAACATGGTCCTGATATAATACAAACCCTGATATAACACAGACCCTGATATAATACAAACCCTGATATAATATGCTCCTGATATAATACAAACCCTGATATAACATGGTCATGATATAATACAAACCCTGATATAATACAAACCCTGATATAACACAGACCCTGATATAATACAAACCCTGATATAACACAGACCCTGATATAATACAAACCCTGATATAATATGCTCCTGATATAACACAAACCCTGATATAACATGGTCATGATATAATACAAACCCTGATATAATACAAAACCTGATATAACACAGACCCTGATATAAAATGGTCCTGATATAATACAAACCCTGATGTATTACAGTCTCTGATATAATTCAAACCCTGATGTATTACAGTCTCTGATATAATACAAACCATGAGATAACAGGGTCCCTGACAACCTTGATACAACATGAACCCTAATATAATGTACATCCCGATATAACATACGTTCATTAATCTGTATATATTTTCCACATAATGTACACGTTGTAAGACAGCCTTGCATATCACATTAAAATTATTTTTAAAAACTGAAGTGTTTCAAATTGTCTTGAAAAAAATTGTGAGTTTTAATTTGCTTCCTCTTGGAAAAAACCTAAGAAGTCAGAAAATAATTTTTATTTTAAGTATTAAATATGTTTTTATTAATTATTTTTGCAGCATGTTTATCCAAGCTTTCAGACTTGACACAAACATTCAGGGACCAAAGAAAAAGTTTGGTAAGTATATATGAAGTAACAAAAATGTGTTATATCAATTGTGATTGTGGTGAATGGCATCCATTTATAATGGAATTCCATTTTGCGTCTGTAAAGTCAGAAATGTCTACTTGACCACATACAGGCAAGTCTATTATTTACACTACACATACAGTCAAGTCTATTATTTACATTACACATACAGTCAACTCTATTATTTACACTACACATACAGTCAGCTCTATTATTTACACTACACATACAGTCAACTCTATTATTTACACTACACATAGTCAAGTCTATTATTACCCTACACATACAGTCAACTCTATTATTTACACTACATATACAGTCAACTCTATTATTTACACTACACATACAGTCAACTCTATTATTTACACTACACATACAGTCAACTCTATTATTTACACTACACATACAGTCAACTCTATTATTTACACTACACATAGTCAAGTCTATTATTACCCTACACATACAGTCAACTCTATTATTTACACTACACATACAGTCAACTCTATTATTTACACTACACATACAGTCAACTCTATTATTTACACTACACATACAGTCAACTCTATTATTTACACTACACATACAGTCAACTCTATTATTTACACTATACATAGTCAAGTCTATTATTACCCTACACATACAGTCAACTCTATTATTTACAATACACATACAGTCAACCCTATTATTTACACTACACATGCAGTCAAGTCTATTATTACCCTACACATGCAGTCAACTCTATTATTTACACTACACATACAGTCAACTCTATTATTTACACCACACATACAGTCAACTCTATTATTTACACTACACATACAGTCAACTCTATTATTTACACTACACATACAGTCAGCTCTATTATTTACACTACACATACAGTCAACTCTATTATTTACACTACACATAGTCAAGTCTATCCCTACACATACAGTCAACTCTATTATTTACACTACACATACAGTCAACTCTATTATTTACACTACACATACAGTCAACTCTATTATTACACTACACATACAGTCAAGTCTATTATTTACACTACACATACAGTCAACTCTATTATTTACACTACACATAGTCAAGTCTATTATTACCCTACACATACAGTCAACTCTATTATTTACACTACACATACAGTCAACTCTATTATTTACACTACACATACAGTCAACTCTATTATTTACACTACACATACAGTCAACTCTATTATTTACACTACACATAGTCAAGTCTATTATTACCCTACACATACAGTCAACTCTATTATTTACACTACACATACAGTCAACTCTATTATTTACACTACACATAGTCAAGTCTATTATTACCATACACATACAGTCAACTCTATTATTTACACTACACATACAGTCAACTCTATTATTTACACTACACATGCAGTCAAATCTATTATTACCCTACACATGCAGTCAACTCTATTATTTACACTACACATACAGTCAACTCTATTATTTACACTACACATACATTCAACTCTATTATTTACACTACACATACAGTCAACTCTATTATTTACACTACACATACAGTCAACTCTATTATTTACACTACACATACAGTCAAGTCTATTATTACCCTACACATACAGTCAACTCTATTATTTACACTACACGTACAGTCAAGTCTATTATTTACACTACACATACAGTCAAGTCTATTATTTACACGACACATACAGTCAAGTCTATTATTTACACTACATGTACAGGCAAGTCTATTAGACAAGTCTATTATTTACACTACACATACAGTCAAGTCTATTATTTACACATACAGGCAAGTCTATTATTTACACTATGCATGCAGTCAAGTCTATTATTTACACTGCATACAGTCAAGTCTATTATTTACACTACACATACAGTCAAGTATTTGATTTACACATACAGGCAAGTCTATTATTTACACTATGCATACAGTCAAGTCTATTGTTTACACTATACATACAGTCAAGTCTATTATTTACACTACACATACAGTCAAGTCTATTATATACACTACACATACAGTCAAGTCTTTGATTTACATGGGCATCTAAAAAGGTTTTTGGGTAGATTCATCACTTAGAGTGGATTTGAATGTAATTGAAAGCTTTGTTTGTTTGTTCAAGTCAGAAGCTATACTTTAAATTTGGTAAGACATTTTTTGCCATGAATTTTCTTACTGCAGTGATGGTAGCATTGTCAGTAGTTAGGATTTTAAATAGTCACAAAGCTAAGACAATTCAATATGTGACATAAACACTTGCTTCTTTTACTTTGAGCTCAAGATAACATAAAACATGCATTAAGGTTTTAAGTAGAGTTGTTTCACATGCTTATCTTTCCTCAACTCCTTGATATATTCTCATCATGCCTGGCAAAAATCGATATGAAGCTAAACTAAATTCACTTTATTACATGCTGGTCAGGACATTCCTGTTAATCTGTGGTCAAGGTCACAGTTATAGAAGATTTTGCATTAAGACTTATTTTTTAAAAATTCAGTTTGCTGATATTTCTGAAACCTTATGTTGGATTTTCTTCATACTTAAGATGATTTATTATGAAGCTAGGACATTTCATCCAGTGTCATATACCCTTGACCCTTTGATCTTTGGGTAAAGGTCACAGGAATAGAAAATAAGTACTAAAGTTTTGCTTAACTTGCTTTCATTTGCTTCTAATTCCTAAATTCGTTTGATGCATTTTATTCATATTCGATGACTTGTCATCAATGTAGGGCAATTCAATCTGTGATTTGCACACTTGCCATTTCACTTTAGGCTTGAGGTAACAATTGGAGAAAATTTGCATTATTGTTCTGGGGATGGTTGTTCATTTGTGTATATTTCCTAAACCCATTGATGTTTTTTTTTTCATAAATGAGATGAGTCATTATGAAACTTAAAATTGTTAATTTTTCCGATGTGAAATCTTGCCCCTTTGATTTTGTGTCAAGATTAGGCATAGAAAGGTTCATGAAAGTGGGTTACATTTTTGTCATTTCCTTAGGATTTTGTTTATAGTTTGTATTGATCATTTTGACACAGTGACGATCAAATCTCCCCTGTTGGGTCTAGGGTTAAAGCCTCACACTGATGTTATTATCATGCAGTCCCAGGGCTTCTTGTTGTTAAAGTTTCACACAGATGTTATTATCATGCAGTCCCAGGGCTTCTTGTTGTTAAAGTTTCACACAGGTGTTATTATCATGCAGTCCCAGGGCTTCTTGTTGTTAAAGTTTCACACAGATGTTATTATCATGCAGTCCCAGGGCTTCTTGTTGTTAAAGTTTCACACAGATGTTATTATCATGCAGTCCCAGGCTTTGTTGTTAAACTCTTGCACATATGTTATTATCATGCAGTCCCTGGCCTTCTTCTTGTTCAAATTTCATGCAAATATTATCATGCAGTCACAGGCCTTCTTATTGTTAAAGTTTCACATAGATGTTATTATCATGCAGTCACAGACCTTATTGCTGTTAAAGTCTGACACAGATGTTATTATCATGCAGTCACATGCCTTCTTGTTGTTAAAGTTTCACATAGATGTTATTATCATGCAGTCGCAGGCCTTATTGCTGTTAAAGTCTTGACACAGATGTTATTATCATGCAGTCACAGGCCTTCTAGTTGGAGAATTGATGATAATGTCCCAGATTCACCATAATGACTGAAATTTCAGATTTCAGTGATGCTTTACAAGATAAAAATAGAATCTGTGCTGGCAGTATGTTCTTTACTTGCTAACTGTTGTTATAATGATATGATCATATTTATATTTTGGGATAGGTGAAGTTAATAACACATTTTCTTTTTCATCGTTCAGTTGTCATGATTATTGCATCTTTACTACTACTAATTATTAGTAAGGAAGGATATATGCAATATTGTATGATTGCTGTATTCTATAATTACATGGTAGAATGTACTGTAAGTAACAAGACAATTCAGATAGGAAACCAGACCACCTTAGGCTGTTTTTCACTTATACTGTTATCATTCATGGCATGGCACAATTCAGATATGAAACCAGACCACATTAGGCTGCTTTTCACTTGCACTGTTATCATTCATGGCATGGCACAAGAGATCTCAAATCTAAAATGGCTTCATGATACATTTATAAGTTGGATCATTTGATTTTATTCATTTTTATGTCATATTTAATTTTTATGTCATTTTTAAGTAGCACTGCAACAGATATTACATTGAATTTATTGCAAACATTTTCAAAAAAATTTACGAAGTAAATTATTAGTATATAGCATTGTTTTTAAAGATGATTCGGCTGACGGATTGATTTATTGATTGATTTCAGGAAAATCTTCAGAAGCTGATAGAACTGCAAAGAGATTTAGTTGGCCTGGATACACTGGTGCATCCTGACAGGGTAAGACATAGTCTACAATCTAAGATAGCAGTATAGGACAAAAACAGTATATGATATATTGTTTTATCTTACAATCTAAGATAGCAGTATAGGACAAAAACAGTGTATGATATATTGTTACATCTTACAATCTAAGATAGTATAAAAACAGTATATGATATATTGTTACATCTTACAATCAAAGATAGCAGTATAAGACAAAAACAATATATGATATATTGTTACATCTTACAATCAAAGATAGCAGTATAGGACAAAAACAGTATATGATATATTGTTACATCTTACAATCAAAGAAAGCAATATAGGACAAAAACAGTATATGATATATTGTTACTTCTTACAATCAAAGATAGCAGTATAGGACAAAAACAGTATATGATATATTGTTACATCTTACAATCTAAGATAGCAGTATAGGACAAAAACAGTATATGATATATTGTTACATCTTACAATCAAAGATAGCAGTATAGGACAAAAACAGTGTATGATATATTGTTGCATCTTACAATCTAAGATAGCAGTATAGGACAAAAACAGTATATGATATATTGTTACATCTTACAATCTAAGATAGCAGTATTGGACAAAAACAGTATATGATATATTGTTGCATCTTACAATCAAAGATAGCAGTATAGGACAAAAACAGTGTATGATATATTGTTACATCTTACAATCTAAGATAGCAGTATAAAAACAGTATATGATATGTTGTTACATCTTACAATCAAAGATAGCAGTATAGGACAAAAACAGTATATGATATATTGTTACATCTTACAATCTAAGATAGCAGTATAGGACAAAAACAGTGTATGATATATTGTTACATCTTACTGAGAACTATGGACTACCTACAGTTAACTACCTTACTGAGAAGGTCTTGTTAGGATTGGCAGTTCTAGCTTATGGAGTACCTACAGTTAACTACCTTACTGAGAAGGTCTTGTTAGGATTGGCAGGTCGGACATATTGTATATGTTTACCCAGATTGTAAACCAAAATAACATTGTATACAAGTTTTTACCCTGATTGTAAACCAAAAAAACATATTGTATACAAGTTTTTACCCTGATTGGAAACCAAATAACATATTGTATACAAGTTTTACCCTGATTGGAAACCAAATAACATATTGTATACAAGTTTTACCCTGATTGGAAACCAAATAACATATTGTATACAAGTTTTACCCTGATTGGAAACTAGATAACATGTTTTAAACATTTGGTACCCTGATTGGAAACCAAATAACTTATTATATACAAGTTTTACCCTGACAGGTAACCAAATAGTATTTTGTATATAAGTTGTCATACCCTCATATTCTTCATACACCACCAGTCTGTCCACATTCAGATTAAGCCAACATTATTAAAAATAATTATTTAAAAAAAACTTTAATTGATTTCTTTTATAAAACACTGAAGAAAATTTGACTGACTTTTTACAGAATGAATCCTGACATGAAAGTCTTTCAAGTTTGTTCAAATGATCTTATTCTATCATAAAATATGGTCACCATTACTAAAACTAGACAAAGACTTTTTCTCAGAAACCACAGAACACAATTTGACCAATTTTAGAGGTAGTATCCAGGCACGAAGGCCTGATTTCTCAGAACCACAGAACACAATTTGACCAATTTTAGAGGTAGTATACAGGCACGAAGGCATTTAATTATTTCACAGAACTACAGAACACAATTTGACCAATTTTAAAGGTAGTATCCAGGCATGAAGGCCTTTTTTGTTATTTTTTGCAAATTATTCTAATCCAATTAGAAGTTTGGCCACAGTTACTAAAAATAGAAAAACCATCAATCAATTTCTCAGACATGGCTCATGAGAATTAAACTGAGCCTCATAGCGTGGAGGTTTACAGGTTTTTACAGCAATGCTGACTACATTAAATATGGTTGTGTTCCTAATAAGAATTGCAAATGGCATCTTTAATACTGTTAACAGAATTTGAATTTGACAGAAAGCAGTCTGGCATCATGGTCTATCAGTTTGGCACAAATGATTTTGATTTGTCATCAAAGATGGCTGATGTTGCTAAAGTAAGAAAGCTTTCAATGTTGGCAAGCATCTTTCTGACCCTGATTTCATGGACAACTGCCTTTGCATTTGGCTTTAAAGTTGATTTTACTCAGTCAAAAGCTGAATTGATTTTTTTGCAAGAAACAATCATTGCATCAAACCTTAACAGATTTGTTTTAAATATCTTTATGTTGGAAGTATTTTTTATGCTCTTTCATTCTTGGTCTTTCATTCTTTTTCAGGAATTTATCAGGGAAGGTTGTTTGCAGAAGTTCTCAAGAAAAGGGTATCAACAGAGAATGTTTTTTCTTGTACGTAAAAATCAGATGATTTTTTCCTTGTACATAAAATCAAACATGAACAAGTTTAACCCTAACAGTTTTATGTTGATTGTACTATTTCATATTTCATGTGTGATGACATGAATTTGTGATACTATTTATTCAGTGACATTAAGGGCTTCATATTTCATTTGTGATGACATGAATTTGTGATACTATTTATTCAGTGACATTTAGGGCTTCATATTTCATTTGTGATGACATGAATTTGTGATACTATTTATTCAGTGACATTAAGGGCTTCATATTTCATTTGTGATGACATGAATTTGTGATACTATTTATTCAGTGACATTTAGGGCTTCATATTTCATTTGTGATGACATGAATTTGTGATACTATTTATTCAGTGACATTTAGGGCTTCATATTTCATTTGTGATGACATGAATTTGTGATACTATTTATTCAGTGACATTAAGGGCTTCATATTTCATTTGTGATGACATGAATTTGTGATACTATTTATTCAGTGACATTTAGGGCTTCATATTTCATTTGTGATGACATGAATTTGTGATACTATTTATTCAGTGACATTAAGGGCTTCATATTTCATTTGTGATGACATGAATTTGTGATACTATTTATTCAGTGACATTAAGGGCTTCATATTTCATTTGTGATGACATGAATTTGTGATACTATTTATTCAGTGACATTTAGGGCTTCATATTTCATTTGTGATGACATGAATTTGTGATACTATTTATTCAGTGACATTTAGGGCTTCATATTTCATTTGTGATGACATGAATTTGTGATACTATTTATTCAGTGACATTTAGAGCTTCATATTTCATTTGTGATGACATGAATTTGTGATACTATTTATTCAACTGATATGGCTGTATAATACTACAAAGTGTCGTGTCTAGGTGTAACTGTGTGACATGATATTATTATAGGTCATCATGACACTATTGAATGTGAGAGATTTTTTTAAAAATAGATACGGCCCCCTTTGCTAAAAAGAGAAGAAAATATTTTTTTAAACATCTGAAATAGAAATTTTTGCAGAATTTGGTTAAAAATGTCAGAATGCATCCTGGCATGAAGACCTTTGAATTTTTAACTCTGTCAGCACTTGCTGGCAGTGAGATTTCTTGCATATGATTGACTGTGCTTGTGAACACACTGAAGGTCATATTTAGTTATCAACTTTTGATTGGGTTCATTATATGGCTTGTGAACACTGAAGCCATATTGTAGTTATCAACTTTTGATTGGGTTCATTATATGGCTTGTGAACACTGAAGCCATATTGTAGTTATCAACTTTTGATTGGGTTCATTATATGGCTTGTGAACACTGAAGGCCATATTTAGTTATCAATTTTTGATTCAGTATATAGCTTGTGAACACTCATGAGGTCACATTTTGTTATCACATTTTGATTGGATTCAGTATGTAGCTTGTGAACACTCATGAGGTCACATTTTGTTATCACATTTTGATTGGATTCAGTATGTAGCTTGTGAACACTCATGAGGTCACATTTTGTTATCACATTTTGATTGGATTCAGTATATAGCTTGTGAACACTCATGAGGTCACATTTTGTTATCACATTTTGATTGGATTCAGTATATAGCTTGTGAACACTCGTGAGGTCACATTTTGTTATCACATTTTGATTGGATTCAGTATGTAGCTTGTGAACACTCATGAGGTCACATTTTGTTATCACATTTTGATTGGATTCAGTATATAGCTTGTGAACACTCATGAGGTCACATTTTGTTATCACATTTTGATTGGATTCAGTATATAGCTTGTGAACACTCATGAGGTCACATTTTGTTATCACATTTTGATTGGATTCAGTATGTAGCTTCAACATCTCAGAGGAGTTATGAACGAAATCGAAATGTATCGATATTGTAGGTGATATTGCATCTAATAGGCTGAACTTGTGAATATTCTATAGGCCATATTTCTGATCAGATCAGAATCAGAATTGGTATTTAGACATTTATGACATTTAAGATCTTCGTGTAACTTATAGCATTTAATATCTTGGTGTTACTTATAGCATTTAATATCTTGGTGTAACTTGTAACATTTAAGGTCTTGGTGTAGCTTATAGCATTTAATATCTTGGTGTAACTTGTAATTATTTAAGATCTTGGTGTAGCTTATAGCATTTAATATCTTGGTGTAACTTATAATTTTCTATGATCTTTGTGTAGCTTATAACATTTAAGATATTGGTGTAACTTATAGCATTGAAAATCTTGGTGTTACTTATAGCATTTAATATCTTGGTGTAACTTATAACATTTAATATCTTGGTGTAACTTATAATTTTCTATGATCTTTGTGTAGCTTATAACATTTAAGATCTTGGTGTAGCTTATAGCATTTAATATCTTGGTGTAATTTATAAAATTTAAGATCTTGGTGTTACTTATAGCATTTAATATCTTGGTGTAACTTACAGCATTTAATATCTTGGTGTTACTTATAATTTTCTAAGATGTTGGTGTAGCTTATAGCATTTAATATCTTGGTGTAACTTATAATTATTTAAGATCTTGGTGTTACTTGTAGCATTTAATATCTTGGTGTAGCTTAATAGCATTTAATATCTCTGTGTTACTTATAGCATTTAAGATCTTGGTGTGTTTGCTTTTGAGCTACATGCATAAGCATTATTGAAGTCATGTTGCAGCTGATTGGCTGAGCTTGTGAACATATGAGAAACCATATTTCTGATCAGATTTGGGCTGTAAGCTTGCATCATTAAGATTTCAAATGAGTTATGTGTGTCTTCCACACATTAATGTGGATTTAGGCTAATCAGATGGTGGGAATCACACCTATAACTTTCTGTCATAAATCTAATGTCTTGACCACTGAACAACTGACACTGCCTTGAGTAGGAATCATAATGTGTGAAATTGCATTCACAGTCTGACATGTTGACTTCTTGGGTGAGCCATATAAGGCCTACTTGGGCCTCGTGTTTCTTAGTATTGCATGATTTCTTTCAGAGATTGTTAGAAACGTGTTTTCACTGGTTAGCATGGAATCATATGAGTTGCAATAAATCACCACATGACACCATAGTGACAAACATAACTGCATAATACAATCATATGAGTTACAATTAATCACCACATGACACCATAGTGACACAAACATAACTGCATAATACAATCATATGAGTTACAATTAATCACCACATGACACCATAGTGACACAAACATAACTGCATAATACAGTCATATGAGTTGCAATAAATCACCACATGACACCATAGTGACACAAACATAACTGCATAAGACAATCATGTGAGTTGCAATAAATCACCACATGACACCATAGTGACACAAACATAACTGCATATTACAATCAAGTGGCATCAAATGACAAAAGTGACATTTTCACTATTATTCCAAAGCATGTGTATGCACTGAATCATGTAATAAAAGAATTAAAAACCGGGTTTTTTTAAAATGAAGTTGACCACTGCCTTAACTGGGTAAATATGCATTTTTCTGGTACATTAAACTTAATATTCATGGAAACAAAAGTTTAGTATTTGTATAATAGTTGATGCCATGTTAGCATACTGTATTGTTTGAGATGAAGGTAACTGGGGATCCATGTAGGAACCTCATGAATGGGGATCAGTTAACTTTCACGTTAAAAAGAATACTTTCCCCCTCATAGCCTTACACAATTCGTCAGGTGTTATATTGAAATTTTATATAAAAGGTTAACATTTACATTCTGTATTTGCATTTTGCCTTACTTAAATAACCCAGAAAGATTTCCAGTGATGTTGATATTTAGTTATTTCATTTGGTCTTGTTTATTTTATCCAAATTCATTTCTTTGAGATTTACATTGGTTTGTTGCAGTTAAAATAAACGGCTATTTTTAAGTATAAAAAATCAGAACAGTATTTTTTATTATTTAGATTACTCGTAACAATTTTGGTGGAGAATTATTATGCTGGATGAAGAGCACTAGAATTTATGGTAATTTGTCATTTTTCTTTCAGTTTTCCGATATGCTAGTCTATACAAGTAGAACTGCCACACCCTTGTTGCAGTTTAAGGTTCATGGGCAGCTTCCACTGCGTGGAATGATTGTGAGTGACCTCCCTTGTTTTGTCATTTTTTTTTTAACTAGTCACACATTACGAAACTTTTAAACTGATGAATAAAAAAAATACAATTGGAAAATAGCAGTTTTGAACTTAAGCATATCAATTTTTCCAAAGGATTTGGAGTTAATTTCCATATACAGAATCTATTTTCTCCAAATCATACTAGAAGATATTAATTTCACATTGTAGCTAACTCGGACTTAGAACATTGACCACCCTTATTAGAAGCAGAGCACTGTTGTGATATATAGTTCAACAAATTTCATCATATATTTTTGTCGATGTTTTCTAAAAATTCTCTGAAGTTCTGTATGTACCTTGTGATGTTTTGAAATAATGAATATCACATGTATAAAATGACTTCTTTATTTTTTAGATGTCATGTTAACTAAGCAATATGATAACAATTGATACCATGTACAGTAATGCTTTTTGCTTGCTTTACATAACATAGTATATTTCTATATACCTACAGGTGGAGGAATCAGACCATGCAAAGATGGCAGTTGCCAATAGTTTTGCTATATATGGAGGCAATAAATGTATTCTTGTGGCAGCAAGGTAAAGGAATTTAACACTTTAGATTAATACTGCTAGTGTGTTCTTGTGGCAGCAAGGTAAAGGAATTTAACACTTTAGATTAATACTGCTAGTGTGTTCTTGTGGCAACATAGTAAAGAAATAAAACAGATTAATACTGCTTGTGTTTTCTTGTGGCAGCAAGGTAAAGGAAATAGACACTATATAGGGGCCCTGAGTGGCTGAGTGGTCTAAAGCGCTGTCCATTATGGACCACTGCCATCTCACCTCTGTCTGCATGTGTTCGAGTTTAAGGTTTTGCAAATTTTAGTTATGCGAGAAAGTTTGCCAGTAGGTTCCTGTGGGTCGGTGGTTCTTTCTGGGGTTTGTCCGGTTTCTTCCTCCACCATTAATACTGACCGCCATGTATAGCCTATATTGTGCTGAAAAATGGCCTTAAGCCATAAAAAAAACAAAAAAACAGACACTATATATTAATACTGCTAGTGTGTTCTTGTGGCAGCAAAGTAAAGGAATTGAACACTATAGATTAATACTGCTAGTGTGTTCTTGTGGCAGCAAAGTAAAGGAATTGAACACTATAGATTAATACTGCTAGTGTGTTCTTGTGGCAGCAAGGTAAAGGAATTGAACACTATAGATTAATACTGCTAGTGTGTTCTTGTGGCAGCAAGGTAAAGGAATTAGACACTATAGATTAATACTGTTAGTGTGTTCTTGTGGCAGCAAGGTAAAGGAATTGAACACTATAGATTAATACTGTTAGTGTGTTCTTGTGGCAGCAAGGTAAAGGAATTAGACACTATAGATTAATACTGTTAGTGTGTTCTTGTGGCAGCAAGGTAAAGGAATTAGACACTATAGATTAATACTGTTAGTGTGTTCTTGTGGCAGCAAGGTAAAGGAATTGAACACTATAGATTAATACTGTTAGTGTGTTCTTGTGGCAGCAAGGTAAAGGAATTAGACACTATAGATTAATACTGTTAGTGTGTTCTTGTGGCAGCAAGGTAAAGGAATTGAACACTATAGATTAATACTGTTAGTGTGTTCTTGTGGCAGCAAGGTAAAGGAATTGAACACTATAGATTAATACTGTTAGTGTGTTCTTGTGGTAGCAAGGTAAAGGAATACAACTATTTTTGTTGTTCTTGTGAATTGTACTAACAATGTGTAGCAAGTACTCAGAATTCTTCAGATACTGATATTGTGTGATCTCTAAAGTGGATTGAACCTGAAAGCAAATCTCTTTATCGGTAACCACTTAGCAAATGCTAACCTTTGCTTATCTAAATTCACTCATCAATCTGAGCATAGATTCCAAGCCATTTAGTTTTTCCTTTAAATGCCTGTAGTTCTAAACAAAGTTAGATGAGAATTTTCATTTAGTTATTGAGTCCTTTTTCTTAAAAGCAGTTGAAAATATACTGTATGCTCATTACATTACTTTCTGTGTTATTATCTATTTAAAAAATATCTACAATATCAAAAAATGTTTGCATGTTACAGGTACTACTGTATTTACTCACCTATAAGTCAGTCCATTTCAGACCCATATATCGAATCCCATAATGCATTGGGAGATCTGGGTCTATGCAGTTTGTTACAAGTATTCAGTAGAATAGACTATAAATAGACCCTGATCTGCCTGCACATTATGCAACAGCACATCAGAGTCTATATAGTTTAAAGTTGAGGTAGTTGTTTTTAGTATTCGCTTAAAGTTTCTGTGTTGAAAAAGTATGAGTGACATGATTTTGTTTACATACTGAAACTTAAATCGCTTATAAATAGTTTTGTCAGTTTTACAATTTTGCCAATAATTAGTCACTTTGATTTGGCACATTTTGGCATGCCAAAATCTTGACTGTAAATTTGACTATACAGTACTCTTAATACTTTGATAAGTAACTATTGTTGTTTTTCCTTTGTGTACTGAGATGTGTATCCCACAGTCCAGTCAGTCCTTTGACAAGTCCCTCACATTGCTGTTAGTATCTTTATAAATACTATACAATCCTGTCAGTACCTTGAAAAGTCCCTCTCATTGCTCTTAGTGTCTTGGTAAGTACTATACAGTACTTTGATAAATCCTTAAAATTGCTATTAGTGTATTCATAAGTACCATACAGTACTGTCATTACTTTGATTTTTTTTTTTTGTTTGTTACAGTTCACAAGAGGAGAAAGACAAGTGGATAGAAGATCTCAATGAAGCAATTCAGTCGTCCAAGAACAGAAATGATGACAAACTACGATATGCTAGTCTGAAGTCCAGTACTAGTAAGCATTAACTTACCTGTAAAACATAGGGGAGACTAGGTATTAGTGTCAACACAGATATGCTGTCTTACCTGTACAACATTGTGGAGACTAGGTCCTAATGTCAGCACATCAATGCTGTCTTAGCTGTAAAACATGGTGGGAGACCAGATGTCACTTTGTCACAGCATTATTGTAATTGTTGGCACTGTATTGTTTATGTTGTTTAATGCCCTATGTTTCTTTTGCAGGTAGCCTCATTGCTCTGACACATTTGCAATTATATCTATTAAGATTCATAAGTGAGATTTCTTGGAGAACATACTCACCTTCAATGTTGAGGTGTGTCCATGAGCAAGGCACTTTACTTCCTTACGTTGCTGTTCCATAAACATCAAACCAAACCATTGTACCATAAACATCAAACCAAACCATTGTACCATAAACATCAAAGCAAACCATTGTACCATAAACAAAATAAAACCATTGTACCATAAACATCAAACCAAACCATTGTACCATAAACACGAACCAAACCATTGTACCATAAACATCAAACCAAACCATTGGTTTCCACAACATTCCACTAAGTGGCTCTGTTGTATTTCAACCAGATTTGGCATGCAGTTTCATATTGACAAGACCTTGAATTTAATTGACAGCATTCCATATCATTTACAGGAGTTATGTCCCCTGATTGTCGATCCTCGTGACTATTTTTGTCAACACAACTTTATAAAGGACTAATGCATTTAAGTCAAAAGTTTATATGCATCTTTATTTTGATGAACTTTTCAGTGGATTTCCAGCATTCAACCATTTGCAAAACCTTTGACCCCTAAAAGCACATCTTTTTCTAACTTTTGTTTTGCATTAGTTCTTTTCTTTAAGACTTTGCCAATCAAATTGTAGATAGCTTGTCTCTCTTCAGTTCAACCTTCACTAGTAATTCTGTTATCTTGCTGTAGGAACTATTTCAGGTTTGAGATCATGCAACATTAGTGTAAACCAATCAGCACTCAACTGAATTCTTATTTTGAAATTATTATGGTGGGTTTTTTTTAATTTAAAGAAATGAAAACAAAGAATTTCAAGATTAAGTCCTTTTGATTCAGAAGGTAGCATGTCTTGTGATGCATTAGATGTTATAAAACAACTTTGCCACATCAGTCATTTTTCAGTTGACCTGGTCATAATGACCATAAGTTATTCCCAGCATCCATGTCCATTCATAAAATAAATGAATATGTTAAACTCCTCAACAATCATAAATCACTTTAAACTTGGCAAAGAGCAGCATGCCAGGAATGTCTCGCAGGTTTGCACAACTTATGCCAATAAGCAATCAAATATGGCTGCCATTACTAAAAATAAATTAATGATTAAAGAACTTCTCAAAAAGCCCTTAACATTTTACAGCATCCTTGCATGAAGGCATTTCAGTTTATTATGAATGATGAAGATTTGCCATGATTACTAACAATAAAAGACATCAAAATGACTTCTTAAAAATTGCCGAAAAGAATTTGACCAAATTTAACTTCAAACATCTTGGCAGTATAGCATTTTAATTTTATTGAATTGATGGCAGTCACTTTTTAAAAAAATAAAGTCACTGTTACAAAAATTAGATACAATGAATGAACCATGATATCATTTTAATAAAACATGAATGAGCCAAGATATTATTTTAATAAAACATGAACGAGCCATGACATCATTATAGTAAAATATGAATGAACCTTGACTTCATTATTGTAAAAATATGATTGAACCATGACATTATTATAAACATGAATGAACCATGAAATTTTAATAAAATATGAATGAACCACGATATCATGATTGTAAAATATGAATGAACCCTGACATTATGATAGTAACATGAATGAACCATGACATCTTGATAGTAACATATGAATGAACCACAACATCATGATAGTAAAATATGAATGAATCATAACATCATGATAGTAAAATATGAATGAATCATTTTAGTAAGATATGAATCAACCATGCCATTATGATAGTAACATATGAATGAACCATTACATCATGATAGTAAAATATGAATGAACCATGACATCAAGATAGTAAAATATGAATGAACCATGTTAAACATGAATGATACTTGACATCATTTTAGTAAACATAAAAGAACAAGGACTACATATTAGTAAAACAGGAATGAACCAAGGCAATATAAAAAATAAATCTTAAAAGAACCATGATATCATTTTAATAAAAGATTAATGAACTGTGACATCATTATAGTAAAATATCAATTAACCTTGACATCATTATAGTACGATATGAATGAACATGACATCATTATAGTAAAATATGAATGAATGATGACATCATTATAGTAAAATATGAATGAATCATGACATCATGATAGTAAGATCTGAATGAACCATGACATCATGATGGAAAAATATGAATGAAGCATGGCATCATTATAGTAAAATATGAATGAACCATAACATTATAGTAAAATATAAATGAATCATGACATAATTGTAGTAAAATATAAATGAATCATGACATAATTGTAGTAAAATATAAATGAATCATGACATAATTGTAGTAAAATATGAATGAATCATGAAATCATTGTAGTAAAATATGAATGAATCATGAAATCATTGTAGTAAAATATGAATGAATCATGACATAATTGTAGTAAATATAAATGAATCATGACATAATTGTAGTAAAATATAAATGAATCATGACATAATTGTAGTAAAATATGAATGAATCATGAAATCATTGTAGTAAAATATGAATGAAGCATAAATCATTGTAGTAAAATATGAATGAATCATGACATAATTATAGTAAAAAATAGAAAGAACCATGTCACAATTGTAGTAAAATATGGAATAACTATGACATTCCATTATATAACTTTTGATGAAACATCCTAGTGCACACATCATGTCTTGATTGACCAACATTTGAAGTTTTCAAAAGAACATGCATAACTACGATTCACAGTCAATTATTTTAATAATTCACTGAGTAAAATATTCAGAACAAAGTGATTGTAATTTTGATGTAATTAACCCTTTGTGTAAAAATAATAATCATAATCAAATCATAATAATAATAGTACTACATTTAGGCTCTACAGAGAACATGGACACGGCAGCCCAGGAGGATAAAGCCCCTTCCCCCATGGATAAGCAAATACAACACCGAGCTAATACAACCATGCATGTCTGCTGGCACAGAAATACCAGTGTCAGCAAAAGGGACCACGAAAAGGCAGTGAAGGTATACTACGAACTTGCAGAACATATAAATTTTATGCATTTTATGGTTGATACAAATTATTAATTATAAGACTAAATGATATGTGATCTTCTTGGAATGCAGTTTGAACCCCTCCTATTCATCCACAAATTTAGGACCCAGAGTGGACAAGTGGTCTAAAGCGCTCTCCGTTACGGATCACTGCCATCTCACCTCTGTCTGCATGGGTTCAAATCTAAGATTCGGCTAATGTAGTTATTTGAGAAAGCTTGCCAGTAGCTTCTCATGAGTCACTGGTTCTTTCCGTAGGGTTTTCTGGATTCTTCCTCCACCAATAATACGGTCGCCATGTATAGCCCATCGTGTGCTGAAAAATGACGTTAAACCCTACAACAACAACAATAATCATCCACAAATTTAAATACCTGCAAAAATGTTATAAACAGCAGAAAATGTTTGCAGATTCAATTATTGAAATGATGGATTGAATTATTTATTACAATCATCTGACTTTGCACATCTCTACATGCTGAGAGCAAATTAATGAAATTAAAAGTAGTGCTTACTAGAGGAAAATGATTACAGGAAGGAATAAAAACAGCTAATGGTAGCAAGCTATATTTCATAAAATAGAAGCCGGCAAAATAGACGGAAAAATATGCAATTACTGTCATGCAGTTCTTTTGTTAACAAATTCCACCAATGAAGATTTCATACACTACAGTAGAGATGTATAATTTAAATCAGACTATGTTGTAAGAACCGTTTTTATCTTTTATACAGCTTTTATGTATCTTTTGTAATCTAGATGTATCTTTAATACTGTCTAGATGTATCTTTAATACTGTCTAGATGTATCTTTAATACTGTCTAGATGTATCTTTAATACTGTCTAGATGTATCTTTTATACTGTCTAGATGTATCTTTAATACTGTCTAGATGTATCTTTTATGCTGTCTAGATGTATTTTTATACTGTCTAGATGTATCTTTAATACTGTCTAGATGTATCTTTTATACTGTCTAGATGTATCTTTAATATGTATCTTTAATACTGTCTAGATGTATCTTTAATCCTGTCTAGATGTATCTTTAATACTGTCTAGATGTATCTTTAATACTTTCGAGATGTATCTTTTATACTGTCGAGATGTATATTTTATACTGTCAAGATGTATCTTTAATGCTGTCTAGATGTATCTTTAATGCTGTCTAGATATATCTTTAATACTGTCTAGATGTATCTTTAATACTGTCTAGATGTATCTTTAATAGTCTAGATGTATCTTTTATACTGTCTAGATGTATCTGTTATACTGTCTAGATGTATCTTTAATACTGTCTAGATGTATATTTTATACTGTCTAGATGTATATTTTATACTGTCTAGATGTATTTTTTATACTGTCTAGATGTATCTTTAATACTGTCTAGATGTATCTTTAATACTGTCGAGATGTATCTTTTATACTGTCTAAATGTATTTTTTATACTGTCTAGATGTATCTTTAATACTCTCTAGATGTATCTTTAATACTGTCTAGATGTATCTTTAATGCTGTCTAGATGTATCTTATTTATTGATGTTTCTTTATACTGGTTTTGTGTCTCTTTTATACGTTAGATGTTTTATACTATTTTTAATGTATATTGTTTTTCCATATTTTACAGAACCAGCTCAGCGGTTATTTGCTGCGGAAATTTAAGAATAGCAATGGTTGGCAGAAATTGTGGGTTGTGTTTACAAACTTCTGTCTATATTTCTACAAAACATATCAGGTAAAAAAAGGGAGATAACCTCCCACTTTATCACTGTCTCGTTAACAAGGTTATATATGCTTCCTTTGATCAAATTCTTACTGATATTTTGTTACGTCTCACAACAACAATTACTCTTATTGATCTGTTTGTCTTTTACACCTTGGTCAAGTTTTGTGTTTGGTCACTTTTCCAGCAGTGATTGACCATCTCTTTTCTAGGTTTTATGTAAAGGATTGTATTTTCCATTATTATGGAATGGAATTTTTTTTTCATGCGGTTTTTGTATTGAACTTTAAAACCTTTCAGATAGGCCACAGAGTGAAGTTAGTTTATCGGCTACTTAAGTCACATTTTCTCAAATAATGTAATATGACAAGTATTTCATTTGCAGCATTTATATCTTTTAACAGTCTATTCTGAAGTATAGATTTTCTATTATCAGGAATTTTAAATTGGGCCCTATACTTTGGAAACTTGTAGAGATGTGGGTATCAATTTCAGTAAGATGAATACCCCTTTTAAATCAGTCATTAAAATAAATAGTCACAGATTAAACAATTATTGGAAAAAAGTAATTATGTAAGAATTTTTACAACTCAGCATTTTGTTACATGTCTTTTCTGTTTTACTTCAAGCCTTTACATGTAACTTGAATATATTCAGTCTTGTATCACATATCACATCAATACATGTCACATCAAGACTTATCACATCAATATTTGTCTTATCAGCACATCACAGCAACATTTAACACATCAATGCACATCACATCAGCACATCACATCAACACATAAATCAGCTTGTGTCATATCAATACGTATCACATCCACACATATCAATACATATCACATCCACACATATCGCATCAACATTTGTCATATCAACACTTGTCACATCAACACAGATCAATACATATCACATCAACACATCACATCAGCACATCATATCAACAAATATCAATACATATCACTGCAATTCTTGTGGGTCAGTGGTTCTTTCTGGTAGCTTTCCCAGGTTCCTCCTCCACCATTTATACTGGCCACCATGTATAGCCTATTGTGTTATGAAAATTGGCATTAAACTCTACAACAACAATAACACTGCAGTTCATATCAAATCAGCAGATATCACATCAGCACATATCAAATCCATAAATCACTGCACTGCATATAAAATCAGCACATATCTCAGCAATACGTCACATCAACACATCATACCTACACATTTCATCAATACTTGTCACTTCGACACGTCACATCAATACATCGCACAGCAACATATATCAACACATATCACATCAACACATGACACATCAGCACATCATGTCAACACATATCACATCAGTAGATGTCATATCAATACATATCGCATCAACACATATCACATCAACATATAAAATCAACGTATATCACATTTATACATATCACATCATTGCACTATACATATCACAGCACATCAAATTAACATGCAACATCAACACATCACGTCAACACATTTCACATCAGCACATGCCATACCAATACATGTCACATCAACACATGTTACATCAATATGTCACATCAACACATGTCACATCAATACATCACATCAACACATGTCACATCAAATCTTAATTCTATTCCAGGATGATTTTCCATTAGCTAGTCTGCCACTGTTGGGGTATGCTGTCAGTACACCCGATGAAGAGGATGGCATTCACAAAGATCATGTGTTCAAACTTCAGTTTAAAAACCATGTGTACTTCTTCAGGGCAGAGAGCGAGTACACATTTGAAAGGTACCATATAAATCTGTGTCAATTTACATTGGTGTCAATCAAAGTAAGATGATATTTACATTGCCCACAGAGTAGTTAAATGTAGGTCACTGCTACCTTCTTGCTTCATAATACTTAATAATTATCACAAGAGTCACCTGCCATGAGAGCTGCATACTTTGATGTCAGTCTGTTACTATTTTAAATCCTGCATGATAAACAGTGTCGACCATCTATAGTTATCAAACTTTGCTGATGGCTTGCACTTGTGGTGAGGAAGAACTTTGTCATTATTGGGATGAAAAGGTCAAAACTCATGGTTACTGTGACTGAAAGAAGAAAAATTGTTTGTGAACAATAACTTCAATTATTCACCATCAACAGTGACCAAATTTGGTGGATGGCTTGAACTTGATGTAAGAACCCTATTGATTTCAGGGTCAAAACCTCAAAGGTCATGGTCACTGAGTGAAACAAGAAAAAATTGGTTTCTGCACAATAACTAAAGTTCTCCACTTAAACAATTACCAAACTTTGCCATTGAGTAAGGAACAACCAATCAGTTTCAAGGTCAAGAGGTCAAAGTTCTGTGTCACCATGCCTGAAAGTAGAAAACAGGTTTCTGCATAGTAACATGACTTCTCCAACATTTACAGTACCAGACTTTCTGCATGGTTTGCACTTGGGGGAAAGTTGTTGTTGTTGTAGGGTTTAAAGCCATTTTTCTGCACACGATAGGCTATACATGGCAGCCAGTATTATTGATGGAGGAAGAACCCGGGAAAACCCCCAGAAAGAACCACAACCCACAAGAAGCTACTGGCAAGCTTTCTCACATAACTACATTAGCTGAATCTTAGACTCGAACCCATGCAGACAGAGGTGAGGTGGCAGTGATCTGTAATGGAGAGTGCTTTAGACCAAATGGCCACTCTGGTACCTTTGGGGGAAAGTAAGAACCTTATTTTTCATCATTATTATTTTGGTTGGAAGTTCATTTCTTGAATATAGTGTGAAAATGGAACTCATTTCTAAAAGAAGCTCCACAGCCTAATAATAAAGTCAGTGTTGACAAGATGAACAGACAGATCATTTCAGTATCCCGTTACCTTAGTAACATATGTAAAAGACACCCCAATATTATGGATATTTACACCATGTTATGTATTAAAATTTGGTGTGTATATTAGACAAATGGTTTACTTGTGGCTCATAATATTCACAATCCTTTAGTTTGAATATTTTTATATGTTTTTCTGTTAATACTTCCAATCATCATACATGCTTCCATTTCTGGGGTTTAAGAGGAAAACAGTCAAAATTATATTTTTATAATTTTATATTCATATTAGACCAACAGTGCAGATATACATTTTGTTATTCATGGTACTCAGGTAAGCCATTTTTTTTTTTTTGTTTATCTCTGTTCTGTGCTCATCAATCCATCATCCATACTTTTTGTTTCTGTGTAAAAATTCCAAAAACAAAAAAATATATCAGTACCTTTTGTTTTTTCCACGGGTTTGTCTGTACATTCAATAATATTTTGTTATCTCCAGGCTGTGCTTATACACCTTGTTTCTCAGAGACATAATAAAAAGATGCATATAGACATATCTAGTACACAAAAAACCGCGGTTATATCATTTGCAACCTGTGCTCTGTCTCTTCTATCCACTAAGTCATCTAAATGCTTACTTTATCACTTAGGTCATGCAAGAAGCTTCTCATAGATAAATATTACCTTGAGCTTGCAAGTCCATACAGAGCAAATTAAGAAGTCAGAACACATTTTTTTCTTTCATGCTAAATATTCAAGTCTATTATGATGATGGGGACAATGCGTTGTTCAAAAACATGGGATAATCAATCAGTAATGATTTAGCATGAAAGAAACCCGTTGGTACAAATTTACTGCAATAATGTAAAGGAACCTCATAAAATGTACAAACTTGTGGTTTTAAGCAAGTAGTAAGCTAACAAATAATGAAATAGACAGAGCCTTCAGAAAGTGAGAAGGGCCCAACAATTTCAACCTGAAAGAAGGGCTTTTTTTTTTCTTGGAAAGCTGAAGAAAACAAAAATCATTCACACCTTGTTTTTGGAGTAAAGATCCCAAACCATCTAGTACATCTAGCTGACATACATAATGAGATGTTCCTTTCCTATAATGATCCCAAACCATCTAGTACATCTTGCTGACATACACGAGATGTTAAGATCCCAAACCATCTAGTACATCTTGCTGACATACACGAGATGTTAAGATCCCAAACCATCTAGTACATCTAGCTGACATACATAATGAAATGTTCCTTTGCTATAATGATCCCAAACCATCTAGTATGTCTTGCTGACATACATAATGAGATGTAAAGATCCTAAACCATCTTGTACATCTTGCTTACATACATAATGAGATGTTCTTTTGCTATAATGATCCCAAACCATCTATTACATCTTGCTGACATATATAATAAGATGTAAAGATCCCAAACCATCTAGTACATCTTGCTGACATACATAATGAGATGTTCCTTTGCTATAAAGATCCCAAACCATCTAGTATGTCTTGCTGACATACACGAGATGTTAAGATCCCAAACCATCTAGTACATCTTTGCTGACATACATAACGAGATTTTCCTGTGCTATAAGATCCCAAACCATCTAGTACATCTTGCTGACATACATAATGAGATGTAAAGATCCCAAACCATCTAGTACAT
The DNA here is from genome assembly GCA_029339505.1 of Unio delphinus. Taxonomy (NCBI): domain Eukaryota; kingdom Metazoa; phylum Mollusca; class Bivalvia; order Unionida; family Unionidae; genus Unio; species Unio delphinus. The sequence continues at coordinate 410,042 of JAQISU010000070.1, forward strand.
CTTGCTGACATACATAATGAGATGTAAAGATCCCAAACTATCTAGTACATCTTGCTGACATACATAATGAGATTTTCCTTTGCTATAAGATCTCAAACCATCTAGTACATCTTGCTGACATACATAATGAGATGTAAAGATCCCAAACCATCTAGTACATCTTGCTGACATACATAATGAGATGTAAAGATCCCAAACTATCTAGTACATCTTGCTGACATACATGAGATGTTCCTTTGCTATAAGATCTCAAACTATCTAGTACATCTTGCTGACATACATAATCCTTTGCTATAAGATCCCAAAGCATCTAGTACATCTTGCTGACATACATAATCCTTTGCTATAAGATCCCAAACTATCTAGTATATCTTGCTGACATACATAATGAGATGTTCCTTTGCTATTACAGAAGCATCATACTTTCAATTTCTTTTTGCTTTTTCTACATTCATAAACACAAAAGCTATTCTATTTTGGGGATCAAGATATGGCTTGTGCTTTTAGAATCATTCCAAAAAATACTTACTTGTACTTTTGTTCTTATTTGTCTGTGATTAAACAGAAACTTCATTGCCAGTGGTACATTTGACCCAAATTTAAACAAGCACACACACACACACACACACACACACACACACACAGATGATGCCTATTACATCACTGTATTTTTTCAAACGTGAATTTACTATACATGTATTTGAGCAGCAGAGAGGGTGAACCCTACAACGTTTTTAGACAAAATTTTGATTGAAATCTTAAAACGAGCCTTCCTACGATCTCATTTTAACCAAAAAAAATGTCTCAGGGGCAAACCCTACAACGTTTTCAGACAAAAAATTGATTGAAATTTTAACGAGCCTTCCCTACGAAATCTCATTTTAACTAAAAAAATGAAAACGGAGACTTTTACGATTTTTTAATCAATTTTGGTCGCAACTTGTTGTCATCCACCCTCTCTGCTGCTACAGGTTAACAAAAAATAATAAATGATTTTAACCGAATATTTGATCAAGTCCGATACGATATCGTGTCCGAGGATCATGCAAATTTATTGTTGCGAATCCGTACGGGGTTGACTGAGCATTACTAAAGAAATTTCTAAATTGATTGAAGTCCATATCAGAACACCATGTCTGCCATATATTTCTAAGAGTATGAGTATCAACTCCGTTGAATACAGCAAGAATATTGCAGTTATCTCTGATGACTTTTGGAACCTGAGTGTAGCGTTGAGTGACATATATCACGTCAGTGTTTTTATGCCTGCCTCTGGAAAAGATCCTAGCAGGATTTTTTTGCTTATCTAACATTATATCGTCGTATACGACTAAATTGTTAATATCTCCATCAATATCATCAATGCTCGGTGCTTCATCGATATCGGTTATAAACTCAATAATACCCTCGCCGGATTTTTCTACCGCGCTGTCGTTAAAATCTTTTAGCATTTCATAACATCGTTGATCATCTACGCTAGGGGCAATTAAATACAACTTATCCCACTTCATCCATCTCATTATTAAATTGAGTAACAATTGCATTTTACCGGATCCAGATGGCCCGATTATAATCATCCGGATAGAGTTTGGTAGCGCTGCATGATGCTTAATTGGTTCTCTTGTTTTAGTCGCTGAAAAATCAATTATATCCATATCTCTATACATAAATTATGGATCTATATTGTATGAAGTGTAAAACGCGTACTAGCACAAATGATGTGACGACGGTTACAACTAAAAATAACAGATCAGCACTTACTGGTAGATGTGCAACATGTGGTATTAAAAAGTTTAGATTTGTTTCTACAAAGTCAAAGATTTTACAATTCGGAGATGTTTTAAAAAAAAAACGAGGAGGTGATATCGCAGCCAGATTGGCAAAGCTCCCTGGAACCCCATGGGCAAAGTACCCCGGAGAAAAGCACCTTCCAGGATATAGCTACTGTGGACCGGGAACCAGACTTGATATCAGACTCAATAATCAAAATCAACCCAACCCCGGTGAAGAACCAATAAACGCCATTGATAAGGCCTGTCACCTTCATGATGTTGCTTATAAAAGCAGCAATCTGCAAAACAGGCATCTCGCGGATGTGAAATTAATTCATGCGTTAAATGCTATTCCTGATAAATCTTTCAAAAAAAAATTGGCTTCCTTTTTAATAAAATCGGCTATGAAAAGTAAATTGATGTTAGGTGCCGGTAATTAATAATATGGAATCAATTTATTATTCCCCAAGAGGATACTGGAGGGGTAAATCAGCAGTCCATAAACTCGCTAGCGCTGCAAAAGTGAAAAAAACCACTGCGGCTAATTGGTTATCCAAACAGGCACTATGGCAAATTTATCTACCACCGCCTAAACAGATTAATTTCTCGCATTTTGATGTGACCGCTCCTAATGAAGTTCATCAGGCTGATATATTATTTCTGCCACATGATCGTGGTTACAAATACGCTTTAACCGTAGTTGATATTGCAAGTCGATACAAAGAAGCAGAACCGTTAAAAACAAAATCAGCCACTGAAGTCGCTTCTGCATTTGAAAGGATTTATCGACGAGGTCCTCTGCACTGGCCAAATCTACTGCAGGTTGATCCTGGCAAGGAATTTCAGGGTGCAGTGTTATCTACAATGAAACATCATAATGTCACCATACGACGAGGGCATACTGCGCTACATCGCGATCAGGCCATTGTAGAACGATTTAATCGGACGATTGCTGAGCGGTTATTTGGATATCAATACGCAAAAGAATTCATCCAAGAAAAAAGATCCCGTGAATGGGTTTGTAACAGAATTGTTACCGAGAGGAGGGTGGATTAAATGAACAATACAAACACAATTTGTGAAAGAAAATATAAATTTATGTAATAAATTATAAATGAAAAAAATACAGATGTAACAACACAATAATTCATGCACTCAACCCACAATTAAACTCACAACCATTCACAATACATGAACAAATTAAATAACAATACAAAAGGAATCACAAATGTAAAGGGATCTCTTGGATTATACACAGATCCAAGAATCCTTTACGAAAGTTAAATAAATGCAAGTATGATTTACGAAAAAAATAAACACAAACGACAAACTATCTATCGCACGATGGATTGCGATAACTAGCACGATCATATACTTGTATTCAATCAAGTTGCTAGCTTTTATTGATATCTATGTGATCACTTGAAATATTATTGCGATCTGACATAAACATGCAAATACAACAATGTATTAAATTATATCAATTTCAATACACCTATGTGTCTCCCCTGTATAACCGCACGATTCAGCAACAGTTGAATCGTCTCCCAGTTTCCCCGAGAACCGAGGGTTGACCAATACTATTATCGGACGTTTCCCTACACGGATCCACCACAGTTATACGTTCAGACAGCATACAACATCTACCCGAACCAACGGTTCCTCACTCCCCTAGATGTCGACCCGGACGTTTTACAACTCTAAGACAGCTCCGACACTCGGACTTCTAGCTTTCCGGATATTTACATGTTACACAGATGTTGACGAACAGACAGTTCAACACACAGACAGATTCTTCAATTCCGTTTGCACAAATTAACGGCACAAGCACATTCAGATATTTATACAGAGATGTTCCAGAACAAACAATAGATGTCCCACAACAAATCAGACGATATCAAAGACGTTTATCAAAAGATGGTATCAGATGTGTTAACAGCTACGGTATCAACGATGTTATTAGCAGCTACGGTATCAACGATGTTATTAGATGCGCTATCAGTGATGTACTTCTACGGTATCAACGACTGAATCAACGACGGAATCAACGACGGAATCAAACGGTGACAGCTATTGTCAGATGTTATCAGACCTACGGAATCAACGATATTATTAGATCTCCGGAATCAGCTATAATAAACAAAACCAGACTAATAATAGTTGTCTCAAAAATAATCTAAGCCGTAGATTACGATATTGTATTTAAAGTCTAAAAGTGACTAGTAATTCCAAATATTCCACGTTTAATTGCAATAAAAGCATCATTATACGAAATGATAATCTGAATAAAATTCACAATGCAACGAAATGTAAATTTAACACTCACCCCTTTGGCTGGAGATTTGCAAGACGAGGTTATCTATCCTTCGATTAGATATTTTAGTTCCCGTAAATAATAATGAGAAATCCTTCGCCTTATATACGCTCAATAGGTGAACATAAATCACATCGAGCTTGCCGTACACCACGCAAAACGAGTATTTCGGATTTCATGTAAATTACAAATCGGCACATGCAAATCGTTACACGCCACTTAATCACCCCAGGTAATGCGTGTACGACGAAATCAAGAAAATGGTGAGTTTCGTTTGCAATTCAAGAACAGAAATCAGTTCAATTTTCACCTAATTCTGTGACAGGGTTAAAAGATTACCATCTGTGATTACTGCACTGAATAACGAGATTACTAGAACAATCAACATGAAACCTATCAACGCGATTAAAAAGAAGTCTATACCCGTACAACCACAAAAAGATTTCAAAGAACCAATTCTTGGTAGTAATGTCACTGTTAGGTATTTATACGAACCAGGAGAGCTTGAAGGGGGTAGAAAAAGGGCTACTGATCCTATTTGGAGTGTTACTGCACACAAGATATCTAGTATAACACGATCAACTGGTAGACCTCCAGTCTATAAACTGGATTCAACAGCCCCTCAGCGGGGTTTTACTCGACAACAACTACAGGTAATTCCCGAGGATACTCAATTGCCACCGCATGGTCTTAACTAGCGCCGTTGCGTCTATTGCACTCAAGACAAGTCAACATCACATTGTTTCTGACATGACCGAGACTGTTATTTTTTCTGTCTACGGTAAATTGGCGAGAATCTTTATCCGAATACTGCCAACGCATTATACAATTGCAGCTCGCGCAGTGATTATTCTGTTGTTGTTTCAGCGTAATTATTAATTTAGCATCAATATCAAATTCTCGTTGTTTTTTTTTTGTCCTGTTGTTTGTAACCGGAGAGTTTTTTATTAATGATGCTAACATCAATATCACTTATTGTTGTGTCATTATCATCGAAAACAACTCTTCGAAGTTGATTTATTTTTCGTACTCTGGATACTGCGAGATAGACTAAATTCGACCATTCGATGCGATTATCTACGATCCAAACAATTGTATCCGATATAGTCAATCCCTGTGAAGAGTGTATTGTTGCTGCGTATCCTAGCGTCCACGGGGATTTATTAGCACGCAATGCATCTTCAACGACATTGATATCAACCAGCACAATATCATTTAATACGAGAATTTGTTTTTCACACTGTCCTGGAATATCAACTTCAATGTTCTGTTTTCGTGTATCCGATGGTCTATAACAAAGGGGTACTGGAAGCGTTGCAAATTTTTCTTTATGCAATTCAAATAACTTCATCTGAAGTGTGTCCCTGACTATTTTTCTACTTGCAATTATCAAATCATTTGGTCTCCATGTTTCCCAGAAATCATTCATTGGAGTTTCTGAAATCACTTCACGCGCTATTTCGCATTGGATTCTATCCGGTTGTAATCTAATTAGCGCTTTGAATTCTCGTAATCGTTCATCAATTGATCTATAATCAGTGGTAATTTCTTCATAATAGTCTACAAAACCCCTTAGCCATTCATGTGGAGATGCACCGACAAATGGTGGTGGTTGGCCGTGATCACCGCACATGACGACTTTTGTGTTTTTGTTTAACAACCACTCGAGAAATGTTTGTAATACATCTAATGACACTGTGCATATTTCATCCCAAATTATGATTTCAGGAATGAATTTATCACCCATACGCTCAGGAGTCCATTTGTCACCCTTCCATCGAAAGAAACTATGGTAAGTACAGGCATTTACCCCTCGCTGTATCATCTCTCTGGCGAGTCTGTGAGTCGGTGTTAGCACAATCATGTTTGTGAAATCCGTAGGATTTTTCCCACGGAATAATTCAATTGCACGAGTTGTCTTTCCTGACCCACCACAACCGTTTAAATAAACTGTCTTGTATCTACATACTGGATCAGATACCGGTGGTGCATTAGAAAATTCTGATTGAATTTCAATACGGTTACAACAAAGATATTTATCATCCATGGCAACGTCTGCCGATTCACAATATTCATGTAGCATCTCCTTTTTAAATCGCCAACGCCCCCAATTTTCTTCGGGATCTGTGAATGCCGCTACAGCTGATTTGTACTTATTGTGTATATACATCGAATCAGTGGCCACTCTAACCGCGGTATTAGGAAATCTATTTATCATCGAAAATAGATTAATAGAAGCATAGGCTAGCATAGATGATCTTAAATGTGTATACTGGGAATTATATCCATCACAGTAGGTAACAACCGTACCCATTTTCTCACCATTGGATAGAAAAGCATCCTTACGGGATACAAGTTTTCCCTGTTTCATTAAATCCGTTACAATAAAATCGTATTCAGCGATATCTATGATCAACCGCGAAGAATATTTTGCATTGTCGTATCGTCCACCCTGGGTAAATTTACCGATTATTCTTCGTCCAAAATCTTTTGCTTGTTCTTTTTTAATTTCAAATAACTTCTTAGACCGATTCATGATTTGTTCTTCATTGAAATCAGGGAATTGTTTTTGCTGTTCGCTGATTATTCTATCTAGATCGGGTTTTGGTAGCCAAACTTCTTTCTGAGCTCGATAGCATATAATAGCCTCGGAAACAATCAACGATATTAGCATACCACAATCAATCATATATCTCAATAGCACTATTGGCATCCAGTGTTTTTCAGATAGGTGTCTACCGAGCCAAACATAACTACACGGATGTAACCCTGTAGCTAATTCGAATGATATCACACGAGCGAATCCAGTTAAATCAAAATCAGGCAATGGTCCATTAATCGCAACACGAGTCATTTCATGCGTGGGGTGTCCAAATCGTTTGAAGTACTCAGCACATTCCCCATATCCGAGAAAACTTCCGGGATAACACGCGGATATATCAATTGAAATCATACCATCACGTGAGTATTTCGTATTCCACAGTCCTCCATGACCAAATTCGACGCAACTCAATTTAACATCCTCGAGAAAATCACTTCGTGTTGGACGCCATGAGTTTTTTTCTCTTGCGAAGTGAGCTACCACTGATGGAATAGTAAAACTATCCGTGAGTAGTTTTTCATGGGAATTCTCTGGTGAAAAATCACTAGCGATTTTTCTCATTCTGTTATCTAATTCTTCAACGCGATATAATTCGCCATTTGGTCTTACAAATTGATCAAATCCTATTTCGGGATCTTCATCACTTCTAAGTAACCACACTGACACAGGATCATCTTTACACAACGCATGAATAGCATCGAATAATTTCTCTTCATAGAAAACATCCCCGACGAACTCCTTAGGGATATGTTTCACGGTTCGTTCTCATGGAAATACTGTTACCGCAGGTGTCCACGCGTGTTTGTTATGATCAATAATCTGTATTGGCGCTCCATTTTTGTTATATTTCGGTTCGTATAAAACCTCAACGGTTATCGTCATAACGGTTATTGGGAATCGTAATGATGTTTCTAATTTAGCTATATCAGAAATCTTTGCACCATGCTGTTTCACTGTCAGTTCCCATTCGGTTATTTTCCTACGTCGCAGATCAGTTAGTTTATTTCCTCGGGATGCATTTGTGAAGTGTTCCATTACCCGTGTTGCCACGCAATTCAGTGAACTAGAATATTTCATAGGAGCTAGTTTTGCGATATCGGGTTTATCATTTAACGGATATATCCCATAAACCATTGCTGTTACGGGATAAGATCTTTCGTAGTATGGTTTGTCAATGCCGGTTAGAATTCCTGGTTTGGAATCTCTACTCACAATGACAGCTTTTTTATTCTTGAGGATTGGTTCAAATTTATCCTTAATAATCCATTTGCCATCGACTTCGATAATGAATTTTATTCGGAAAAAATACTTTTTTTCCCCAACACGTGAAATTATCACTGCTGCTTTTTCATCAGTCATGGTAGCATCAACAACACCATCAATTCGAAATGTTGACCAACAATAAGATGCTCCATCACGCTTGAATTCATTAAAACAGTCTCTGATTTTACTAATCATGGCTTTATCAAGAATTGTATTCTTTGGTGTATTAGAAACTATATCGAGATTGAATTGAGCATCTTTCCAGGGTAATCTCTTGGACGTTTTTTTTGGTTTATCGAGATTAAATTTAGGATTAATTTTTAATAATCTCTTAAACTCTTTCATGTTTCCGTCTATTAAACGTGTTTTTGGTTTATCGAGATTAAATTTAGGATTAATTTTGTTACGTTTTTGGGGTTTATCGAGATTAAATTTAGGATTAATTTTTAATAATCTCTTAAACTCTTTCATGTTTCCGTCTCTTGGACGTTTTTTGGGTTTATCGAGATTAAATTTAGGATTAATTTTTAATAATCTCTTAAACTCTTTCATGTTTCCGTCTCTTGGACGTTTGAGATTAATTTTTAATAATCTCTTGTTACGTTTTTTGGGTTTATCGAGATTAAATTTAGGATTAATCTTCAATAATCTCTTAAACTCTTTCATGTTTCCGTCTATTGGACGTTTTTTTGGTTTATCGAGATTAAATTTAGGATTAATTTTCAATAATCTTTTAAACTCCTTATCAGCATTGAATTCAGCATTTTTCGAAGGCGTTCTCCTTAATTCCCTCATGCTATAATTAAAACAAGCATTTAAATGAAGAATTTATATATAATGAATCACTGCAAGTGGCTTATGATTGGATCAGTAACCCCGTGTAACAAATCATGCAGAAATGAGTTTTGTGGGTATCATATGCAAAGCTTTCGACGTGGAAGCCTTGGCCCGTTACCCTGCATACGATGTGGGGTTGGGGTTAGGGGAAAATCTCAGTTGTGTTTGAATTGCGGTGGAAAGCGATACAGGGAGTTGAAGCGTTATTATGATAAAAGAATAAAAAATGGACAATCAATCAGAAATTATGACCCTGAAAAAGTCCCTGACACTGACAACGTCCCTGACAAAATCATAAGAACTCCTCAAGACTACATCGAAAGATTCATCATTAAACCAAACAATGAATTAGACAAATAGTATTTAGTATACGAATGAACCAAGAATTCAGACCACACCCTGTGATCACAAATTATGAAGCATCTAGTGATGGTGTTGTAAGAAACCGCAGACTGAAGAAACCAGTTGGTAATGTGAATAATCGTGGATATTTGAGGTTTGGCGCTGGAAAGAAGAAATATCTCAATCATCGTTTCGTATTTGAATGTTTTAATGGATTGATCGAGGATGATTCTGTCATTGATCACATTGATTCTAATCCAATGAACAATTCTTTATCAAATTTACGAGTTGTTACACAGAGTGAAAATAATTCATCTGGAAGGACTGGAAAATGCTCAAAAAAAGCGAGACCTGTGAAATCTTTGAATACGATAACTAACGAAGAAAAAATATTTCAATCAATGAATGAAGCCGGTAGGCACTTCAATATTTGTAGAGCCTCAGTACGATATGTTGCAGAGGGGATTTATCGATCGGCTATTTCAAAAAGGACGGGACAAAAAGTTCAATTTAGTTATGTCTAATGCGTCATATTTTTCATTTAGAAATATGTCATTGTTATAGAATAATGAATTCTGAAAACATGAATAGCATTTTATCCGAGATTTCAAAATTGAAAAGTTGGGATATTGAACTATCAGATGGGTTAAATCCTGATCAAATCATGTCTGATTTTCAGGATATAGAATACGGAGTTAGCACTAACAAGTATATGCTACCAAAGAAGTATGCGCTCATCAAGAGAATTCAGAATTCTATTCGGGACTCTCTCGCATTTTCCAGTGACGTAAGTGTGTTCGCTCCGTTGTATACCATCGTAGAACGAATACGAAAAGAATTGGGGTACGAATACGAATTGAAAAAGGAGGTTAATTCTAAAGTTAGAAACCTACGGGCGTTAATTCAAGAAAATGAACAATTTTGATTGACCATTTATCATTATTTGATTGACCAACCATTTATCATTATTTGATTGTGACCGTCCCTCAGAGAGATTTTCCTTTTTTTTAGCATTTTTTGATTGACAATGTCAAAATCAGTGAATAAAAAATTGATGGCTGGTTCGGATTGATCAAGGGAAAAGTGTGGAAAGTGTGGTATTAATTATTTTTTATACAATTTCCACACTTTCCACAAACTTGATAGGATGAAATAACACTTCCACGATGATGTTAGGTCGGGTTCGGGAAAATTGTTTCACAATTGAAAAATTGTTTTGCAATTGAAACATTGTTTCTGATTTCAAATAATGGTCAATGAAGCATTAACAACCCGATTGGCTCGTGAACGACTGGATGCAATTAAGAGATTTGTACCAATTCGTGACTCTGTACGGAATAAACTACAACAACGACAGAGTCTTCAGACTGATTTTGCTGCGGGATCTGAAGAATTGTTTAAACCAGTAACAACAGCAACGAAGGGAGTAGAGCGCGCTATACTGGGAGATGGTCCCGAGACGGGAAAATCTGTTATTGGTGAACTCGAAAAAATAGCAGCGAAAACTGAACAAACAGAACAGGCCGTACAAAAAATAGAATAAAAAAGAACAGTTGATGGTTTACGCGTGAGATTTAATGAGAAAGGGTTAGCAGCAATTGATAAGACTGATCCAACAGAAATTCCTGCGCTTGTTGTTTCGACTTATGAAAACAGGAAAAATATGTTGAAACCAGAACATCATAAGTTTATTAGAAGTATAACTCACTGGGCTGATATATTCTATAAGATCAAAACTAAAAAAAGTCAAATTAAGACAGATAGTGCATCATACATCGAATATATCAATGCGGTGGGTATAGTGTATAAACAATTTGAAGAACTAAAACAACAACAAAAACCGCCAAAATTGCAAAGGCAGCGACAGCAACCTGCAAAGAAAATATCTTTTTCACCTAAAAAACAACAACCTGCAAAGATATTTCTCTCGCCTGAAAAACAACAACTACCACCTGATGATGATGATGATTATGATCCTCTTGGTTATTTACAACCCACGGATGAAGAAAAAATGGATGTAGCAATGGGTTATAGCGGAAGTGGATTAAGAGATTCCAGTGTTTCATGTCCTGGTAGTGTTCTCAGTGATATATCACGATTAGAAGTTCTTGTAGGAGGGAAACGAGCGGAAATAACTCACCGGAAATAATTAATGAAGCAGCTGATATCTGCAGGCGGTTATTTCAGGGTGGTATCATGGATATCAGCACATATCGAGATTTCATTGGCGAGTTAGTGGAAAGTGGGTATCATAGTGACTGAATTGAAAAGTCAATTGATTAGATAAATAACAATTGAAAAATTGTTTCTGATTTCAAATAATGATCATACACTACAATCATGATAAACCAACCCCCGTCTACGTAGTTAATTCACGGTTTCCGGTTTATAGAGCATACTACGGAGATGGTTTAGGTAATACCATTGCAGGGTTATTTGCGAGAATGGCTCCAAAAGTGATGCCGTTGGCTAAACAATTAGGAATGAAAGCAGTTGATGTTATTCGTGATAAGGGTATTGGTGCTGTTGGAGATCTTGCTGGAAAAGCGTTTTCAACTGCGAAGAATAAATTAATATCATTAGTGAAATCAAAGATGAAATCCAAAGGATTTTCAAAACCATTACCGTCTACAGCGGAAATGCCTGCAAGTGTTAGTAGAATTATAAATAACGCAGTAGATGAAAAATTAGCGTCGATGGTTTTAACCCCCGACCAAAGCAATATTGCAAATATGATAGCAGGAAGTGGCTTTAAAAAACTACGTCGATGAAATGGAAAATCGCGATTTAGACTCTGATAAATAGAATAAAATGTTCAAAAAGTCACATGATCCAGCGTTTAATATAGACGCCCCAGTTGGCAAGGATGATTCTGTACGCGATTATCAATATTACGCCTATCATGCAATAGACCCAAATAGTCTAGCAAGAATCGATCTTCAAGTCCATGATACCAGTAAATACTTTTTGCCCTGTGAAGCGTTTATCGAAATCGAAGGAGAAATTGTAACAACTGCTGATACTCCTGCTGTACCAGCACCGTATCCAGCTGGTACTCAAGTCGGTTTTGTCAATAATGGTATCATGGCGTTATTTGAGAGTGCAAAATATCTCATTGATGGAAAAGAAATTGAGGCGATAGATCGCGATGTTGATGTGGCTACAACAATAATCGGGTTAGCGAGATATTCCGATGATTATACAAGATCAGCAGGACCTTCTATGATGTTTGCAAAAGATGCTACAAATACCGCTGGAGGAAAACAATTTGTTGTAAGACGACCAAAGAATAATGCTGGCACCGCTAATATTGATGCCGAAGATATGATTATAAACAACGATGTTAATTTCAATCTAGGAGCTGCAACACGTATTTCAATGTTGCAAGGAGCGCGTAAATCATTTTCATGCGCGATTCCACTGCATCATATATTTGGATTCTGTAGAAACGTCCGAAAAGTTATTTATGGAGCGAAGCATACAGTATCGCTTGTACGAAAGAGTGATGATAGTGACGCAATCTGGAGGATTCCAGCAGACAATGCAAATCCAAATGCTGATGCCGGTAAAGTCAATTTAACAAAAATATCATTGTGGATGCCAGTGTTGACTCCAGCAATCACCGCAGAAGAACGATTACTATCATTTATGGACCAAGGAGGAAAGTCGTTGTTGAGTTGGCTAACCGTGAGTATAGATGTGAAACAATCAAATATTAACGGGGTATTCTCGTGGAATCTAGCATCAAAACAGGGCGTTTCTGCGCCACGTCATATATTTAGTGCGTTACAGGATAACACACGAGTTGGCGATCAACGTTTCAGTCATATGATATTTGATCAATTAGGTGTGAAAGACGTCTCACTGAGAATAAACGGCCAACAGGAACCATCCGAGGATATACAACTTAATTACACAGAAAATCATATTGCACAAGTTTATCATCGTCTGTTGTCATTTATGGCACGCGATCAAAATGTGGATACTGGTTTGCAAATATCACAATATGATTTTAAAAATCTGTATCCGATCTATTACTTCTCACTGGAACATCTCGATTTGATGAGACAATCTGTTGTTGATATACATTTTAGAGCTAATGTGACTTGTGGTGCTATTGCTGATTATAGAGCGGTTGCTGTCATTCTCAGCGACAAATCAATGCTACTTGAAGGTGTTGGTGGAAGAATGAGAGTGGTAGATGCACCAGTGGAAAACATGTAATTGAAATTGTAAACGATTTAGAATCAATCAATTATGTATAATGTCATATAGTAATATTAGTGTTGCGTTAACTCCCGGTCAATTAAAAAAATTGCAATCAGAATCGGCTAAAAAATGTGGAACCACAATCACGTTGAAACCCAACCAAATGACTGGTGGTGCAAATAAACTATCGCTGACAACTCGTCAGGTGAAACATTTCAATGATGCACTAGTAGCAAAAAAGGGTGTTCAGATTACTCTCTCTGCGGCCGCTATCAAAAATATGATTAAAACAGGCGGTATATTTCCGTTGTTAGCTGCGATTCCAGCATTGATTGCAGCAGCAGCCCCAGCGGTGGCTAAAGCGGCAGCGTTAGGAGCCGTTGGTACTGCAGCAGGAATGGCACTAAAGAAGGCAACTGGGAAAGGATATAAAAAAAAGGGAAAGGGTCTAAGACTACCAGGAACCCCGTATTCGTGGTACAGCGGAAAGGGTCTAAGACTAGGACCGGTTTATTAATTGGAGAGTCTATGACTCAGGAACCTATGGTTCCCATGTCCAATTTTGATTTACTCGATGCTGCTAAAATAACTCGCGATTAAAAACTTCAGAGGTGTCTTTATGAAAGATCAATTACCACATCAACCAAACAGCGTTGAAACCAGAATCATTAATTTAGATAACAGCACCGGACCCGGAACTCACTGGGTTGCATACGCTATTGATCCACGTGGGATTGTCTATTTTGATTCATATGGATTAGCCCCACCAAAAGAGTTTATGCGTTATATAAAAACCCTTCCAATGAAGACTTGGTATTCTACGCTACCAACACAACAAATGAATGACCCACCAATATGTGGCAGCGAAGTATTAAATGTCCTTAACGCTATTTCTAACTCCTTGAGTAACCCAAGCGGAAAACCACCACATGTTGTCGTGAATGAATACACTAGTAATCGCTGGAGAAAATCGAAGATTTTTCAACGAAGTCGTCAAAAACGATTTTAGAGAGAGAAAGAGTTTTACAATAACATGATTGATATTTGGGGGAGATCTTTGAAACCCAAACCCAATGACACTGCAACCGGTGATGTAAAAAAACTAATCAAAGATGAAATAGCTGAGACGTTAAATTTAGCAAGTGTTGACCCGAACGAAATAGTTGTATTTCAGGACAAACAGGGTAAATTGAAAAGCAGTGATGTGTCATTGAATGACATTTTGATACGGCAGCGCGACGCCGCTGAAAACTCTATTGCGCTGTATTCCAACGACGGACGACTTAAACCAGGCGCACTTGTGTCTACGATCACCGACGCGATTGCCGCCCACGACAACAAGATTGCCGCCCAAGACAGCATGATTACCACCCAAGACAACAAGATTACCGCCCACGGCCGTGAGCTGGATGATTATATACAAGGTTATAGTACTTTTCGCAAAAATGTCGTACATAAATTCTTTGGAACCCCGCTTGTGGTTGGCATGACTCTCGCTGAAATTAAAGACTTGTTGAATTCATTCTTCGCTAACAAGGAAGCTGGAAGGATGATGACTGCTTCAGAAATCAAGGCAAATTATCTCGAGATTTCTAAACTAATAGAAGATCAAAAACCCACTAATGACATTGTTGGTAGGTTCTTTGGAAACCCGCTTGTGGCAGGAATGACTCTCGCTGAAATCAGTGAGTTTATCGGCAAGCACACTCACAATGCCTACATATTTCTTTGGTGTCCCGGCTACATCTACGATGACTCTCAAAGATATTAATATGTTTATGGTGAGACAAACAACACTTAATACCATCGTGGATAGATTTTTGGAGAGAACACCTGTTTCTGAAACCACATCGTTGACAGGTCCAACCCTCGCTGAAATTAAAGCGGTTATCGATAAAGTAAAAACTCCACATAGTGTAAGCGTCAATAACATCGTGTACACGGTTGATAGTGGGACTTTTGATTGGATCCCAGGAAACAGAAATTATCTTTATGTTGGTAACAAACATACTGGTGCACCAGGTTGCTACCGACTTACAATAATACATCACCGTAAATTTGATTCGGAATTCAGCAACACAGGTATCCGCGGTGTTAACACGCTGACATATATATTAGATAAAGTACCAAAACCTCCACCTGCTATACCAATCTCATTTCTGATTGTTATAACCAATTCCGACGAGTATGTGATTAGGGAGTCACTACCCTGGATAATAGAATTTGTATCCGGTGTCCCCTCATCAGATCCTAAAACCGATTCGTTGGTGGGATAATTGAAAACACTAGCTGATTTAAAATAACAACAGTGATTCCATCATTGTCGTAATATCGATTCGACACCGTGAAAGAGTTTTCCGCGAATTTGAAATTACTTTCCGCGAACTTGAAAACACAATTGAAAACGCTAGCGTTTTTAAAATAACAATGATTTCATCAACTCAATGTCGCTATGATCAGGTCAGAGAATTTCAAAATAGACTCAAAACCCTCACTGAGGAGTATCCAATAAAAATAAAAAAATACCGACGAAGAATCACCGCAATTGATATTACTATGTACTCGGTGTCAAGCGTTCTCGCTGGCGCCGGAATAATACTTGCATCGGTTACAATGATTGCCCCGGTCGTAGTTCCAATTTGCATTTCTGCGGTGGCTACAATCGGGGGTATATCAACCGGGATAGCAAAAAAGATATCATCATGCAGCCAGAGTAAACTGCAGAATTACTTAATTCAATTTCATATTGCATCAACCGCATATTCGCAGTTATCCCTGATGATATCGTCGTCACTCGATAATACAATTATATCAGATAGTGAATTCTCAGCGATGGTCAGTATTTTTGATTCCGCGATATCGAAATTAGAGCGACAACATGAATATAATAACAATGACAACACCGATGGAATCGGAAAACACGAACCCAAAAACCAAAATGATCTCAATAATCTCAACCATACCAGATTGTGAGTTCTCAGTGATGGTCAGTATTTATGATTCCGCGGTGTCAAAATTAGAAATACAACATGAGTATAATAACAATGACGACACCGATGGAATTACTTCAACAAATAGTGGAGAACACGAACCCAGTACAAACAAGCATGATATCAATAACATCAACGGAACCCGAGTTTAGTGTGAATTTCCCTAGCCCAGTCCCCATGAAGGAGATAGCGCTAGCAAAACTACGAGTGTATCACAGTTGGCCTAATATCAGATCAAAATCATTTGGTGGTCAACAACCCAATAATTCTTTAGTGTTTGCAAATAAGAATAAACCCGACGGAACCCCAGACTGGAACGTTGTTTCCATACCAACCGGATCATACCAAATCGAACAAATCAATAATGAATTCGCGCGTAGAATAAAATCGATTACTGGAACAGAATCGAAAATCGCTATAACAGTTCATGAGCCGACGCTATCATCCGCAATTGAGATAAGCACAGAAGGATACGTCGTAGATATCTATCAGAGTTTTATTAGAACCGTACTAGGATGGCCTGAAAAACCACCAGAAAAATCCACCACCGACTTAACCACGGACGTAGAATCATATCATGAAATCAATCCCAGATTCAACTGTCCTCCTCAAACATAATAATGATCCAGATGGTGGTGGTAGGCATATCGCTCCGTTCAACGTGAATATTTCAACGGTGATTGCGCTTAATTTAGTATGTGATGTAATTGAAGGAAGCTATCAGATTAATCTAGAGCAATCAAATCATGCTCAGCAGGGATATATTCTTTATTCATTTGCACCAACAGCTCCTCCAGGATTCCTAATTATTGAAAACCCAATTAATCCTGTCTACATGCGATGCCATAATAATTCGTTAACGAGAATTAATTTCCGACTTACCGACCAGTCAAATAATCTGATTGATTTACAAGAAGAGGTGTTAGCGATTAGTTTGTTTGTGAAATCATAAATGATTTTCGTCCTAAAGACTGGATCAAATATTCGGTTAAAATCATTTATTATTTTTTGTTAACCTGTAGCAGCAGAGAGGGTGGATGACAACAAGTTGCGACCAAAATTGATTAAAAAATCGTAAAAGTCTCCGTTTTCATTTTTTTAGTTAAAATGAGATTTCGTAGGGAAGGCTCGTTAAAATTTCAATCAATTTTTTGTCTGAAAACGTTGTAGGGTTTGCCCCTGAGACATTTTTTTTGGTTAAAATGAGATCGTAGGAAGGCTCATTTTAAGATTTCAATCAAAATTTTGTCTAAAAACGTTGTAGGGTTCACCCTCTCTGCTGCTATTTGAAATCTTCTAAAAACAAAAATCTTAATGCTCCCCACAGACATCTGCATTGGCCAGACAGGAATATAGATGACACCAGCTTCTTATTAGTTTTCCATAATTCGTAACTTTTATATTTTTTTTTCTGTAAAAATAATAATATATATTTTTCTGTGAAAATATAACTGTCAGTAATTCATGATTTTATGTTCATTATAGTTTTCCACAGAATGCAGATCTTTTTCATTATTCATTTACACATGCATTCAGACATCATTCTTCATGTGACACAATTTTCCAGCCTCATAAAGTAATTAAAACAGTTTTATTTATGTAACAGTCAACTATAATCCATATATGTAATAGATAAGATGACAGAAAATGGAATCATCCAGCAGAAAATGGAATCATTCTAAAGCTTTTCATTTGATTCTCTGTTTGGAAAAAAAAAAAGAAGCAGCTTAAAATTTAGATACTTGAAATAGGTTGTCTTTTTAACATAAAATTCCATTTTAATTTATTCATTAAAGTGTAAATAAACTTGAACATGTTTTTGTTTTTGTTGTGAAAATGGCTTGTTTCTTTTTATAAAATTAGGCAAAGTCCCTTCAGTAGAATTTGTCAGATTGCACAGATGTTCAGTTGTCAAAATGATTATGCCTAAAGATGAACTTGTTACAAATGCAATGAGTTTTGTCCGTTTAAATAAAGAATTTCCTTCAGACACATGTTTGTTTCTACTATTTGTCATTGCAGATGGAATGAGGTAATCAACAACATCACAAATAGTGCACGAAGGATTCGCGTTTTCAGTCGCTTTGACTCACAAAAGCCTGGCGAAATCAATGATGATGCAGTATAGAATTTATCGATTTATTCTTGCAGATGGGTTGAAGTCATCAACAGTGCGACAAACAGTGCAAGAAGGGTTAGGCTTTTCAGTCGTATGGACTCAAAAATGCCTGGAGATTAATACGATGAACCTTGCGATTGCATTTTGGCCGATTAAAATTACATCGAGACAACATGTGAAGACATGTAGAAGAATTCATCATTATTTTCCTAAATCCATTCATTTTCCATGACCTATAGATTTTTGGATGCACCAAAAATGGATCATTCAATAACCTGTTCAAGCAATCTTCAATCTTAAACTTGTTATCATTCAGTCCTTGAATATTACAGATGCATTTTCCAATCTGGATGTGAAATTCTACATAAAAGTGCCGACAGATTTAAGATCTACTTACCTCAATCTACATATACCCATTTGTAGTTATCTTCAATACAGATATAAGATCTACTTCCCTCAGTCTTCATAGACCCATTTGTAGTTATCTTCAATACAGATTTAAGATCTACTTCCCTCAATCTACATAGACCCATTTGCAGTTTACTTCAATACAGATTTAAGATCTACTTACCTCAATCTACATAGACCCATTTGCAGTTATCTTCAAAAAAGAACACTATTACAGAGTAACATGTTTACTGTAATTAGCATCAGAACATTTAAATTTATGTTTTTATCAAATATAACATGCAATACTCGACAGGCAGAGGTCTTTTGATAGGGGTATGGAATTTTCTTTAAGCTGTAACCTTAATCTCATGTTTTTATCAATCTGAAATACTGGCAATTCATTTATTTTCGTGGGTATAATGTTGTTTCTGTTTGGTTTGGTTTTGTGAAAACTTTCATGGTACTTAAATTTGAGGATTAGGAATGATGTACTATTTGTTTGTTGGGTCTTTAAAATCATGGCAATCATGAAATCCATGAAAATTTCAAAAAAGGATGAACTCATGATAGTATAAACAATATATCATTCGTGTAAATTTTATGATATTGTCATACAACGTTTGGCTGATGACAATATGACTTGAGAAATATGACGGCCAGAACATTTTGTGGCAGTTCACACTAGTTTGGTGTTGACAGATACAGCATGGCTTTCCAAAATAAATTTTTAACACAATCATTAATGTTTAGTAGGGGTTGCCTTTTCTGACTTGAAAGTAAAATCTTGTTTTATGTACCTTTTGGTAGAGTTTTAACATCTGTACCTTTTGTGTGGTAGGACCATATTGTTATGTTGTTTGGAAGATTTTTTTTTTTTAACCTTTATATTTGGATAAGTGAACTTCTAATTGGCACTATGTAGTCAGCATTGTACTGATTGACTATTAAACCCTATGCATGTATATCTTCCTTCACAAAATAAATGATGTATTGTCGGTAATGTTTCATATACTTTTTAAAAAAGGGGAAGATACAGATAACCAGGTAAATGAAAACAAAAGTATCATAATTTTCATTGGTTTCTTAAATAAAAATATTTGCAAAATCACGGTCATCGTTATAAGTTTCTTTGTAAAAATTCATGTGTTTATCATGGCCATCATTATAACATTTCCTTTTGTAAAAATTCATGTGTTATCATAGCCATCATTATAACACAGTTTCTTTGTAAAAATTCATGTGTTATCATGGCCGTCATTATAACACATTTCCTTGTGTAAACATTCATGTGTTATCATGGCCATCATTATAACACATTTCCTTGTGTAAACATTCATGTGTTATCATGGCCATCATTATAACACATTTCCTTGTGTAAACATTCATGTGTTATCATGGCCATCATTATAACACATTTCCTTTTGTAAAAATTCATGTGTTATCATGGCCATCATTATAACACAGTTTCTTTGTAAAAATTCATGTGTTATCATGGCCATCATTATAACATATTTATTTTGTACAAATTCATGTGTTCTCATGGGTTCCATTTCATTAAGTGTTGAGAAGGTGTTCTCACTACAAGACCCATTACTATTACATGGTTTCTTTTGTAATGCATGCATTGCCATGGGTTCCATGTCATTAATAATGCCCACTTTGACACAGTCTCATTTGTAATACATGTGTTGCCATGGTTTCATTAAGCGGTAGTAAGGTGTTCTCACCGTAATACAATATACAAAATGCCTCCCATAGACATTATTATAATGAGGAAGTATTTTACAAATTCATTGTACTAAAAAACAAATAGTAATAGTGTACGAAAAATTCAAGTGCACAAGATATATACAGCCAGTGTCGTACATTCCATGCTGTAGACAATATACACTTATCGATTGCTCTAACACGCACGTTTTCTTTGGATATTGGTTATTTGTAAATTACACAAGTAGTAATTATACATATCCATTGTCAGCCAAGTTTGAAATATTGAAAATCATAATAATGTCATAAGAGACTTCTTGGATGCTGTAACATTAGTATTCTGTTTGATTGGTTTTTAACAAAACAAGTGTCATCGTTTTATTGTTTGAACTCTCATCAATCAAGAGACATTTTGTTTAGTAATGTACATAGGCTGTAAAACTGCTTTTTATCTTTGGCTTTTTAGTATTACTAAATATTATTGCAAGGAATTTTTATCAATCATATCTTCTCATTTTGGTGTAGGTTTTTTTAAATCTCAGATCATTTCAGTAAAAGTAATTTATTGACTATCTTTTAACTATGTAATTGTTGTTACTCAAATTTTCCTTTTCAAGACAGAAATGATGTGGTCATGAAACAATAGATCATAGATACTTTCAAATCAAGCAAAATGTACGAGCTTAAAATTTGTTGTAAATTGGCAAGGAACTTAGAATTCAAATTTATGAAAAAGAATGCTTTTAATATAGTATTGAAGTTCATTTATTTGTGGATTTCTGATCTTACAGTCTGCTAAAGTTAAATGATGTTAAAATATTTACATTTGCAGTACTTCTTTCAAATCCATCTTAATTGTTCATTGTCAAATGTTGTTTTCTCACTTTTCTAAACTTTACTACACTTCTCATAATCAGTACATGACTTTTATGTTCTAGCTATGTGAAAAAGTCATTTAATAATACCATGATCTCAAAAAAGATTAACTGTTCAGAGCGCTCTTAGAAAATAGCATGTATCATATTCATTTGGATTTACATCAAACAGCACAGACCCTAATCAACTATAACATAATGCTTTGGCAGATTAGGGTTTATCTTGATTATTCCAATGATTACTCCTAACAAATGGCATAGTCCAATCTCTGCTAGCATATTATGCAATACCAATTTTGGGTTTGCTGTTGGAGCCAAGTTATTTTCATGTATATACATTTATAGTAGCCGCAGTTGGCAGTTATTCATGGAATTGAAAGAACAAACTTTACTGAAATCTGTACCATGAGAAGGGCTTACTGTACATTTTTTAAACTGTACCATGAAAAGAGCTTACTGTACTTATTTTAAACTGAGTGTACATTAAAACAAATGGAGAAGAAAGTTAAGTAATGAGCAGACATTTTCATCAGTTATTTTTATTAGGTGAGATAGGAAATGTCAACATGGAAAATATGTTTCTTAAGAATATCCATGTGCTAGCTTGACAAAAATATGATGAGGAGAAAATAGCTGAATTGGTCTTATATATAAAGTAGTATATATTGAAGCTGCCTTGGTTGTGTGAAGACTGCAGGGAGAATCTGGTCTCTCAAAACAGGTGGTCTCACAAGACAGGTTTCACTGTAGTATATATTGAAACTGCCTTAGTTGTGTGGAGACATGTACTCATCTCTTAACACAGTTCCATGGTTTGTCTTTCCACCGGAGAAGCATTCCAGCAACTGATTACATTGATGTCTAATGTAAGACAGTGTTTTCATCTCATATAATATCAAACTAAGTTGGATAAAATTATACATATGATAATTTAATAAAGTGTGGACACATAACCTGTGATGACTTTCAGAGTGAGAAAAATTATGCAGATTATTGTCAGCCTCATGCTTTGTCATGGAATAATTCATTTCTTAAGTAAACAGATTTTAAGTGTATTTATCGATATGTATGTTTTTGTTGGACTAATAATACATCAATCCTAAATTTAATCAAATTTATAAGCCTGCCACAAGACAGTGTACTGACCATGTGTTCCCCATTAAATTCTGTACAAAAACTCCAGTTTTGAACCATTTGCAGTTACCAAACTAATGTATTGCTTTTACTTAATGAACAATCAATCAGAGGTCATTGTGACTGAAAGAAGAAGAGAAGCTTTAGTGCAATAACATTTGGTCTAAATTTACATCAGACTTTAAACGAAAGTAAAAAATATCACATAAATAAACAAAGCCTAGATACATGTTATAAATTCACATAAATAAACAAAGCCTAGATACATGTTATAAATTCACATAAATATTTACAACAGACATTAAACAAAACCATTAGATACATGTAATAAAGATCAGTTAGCATAATCCACACAAGTAACCTGTAGATACAGTGGGACCCCGCTATAACACGGTAATTGGGAGCCATAGAATCCAACCGTTATATGAACCGAACCGTGTTATAAGCAACCATGTACAATACCAACACATTTTTGGATTTAATTGGGGTGGAGGGGTGTACATAAAGACTGGTGCGAAAATGCATGGCACAATTACCATTTATGATCAATATATATTAAATGAGAGAAAAAATTGCTTTGGTAGCAGAAATTGCAGTTATAATATATTACTTTATTCAGAGAACCATGCATTGGTACATAGACGTGTCTAATTTATATATACATGTATAATCTATTGCATGAAAAGAAGTATCAACACCGTGTACTCACCAGCGAATCTTGTAACATACAATGAATCCATAATACAAATATTTCCATCGAAAATATCCACACACGGATATAAAATATTCAATAATTTTGTCACAGATCGTTATGTGACTGAATGAATGAATGAATGATGTCTGATGTCCGAAGATTAATGAATGGTGTCTGTATACATTTTATACCACTACATTTCTCATCTGTCAATAGTTATTATTTTTTGAAAAACTCTGTGATTTCTAGCAGCTTTCTGCTAATGTCACGTTTGCTCTTGGCAAAGTCAATTATAGTTCCCAGTTGCAGAATTCGAATTTACTAGTCAACAGATTGCATAAAACAACACTTTAAAGCCACGCACACATGTTGGCGGCTTTTGTTTCTTTGATGCTGTATAAATCATTGTCCCCTGATTTGAACAAGTTTAGCTCGGCAGTTCACTTTGATGATAAACAATGTACTTAAATGAATTGATTTATATATTCTGGTGAGAATCTTTTATCAACTGCCGCATTGGCTGTTGCTTTGTTGTGTATGAAATTAGGAGAACATATATCGGAGATTATTAGAGCAACGATTGTATTCGGAATGCATTCAAGACAAACACAAAGTAGACACGATGGCTTCATTGCTCAGGGATTAGTAATAATAATATTGACACTTATGAGCTGTCATTTTTCAACAATAAACAAAGATCAAAGTTCTCAGTAGGCCCAGCAATTGGTTCGTATTTCTGATGTTTATTTTGGCGCAAAACTAGAAGAAATTTGTTAATTTTTGAAATTTTAAGAGCCATACAACGATTATTTTATATTCGAATTTGTGTGTGATTTCCTCCTCAAAATGATAATACATTTTCTACACGTTCTTTTTTGCACTTTTTAGACGAGTATGAGAATGATAATTAAACGCTTGACGTATTTTATTTTTCATTCTTAAAAGATTTGGGGGGGGGGGGTTGAGGAAACTACCTGTAATAAATTACCTGAAATTTCGGGAGCCATGCCACGACCGTGTTATATCCAAATTCGTGTTATAATGGGGCGCGTTATATAGCGGGGTCCCACTGTACATGTAAGAAAGATCTGGCGAGTCGTTAGTGTGTGTGTGTGTGTGTGTGTGTGTGTTAGCCCCACTTAAGGTCAGTTAAAATTTATTTCAAATGATAGTTTGTGATCATTTTATATCTGTCCACAACTCCAATTCAGTTTCACAAATGTTTTGTCAAAACTCACATACCACTTGTTAGAAATATCGACATTGGGGGAATTCCTGATCCTGAATATCTGTCCACAACTCCAATTCAGTTTCACAAATGTTTTGTCAAAACTCACATACCACTTGTTAGAAATATCGACATTGGGGGAATTCCTGATCCTGAATATTGTCTAAATAATCAATAGTAATCATAGAATTGTATCCTATGCATATTTTCCTACATAGAAAAAGCTACATGTTATCCTATCATATATTATTAATTAAACTAAAATTACAAGAAATTATAATTTTCATTGTAATGAATATCAATGAAATGTGCATGTTTCTTGCTAGGAAATCACGGAGTCAGAAATCGAAGATTCCATCATAAAGATGATACTTATCATTAGGCATATTTATTCAACATTCTCATGGTACACAAATATTCCATTGTAACGAACGCATATGTAATGTCAGTTGACTGCCTATGTCATGTCGGTTGACTGCCTATGTCATGTTGGTTGACTGCCTATGTCATGTCAGTTGACTGCCTATGTCATGTCGGTTGACTGCCTATGTAATGTCGGTTGACTGCCTATGTAATGTCGGCTGACTGCCTATGTAATGTCGGTTGACTGCCTATGTAATGTCGGGTTGACTGCCTATGTAATGTCGGTTGACTGCCTATGTAATGTCAGTTGACAGCATTTTGTGCAACATTGAGTGCAAGTTTATGTTGGAGTAATGAGTTGGAATACAGAATTATAAGTTAAAAGCTTGCAATAAGATTTTTTTCTTCTTCTCAAACAATTCAGTATACAAGCAGCTCAAAGACATGGTCATGTTACTTGGTTTTGTTTTGAGGGGTTTCTTTTCATTTCATGAAAAAAAATTACTAGTAATTGAAAATTATTCATATATCAAAATAGATTTTCTTTATTTATAGTATATTTAAATGACATTATAGCAAAGACCTAAAAAAAAAATTATACAGGTTATATATAAGTTGTATCTAAATGTATTTTAATTGTATTTTATCAGATAATAAAATTATAATTAATTTATATTTCCAGAGATAAAATTTTGTCATTCAGCAACTATTAAGGATGATATTTCATTTATATAAATAATCTTTTATTTACAACATTTTCCAGGAGTGGATGCAGAATGTAATATTTCACTTCAAGTTATGTAATTTAAGAAATTCCATGGCAGACATTTAATATAGTTTTAAAGGGAACAGGCTGACATTTTTTCAGTGTTTTGTAAATAAACCAGTTCAACTGTCAGCAGTTATATATTAGATATAATTTCTAACCAGTCTACATGTGTACAGTACCATTGTTATGCAGATTGTTAAGAGATAATATAATTTCTAACCAGTCTATATGAATACAGTAACATTGTTATGCAGATTGTTAAGAGATAATAGCATTTCTAACCAGTCTATGTGGATACATTGCCATTCTTATGCAAAAAAATACTAGAATTTCAAACCAATCTGTGTTTATACAGTGACGTCATTATGCAAAAACCTAGAGACAAGTATTTTTAAAACTATGTATATTTCATTCAGTGAGGATTAATTTTAATATATATATTAAAAACATTATTTGCTGATAAACCTGTTTGATTTTTTTTTGCGAAAAAATGGTTTTGATTAAATATTTTCCAAGGTTTTCCAATGTAGTTAACTGGTCAGAATATTCTACTTGATGTTTCATAGTAAATGGAGGAAATTCAGATAAATAAAATGTACATTTATTTCTGTGAATTTCACTTGATTATTTTGTATGAAAGCTTGAATAATAACTATGATACATGACCATTCTTTGCTTAGCAATACATTTTTTAAACAATTTAGACCACGAATAATTATCACATGCATGTTTGAAGATACAGCTAGGCAAAAGCATTATAGATTTTGTAGAAATTATTAGCTAGCCTACCGTAAGGACAAATGAGGCTATAGTGATATAGCCTCATTTGGCCTTACGGTATGCGAGCTAATAATCTTCATATCTTGTATAGTCCCTCATTCATCAACTTTTTTAACACTGGACAAGTTTTAAGCAAGCTTGGCAGTAGCTTTCTGGCATAAAAGCCTTTCAAATTTGTACAAATGATGACAATCATTATCAAATATGGCTGCCATTGACAAAAATAGAAAAGATATTCTGTGGTTTCTGCTAAAATCAATGGACTATAATGAAATTTGACAGAAAGTATCCGTAAATAAAGAGCTTTAAATTTTTACAAAGGATCCCAATCTGCCATCCATTTTCAATTTTTACAAAGGATCCCAATCTGTCATCCATTTTAAATTTTTACAAAGGATCCCAATCTGCCATCCATTTTAAATTTTTACAAAGGATCCCAATCTGCCATCCAATTTGACTGCTATTGCTTAAGTTACACAAACCTTCTGATTCTGAAAAACATTTCCAAAGAAAATGTGACAGCATCTTTTCAGAGTTTTCTATTTTGTTCTTTAAAAAATGATTATGATATGCCATCAAGTATTGCCAAGGTTACAAAATATATAAAAGCAAACTTTTGGTGACGTCATGAAAACCTGAGAGAATTTTACAAAATTGGAAAGAAAGCATTCTGGCAGGAAAGACTTTAAAATTTGTGCAAATATTGCCAGTCTGTTTTTAAATATGGTCATCGTTACTAAAAACTGAAAAAAACTGAACAACTAACAGTTACATAAATTAGACAAAGAACATATTTTTACATCGTACAGATGATGCACATTCACTCTCAAATACTGCCACCATTGCTAAGAATAGCAAAAGCTTGAAATCTACACATGTACAATATATACAAATTGTGCAGAGCCATCAACAAATATGGTTGCTGTTACTAACAACAGAAAACATTTAAACAATTTTTGTTCTCAAGAAAATCAGTCAAGACAGTTTTGCCATCTTTGATAGAAGCTATTCTAGCATAATGGGATTTCACTATTGGACAAATGATGTTGATCAGCTATCAATATAGATGAATATAGAAACAACAAAATTACTGAAACTATTGGTTTTATAGCATGAAATCAACAGCATCAGAAACAATTTCTAAAGAAAGCTTCCTACTGGCCCTAATTTTTCGATCAACGGCTTTTGCACTTGGCCGTTAGGTCATTGTATCCAGGTAAATGATTTCTGGTCAGCTTCAGCTAGGTGTCTGGTGCAACATTATCACCTTTAAAACAGTTTTTCTGGATTTGATAGTTCACATTAAAGTGATTACTGTATACAAATGGTCCAGATTCTAGGCATTGTAAATCTGATTTGAATTTTATAGGAGTATCAAAAGTTTGTGCTTTTAAAAAAATAAATTGTCATAAGGAATTCTTCTTTGCTTGTATATTTGTTTCACATGTCGGTACCTTTTAGGGCTTTAAATCTATAGTTGTTTTACAAATTTACAAACATGAAATTGACAAAAATTGCTACCCCAATAAATAAGAGCTGTGTGTGTGTGTGTGTTATTAACTATGCAGGATGGTGTGTGTGCTTTTCTTTTCTCTTGATATACATGTTAGCAATAATAATGACTTATTCAACAAGAGTGACCCAATTAGTTGCATGGAGCTAATTCTATTTGCAGCAGTCTCCAAGGAGAAGAGATTATTCATCTATTTAGCCAGCAATGTCACTAATTGGTGGGTTACCTGTTTGTAATTTAAAAGAATTTTTTAATTGATGAGTACCAAATTATTTGAATAATATCCAACTTAATTTGTTATATTAGCAATGTGGTCAATTTTAAAATACAGGCCATATACCTAATTTTTCATTCAGAATTACTTAATAACAGTATTAGTGTATGGTCATCATTATCATCATTGTGATTTATTTTAAGTTTGTTCTTTAACAGGACAAACAAAATTTTTAAATGTCAGAAATATAACTATTGGAGCAGTGTTCCTGTTTTACAAGCAAAGGTTAACATTTTTATTTGTATAGATGCTATCCTAACCTTTATATTGAGTACACAATTTGTGTTTTATTAAACGCTGGTACAATAACTTAGTATGAAAGTAATCACACATGGTTTATGTAATTCATGATGAGGTATTTCATTTCAACCCAGATACTTTTCCACTGTTTTGTACAGGGCAGTATAGCTTGTATTCATGCCCACCAAATACAAATACTGTACAGTCCACACTATATTTTTTACTTATCATCTTGAATATACAAATGAACACACTTGTACTATGAGTACAGTATACAAGAATAAATATACATAGTCAGGTTATTGTCATACAGTGTAAAAGGCCATAAAATTAAACAATGTCTACACTTTATTATTGTCATGTTCGTTTTTCTTTTATTCCCCAACAATATCTGTACACTTACATAGTGTTACCAAAATGTATCTGTTGATCTTGTCCTGTCTCACCTCATCACATGTATTAAAACATTTGGTATGGGGCTTTACTTTATATAAATGACAGTTCAAATTCAATTTAAATGATTTGCCAACAGGTTTAATGACGTTTTGACCCCTGTATGACTTGACTTTATCACATTGGTTTCCTGTCATCTAAATAACATTTCTAATTTCTTTTGCTCTTTCGTTTTTTTTCCAACCCCCTTCCATTTAATCACTCAAAGATGATTTATGTGTTCAAACATGATTGTAAAAGATCTTTTACATTACATGGCAAAATCATATGAAAATGTAAACGGTAATAATTCATTAGATTACATGACAGAATCATGCAAGTGGAAACAATCGGAATGAAATAGAATACATGACAGAATCATTCAAGTGGAAACGGCAAATGCTTTAGAAGGTATGGGATAATCATGAAAATGAAACCAATGATGTACATGACATAACATGAAAATGAAAGTAATGATCTACATTACATAACATGAACATGGAAACAATTATGTACATAACATGAAAATGAAAGCAATGATGTGCATGACAAATTGAAAATGAAAGCAATGATGTGCATGACATAACATGAACATGGAAACAATTATGTACATAACCTGAAAATGAAACAAATGATGTACATGACAAATTGAAAATGAAAGCAATGATGTGCATGACACAACATGAAAATGGAAACAATAAGAATGCTTGAGATTGCATTACATAATCATATAAACATGGGAAAAAATATAATGTCTTAGATTAAACGTCATGACTGAATGCAATGAGAATGATTTTAAATGACTGAAAGCGATGAGAATGATATAGATTAAATGACTGAAAGCAATGAGAATGATGTAGATTAAATGATGACTGAAAGCAATGAGAATGATGTAGATTAAATGACTGAAAGCAATGAGAAGGATGTAGATTAAATAACTGAAAGCAATGAGAATGATATAGATTAAATGACTGAAAGCAATGAGAATGATTTAGATTAAATGACTGAAAGCAATGAGAATGATGTAGATTAAATGACTGAAAGCAATAAGAATGATGTAGATTAAATGACTGAAAGCAATAAGAATGATTTAGATTAAATGACTGAAAGCAATGAGAATGATGTAGATTAATTGACTGAAAGCAATGAGAATGATGCAGATTAAATGACTGAAAGCAATGAGAATGATTTAGATTAAATGACTGAAAGCAATAATAATGATTTAGATTAAATGACTGAAAGCAATGAGAATGATTTAGATTAAATGACTGAAAGCAATGAGAATGATGTAGATTAAATGACTGAAAGTAATGATAACGTTTTAGATTAAATGACTGAAAGCAATAAGAATGATGTAGATTAAATGACTGAAAGCAATAAGAATGATTTAGATTAAATGACTGAAAGCAATAATAATGATTTAGATTAAATGACTGAAAGCAATAATAATGATTTAGATTAAATGACTGAAAGCAATAAGAATGATGTAGATTAAATGACTGAAAGCAATAAGAATGATTTAGATTAAATGACTGAAAGCAATGAGAATGATGTAGATTAATTGACTGAAAGCAATGAGAATGATGCAGATTAAATGACTGAAAGCAATGAGAATGATTTAGATTAAATGACTGAAAGCAATAATAATGATTTAGATTAAATGACTGAAAGCAATGAGAATGATTTAGATTAAATGACTGAAAGCAATGAGAATGATTTAGATTAAATGATGACTAAAAGCAATGAGAATGATTTAGATTAAATGATGACTAAAAGCAATGAGAATGATTTAGATTAAATGACTGAAAGCAATGAGAATGATGTAGATTAAATGACTGAAAGCAATAAGAATGATATAGATTAAATGACTGAAAGCAATGAGAATGATTTAGATTAAATGACTGAAAGCAATGAGAATGATGTAGATTAAATGACTGAGAGCAATGAGAATGATGTAGATTAAATGACTGAAAGCAATGAGAATGATGTAGATTAAATGACTGAAATCAATGATAATGATGTAGATTAAATGACTGAAAACAATGATAATGATGTAGATTAAATGACTGAAATCAATGATAATGTTTTAGATTAAATGACTGAAAGCAATGACAATGTTTTAGATTAAATGACTGAAAGCAATGAGAATGATGTAGATTAAATGACTGAAAGCAATGAGAATGATTTAGATTAAATGACTGAAAGCAATGAGAATGATGCAGATTAAATGACTGAAAGCAATGAGAATGATTTAGATTAAATGACTGAAAGCAATGAGAATGATTTAGATTAAATGATGACTAAAAGCAATGAGAATGATTTAGATTAAATGATGACTAAAAGCAATGAGAATGATTTAGATTAAATGACTGAAAGCAATGAGAATGATGTAGATTAAATGACTGAAAGCAATAAGAATGATATAGATTAAATGACTGAAAGCAATGAGAATGATTTAGATTAAATGACTGAAAGCAATGAGAATGATGTAGATTAAATGACTGAGAGCAATGAGAATGATGTAGATTAAATGACTGAAAGCAATGAGAATGATGTAGATTAAATGACTGAAATCAATGATAATGATGTAGATTAAATGACTGAAATCAATGATAATGATGTAGATTAAATGACTGAAATCAATGATAATGTTTTAGATTAAATGACTGAAAGCAATGACAATGTTTTAGATTAAATGACTGAAAGCAATGAGAATGATGTAGATTAAATGACTGAAAGCAATGAGAATGATGTAGATTAAAAGACTGAAAGCGATGAGAATGATATAGATTAAATGACTGAAATCAATGATAATGATGTAGATTAAATGACTGAAAGCAATGATAATGATGTAGATTAAATGACAGAAAGCAATGAGAATGATGTAGATTAAATGACTGAAAGCAATGAGAATGATGTAGATTAAATGACTGAAAGCAATGAGAATGATGTAGATTAAATGACTGAAAGCAATGATAATGATGTAGATTGAATGACTTAAAGCAATGAGAATGATGTAGATTAAATGACTGAAAGCAATGAGAATGATGTAAATTAAAAGACTGAAAGCGATGAGAATGATATAGATTAAATGAGTGAAATCAATGATAATGATCTAGATTAAATGACTGAAAGCAATGATAATGATGTAGATTAAATGACTAAAAGCAATGAGAATGATGTAGATTAAATGACTGAAAGCAATGAGAATGATGTAGATTAAATGACTGAAAGCAATGAGAATGATGTAGATTAAATGACTGAAATCAATGATAATGATGTAGATTAAATAACTGAAATCAATGATAATGATGTAGATTAAATGACTGAAAGCAATGAGAATGATATAGATTAAATGACTGAAAGCAATGAAGCAGCAGAGAGGGTGAATCCTACAATTTTCCGAGCGTCGATTCGGAAATCTGAGGCTTCTGCCAAATAGTTAAAAAAATGGCGTCTATTCGATAAAATAAGATTTCCTTATAAACGCCAACGTCGTTGTCATTCACCCTCTCTGCTGCTGGAACTTTCAGTTCTGGGTTAATAATTCTTTTACGAGTTCAACCAAATATTTGATCGAGTCCGATACGATATCGTGTCCGAGGATCATGTAAATTTATTGTTATAAATCCGTGCGGAGTCGACTGAGCGTTACTAAAGAAATTTTTAAATTGATTGAAGTCCATATCAGAGCACCATGTCTGCCAAATATTTCTAAGAGTATGAGTATCAACGCCGTTAAATACACACAGTAAGTTACAGTTGTCTCTAATCACTTTTGGAATCTGAGTGTATCGTTGAGTGACATATATCACGTCGGTGTTTTTATGCCTGCCTCGGGAAAATATTCTAGCTGGGTTTTGTTGGTTGTCTAACATCACATCGTCGTATACGACTAAATTGTTAATGTTCCCATCAAGTTCATCCACGGATGGCGCCTCGTCAATATCAGTTATAAAATCAATGGCGTTTTCACCCTTAATTTCTGATGCATTCTCGTTAAAATCTTTTAGCACTTCATAGCATCGTTGATCATCTACGCTAGGAGCAACTAAATACAACTTATCCCATTTCATCCATCTCATTATTAAATTGAGCAACAATTGCGTTTTACCGGATCCAGATGGCCCGATTATAATTGCGCGGATAAAGTTTGGTAGCGCTGCATGATGCTTAACCGGTTCTCTTGCTTTAGTCGCTGAAAAATCAATTATATCCATATTTCTATACATAAATTATGGATCTATATTGTGTGAAGTGTAAAACGCGTACTGGCACAGATGACTTGACGACGATTACAACTAGAAATAACCGATCAGCGCTTTCTGGTAAATGCGTGCAATGTGGTACAAAGAAATTTAGATTTGTGTCTATGAGATCTGCAGGAAATGATGATTTAAAAAATAACGAGGAGGTGATATCGCAGCCAAATTTGCAAAGCTCCCTGGAACCCCATGGGCAAAGTACCCGGGAGAAAAGCACCTTCCAGGATATAGCTACTGTGGTCCCGGAACACGATTAGATATCAGACTTGATGATCAAAATCAACCCCGATCCGGCGAGTATCCGATAAACGCTATTGATAAGGCGTGTCATGCTCATGATGTTGCATATAAAAGCAGCAATCTGCAAAACAGGCATCTCGCGGATGTGAAATTAATTCATGCGTTAAATGCTATTCCTGATAAATCTTTTAAAGAAAAGTTGGCTTCGTGGTTGGTAAAATCAGCTATGAAAGGCAAATTGATGATGGGTGCTGGTAATTAATAATATGGAATCTATTTATTATTCTCCAAAAGGATACTGGAGGGGTAACGCTGCAATAAATAAACTCGCCAACGCCGCAAAAGTGAAAAAGGCCACTGTGGCTAATTGGTTATCCAATAAGGCTATATGGCAAATTTATCTACCACCGCCTAAACAAATCAATTTCTCGCATTTTGATGTTACCGGACCCAATGAAGTTCATCAAGCTGATTTATTGTTTTTACCACATGACAACGGTTACAAATACGCGCTAACCGTAGTTGACGTTGCGAGTCGATACAAACAAGCAGAACCATTAAAAACAAAATCATCACCTGAAGTTGCTTCTGCATTTGAAAGGATTTATCGACGAGGCCCACTACGCTGGCCAAATCTATTGCAGGTTGATCCTGGTAAGGAATTTCAAGGCGATGTTTTATCAGCGATGAAACATCACAATGTCACCATCAGACGAGGGCATACTGCGCTACATCGCGATCAGGCAATTGTTGAACGATTTAATCGGACTCTTGCTGAACGGTTATTTGGATATCAATACGCGAAGGAGTTTATTCAGGATAAAAAATCCCGTGAATGGGTTAAGAGATTACCAGCTGTGATTACCGCGCTCAATAACGAGATTACTCGAACAATTAACATGAAACCTGTCAACGCGATTAAGAAAGCGTCTATACCAAAAATGGAAATCCAAGGAATTTCACAAAAAGATTTCAAAGAACCAATTCTTGGTAGTAATGTCACTATTAGGTATTTATACGAACCAGGAGAGCTTGAGGGTGGTAAAAAAAGAGCTACCGATCCTATTTGGAGCGTCACTACGCATAAGATATCCGGTATAACACGATCTACTGGTAGACCTCCAATCTATAAACTGGATTCAACTGCTCCTCAGCGAGGATTTACTCGACAACAACTACAGGTAATTCCCGAGGATACTCAATTACCACCGCGTGGTCTTAACTAGCACCCCTTCGTCTGTTGCACTCAAGACAAGTCAACATCACATTGTTTCTGATATGACCAATGCTGCTATTCTTTCTGTCTACTTTAAATTGGCGAGGATCTTTATCCGAATACTGCCAACGCATTATACAATTGCAACTCGCGCAGTGATTATTCTGTTGTTGCTTCAGCGTAATTATTAATTCAGCATCAATGTCAAATTCTCGTTGTTTTTTTTTGTCTTGTTGTTTGTAACCGGAGAGTTTTTTATCAATAACTTTAACATCAACGATGCTAGCATCATCCATTGTAGTGTCATTATCATCCAGGACAACTCTTCGAAGTTGATTTATTTTTCGTACTCTGGATACTGCAAGATAGACTAAATTCGACCATTCGATGTGATTATCCACCATCCAAACAATTGTATCCGATATAGTCAATCCCTGTGAAGAATGTATCGTCGCTGCGTATCCTAGCGTCCATGGGGATTTATCAGCACGCAATGCATCTTCAACGACGCTGATATCAACCAGCACAATATCATTTAACACGAAAATTTGTTTTTCACTTTGTCTTGGAATATCAACTTCTATATTCTGTTTTCGTGTATCCGAAGGCCTATTACACAACGGTACTGGAAGTGTTGCAAATTTTTCTTTATGCAATTCAAATAACTTCATCTGAAGTATGTCTCTGACTATTTTTCTACTTGCAATTATCAAATCGTTTGGTCTCCAAGTTTCCCAAAAATCATTTATGGGAGTTTCTGAAATTATTTCACGCGCTATTTCACATTGGATTTTATCCGGCTGTAATCTAATTAGCGCTTTGAATTCTCGTAATTGTTCATCAAGTGATCTATAATCAGTGGTAATTTCTTCATAATAGTCTACAAAACCCTTTAGCCATTCATGTGGGGATGCACCGACAAATGGTGGTGGTTGGCCATGATCACCGCACATGACGACTTTTGTATTTTTCAATAACAACCACTCAAGAAAGGTTTGTAATATTTTCAACGATACTGTGCATATTTCATCCCAAATTATGATTTCAGGAATGAATTTATCACCCATTCGATCAGGAGTCCATTCATCGCCTTTCCATCGAAAGAAACTATGATAAGTATAGGCATTTACCCCTCGCTGTATCATCTCTCTGGCGAGTCTGTGAGTAGGTGTTAGGATAATCATGTTTGATTTTGAAACGCGGTATAATTCAATTGCACGAGTTGTCTTTCCTGACCCACCACAACCGTTTAAATAAACTGTCTTGTATCTACATATTGGATCAGATACTGGTGGTGCATTAGAAAATTCGGATTGAATCTCATCAAACTTTAAGTACTTTTCATCCATGGTAACATCTGCCGATTCACAATACTCATGTAGCGTCTCCTTTTTAAATCTCCAACATCCCCAATTTGCCTCCGGATCTGTGAAATTAGCTACATCTGATTTGTATTTCTCGTGGATATACATAGAATCAGTGGCTACTCTAACTGCGGTATTAGGAAATCTATTTATCATCGAAAATAAATTGATAGAAGCATAAGCTAGCATAGAACTTCTCAAATGCGTATATTGTTTAATATATCCATCACAATCGGTAACAATTGTACCTAATCGTCTTCCATCGGATAGGAAAGCGTCATTACGATTTACAAGTTTTCCCTGTTTCGTTAAATCCGTTACAATAAAATCGTATTCAGCGATGTCTATGATCAACCGCGAGGAATATTTTGCATTGTCGTATCTTCCACCCTGGGTAAATTTACCGATTATTCTTCGTCCAAAATCTTTTGCTTGTCCGCTTTTAATTTCAAATAACTTCTTAGACCAATTCAGGAATTGTTCTTCACTGAAATTCGAAGAATTTCCATCTGGAAACTGTTTTCGCTGTTCACTAATTATACGATCTAGATCGGGTTGTGGTAGCCAAACTTCTTTCTGAGCTCGATAGCATATAATAGCTTCGGAAATAATCAACGATATTAGCATACCACAATCAATCATATATCGTAGTAACACTATTGGCATCCAGGCCTTTTCAGATAGGTGTCTACCAAGCCAAAGATAACTACACGGATGTAACCCTGTAGCGAATTCGAATGATATCACACGAGCGAATCCGGTTAAATCAAAATCAGGTAATGGTCCATTAATCGCAACACGAGTCATTTCATGCGTGGGGTGTCCAAATCGTTTAAAGTACTAGGCACATTTCCCATACCCGAGAAAACTTCCAGGATAACACGCGGATATATCAATTGAAATCATACCGCCACGATGGTATTTCGTATTCCACAGTCCTCCATGACTAAATTCGACGCAACTCAATTTAACATCCTCGAGAAAATCACTTTGTGTTGGACGCCATGAGTTTTTTTCTCTTGCGAAGTGAGCTACCACTGATGGAATAGTAAAACTATCCGTGAGTAGTTTTTCATGGAAACTCTCCGGTGAAAAATCACTAGCGATTTTTCTCATTCTGTTATCTAATTCTTCAACGCGATATAATTCACCATTTGGTCTTACAAATTGATCAAATCCTATTTCGGGATCTTCATCACTTCTAAGTAACCACACTGAAACAGGATCATCTTTACACAACGCATGAATAGCATCGAATAATTTCTTATTATAAAAAACATCCCCGACGAATTCCTCGGGGATATATCTCACGATTCGTTCTCGTGGAAATATTGTTACCGCAGGTGTCCACGCGTGTTTGTTATGATCAATAATTTGTATTGGCGCTCCATTTTTGTTATATTTCGGTTCGTATAAAACTTCTCCGGTTATCGTCATAACGGTTATTGGGAATCTTAATGATGTTTCTAATTTAGCTATATCAGAAATCTTTCCACCGTGTTGTTTCACTGTCAGTTCCCATTCGGTTATTTTCCTACGTCGCAGATCAGTTAGTTTATTTCCTCGGGATGCATTTGTGAAGTGTTCCATTACCCGTGTTGCTACACAATTCAGTGAACTAGAATATTTCATAGGAGCTAGTTTTGCGATATCGGGTTTATTATTTAACGGATATAACCCATAAACAATTGCTGTTACGGGATAAGATCTCTCGTAGTATGGTTTGTCGATTCCAGTTAGAATTCCTGGTTTGGAATCTCTACTCACAATGACAGTTTTTTTATTCTTGAGGATTGGTTCAAATTTATCCCTGATAATCCATTTGCCTTCGACTTCGATAATGAATTTTATTCTGAAAAAATACTTCTGTTGGGGATTGCTTTGTTTGGGAATTGCTTTGCAATTTACCTTTGGATTTCCATCTTTGATTTTCCTTGTTTGGGAATTGCTTTGCAATTTACCTTTGGATTTCCATCTTTGAATTTCCCCTTTGGATTTTACACCCTTGGATTTCTCCCCCGTTGGCTCGCCAAGGTGTGAAATTATCTCAGCTGCTCTTTCATCGTTCATAGTAGCATCGATGTTGGGTACATTGACATCTTCATCAATAATTCGAAATGTCGACCAACAGTATGCTGCACCGTCTCGGTAGAATTCATTAAAACACTCCCTGATTTTACCCAGTATAGTTCTATCACCGATTAAACGTTTTGGTGTATCAGAGACTCTATCGAGATTGAATTTAGTATTTTTCCAGGGTTTAATTTTCGATAATCTTTGGAACTCCTTATCAAGATTGAATTTAGTATTTTTCCAAGGCTTGATTTTCGATAATCTTTGGAACTCCTTATCAAGATTGAATTTAGCATTTTTCCAAGGCTTGATTTTCGATAATCTCTTGAACTCATTATCGAGATTGAATTTAACATTTTTCCAAGGCTTGATTTTCGATAATCTCTTGAACTCCTTATCAAGATTGAATTTAGCATTTTTCCAGGGCTTAATTTTCGATAATCTTTGGAACTCCTTATCAAGATTGAATTTAGCATCTTTCCAAGGCTTGATTTTCGATAATCTCTTGAACTCCTTATCAAGATTGAATTTAGCATCTTTCCAAGGCTTGATTTTCGATAATCTCTTGAACTCTTCCATGTTATAATTAAAACAAGTATTTCAATAGAAAAATATAGTATAATGAATCACTGCAAGTGGCTTATGATTGGATCAACAACCCCGTGTAACAAATCATGCAGAAGCGAATTCTGTGGGTATCATTTACAAAGCGTTCGCAACGGTTCTTTCGGTCCACTCCCATGCCTCCAATGTGGGGTTGGGGTAAGGGGAAAATCATAATTATGTCTCAGTTGCGGCGGCAAACGATACAGGGAACTAAAACGCTATTATGACAAACGAATAAAAACTGCAGTCATTGACCCTAGCGTCCTTGATAAAATCAAGGACAAAATCATAAAAACCCCTCAAGATTATATCCAGAGATTTATAATAAATTAGACAAATAATATTATTATACAAATGAGCCAAGATTTCAGACCTCATCCAGTGCTTGTTAATTACGAAGCCTCCAGTGATGGTGTTGTCAGGCACCGCAGACTAAGAGAACCGATTGGATGGGTAAATAATATGGGATATTTGATGTTTACAGCTGGGAAGAAGAAATATCTCTGTCACAGAGCCATCTATGAAGCATTTACGGATTAATCGAAGACGGATTTGTGATTGATCATATCAATAATAACAAGACTGATAATTGTCTTGTGAATCTTCAAGCCGTCTCACAAAGTCGGAATGCAAAATTAGGTGGAACTGGCAAACATGCAAAACGCCCTAGGGGGGTCAAATCGTTTGATTTAGAAAATAATGAAGAGAGAAACTTTCAATCAATAAATGAAGTCAGTAGATACTTTGACATTTGTACGGCTTCAATACGATTTGTTTCAGAAAATATAATTAAAACTGCTCTGTCTAAAAAAAATGGTCATAAAATAAAATTCGTATACACCTAAAACGATTCAAGGGAGATAAATCCTTTATGGATAAATCCGCCGTCACTCATAACACTACTCACTAAGTTCCCTTGTATTATGACGTCAAAGGAAGTGAGTCGTCTGCTATTTACCTGTATACCTTGAAAAGGCGCGCCGCACACGTGACTGTAATGAATACATAGTTTCGGTATAGTTGTATTTTTTTAACAATTTCTAAAACGTTTTATTGTCGCTTGGGCTAAAACTGCAATTATTTCAACAGTTGTATTTATTTAGACCATTTAGTACAGACGTTCTTATAATCCAGCGCAAAATACCTATGTTAGCTCAGCCGGAAATACTAGTGTTTCCCATTCATTGACGTAGGTGGGCGTGGTTAAAATTCCTCTGTATATACAGCTCTTTGTGATTTAATCGATAATGTACTTGTCTATAGAATTAGAACAGGAAATATACGCTGTTATTTAACAACTGTATTATTTTGTTTAGTGCTTCATTTAAAATATCTGTCTGTTTTAAATGTTGTGAAACAGCATTAATAAGTAATTCAAGGAAATAAAATAACACACTCGTGAAAGACGCGGCTGTATCAGTCGCCTTATATACATTACGGCTCGTAATAAGCTTGGGGCTTTCGAAAGCCAATTCCGACCGATCAAAACTAACCAACGCCATTAACACGGGCGTGTGGTTGTCTTTTGTCAATCATGCAACCGGGTTAATTTAGTTTGGTTGCTTTTGATCGATTGGATTGGCCGTAGAAAAAATGCCCCGTCGTCTCATGTTTGTGCTGTCTTGTGCCGTCCCACATCATTACCATCAATCGTTTCATTGAATAATACCATCCTTATATGGAATTGTGCCGTCCCACATCAATCGTTTCATTGAATAATACCATCCTTAATTAAGTATATGTATGCCTAAAGTCTGCCGCAACACTCGAGCGGAGACATATATGGAATTGTGCCGTCCCACATCAATCGTTTCATTGAATAATACCATCCTTAATTAAGTATATGTATGCCTAAAGTCTGCCGCAACACTCGAGCGGAGACATATATGGCATTGTGCCGTCCCACATCAATCGTTTCATTGAATAATACCATCCTTAATTAAGTATATGTATGCCTAAAGTCTGCCGCAACACTCGAGCGGAGACATATATGGCATTGTGCCGTCCATTAATTAAGGTAATTAAGTACATGTATTACGTCACCTCAGGCATATCTTCTGGGCGGTCTAAGATGATGTTTGTCACCTTAGGCCTCCCGCCGGAGATGTATGTTTCGGGTTACTTTGGGCTTACATGGATGCGAAGGCACCCAAGGAGTTCCAAAGATACGTGTTGTCACATACCTCTGGGTCTCTTTCACGTTATTTGACGCGAAAGGGGTTTCCAAATGGGGTTTTCAGTACAGCATATACATGGACTTAATTAAGTTAATTAAGTAACCTCTGGGTCTCTCTGACGTCATAGGGCGCCAGTGAGATTGCCAAATGAGTGTTACATATTTTTTTAATAATTAGAAATACAGTATACTATAAAAATATGGATATCAAAGATGTAAATTCTATAATTGCTGAAATTTCAATTTTAAAGAATCGAGGAATAATATTATCTAAAGATCTCGACTGTGACAAGATTACCTCGGAATATGAAGACATTGAGTATCAGTCTAGTAGGGGTCGTTATGTTTTACCTAAAATGTACAGACTCGTGAAAGGAATTCAAAAGTCCATCTATGCTTTTTTGTACGGTAACGATATTGATGTATTTATAACGCTATTTAGCACCGTTGAAGCAATACGTCAAAAGCTCGGCCAAGAGTATCAAAAACGAGCTGAAATTAGTTCTAAGGTTCGTGATCTTAGAAAAATATTAAACGAGGAAAAACCAGTATCCTAACCACGTGAGCGTTACTATAAAAAAATTTATTATTTTTTAGCGTTTTTTGTAACTACATAGGATTTTCTCCTGAAATAATACTCAGCAGTTTGGGTTTACTCATGCAGCTATGTGCGTACTGGATGATCTGGTCGTGGTAGCAAGTAATCACCGCGACGCCTCCATTTTCACGTAGTTGTTGTTGTTGCTGCGTCGTTAATAAAAATCGTTCATTTCCGTTCTCAGATATTACAATTTTGAAACCCTCAGCGATGTTGTTTCTGAAACATTCGCGGATAGCGTCGTACAGTTTAACCTTGTCGGAGATGGATACGTTAGCTTGATGGTACATTATTTAATAACTCAGCTTTTAATTGTGATAGTTTCACATTTGAAAACTCAGTTCACAAACACTATATGGTAGGTGAATCGCTTACAACTAGATTAGCCCGAGAGCGGCTAGCAGCAATTAAAAAGTTTATACCGGTTCGAGACAGACTTCGTGAGAAACTTCAACAACGACAACAAGCGCAGACTGACTTTTCTGTGTCAAGTGAACAACTGTTCGCCCCGGTAACTAAGGCGACCAGCGATGTGAAAACAGCAACTGAACGAGCAATATTTGGAGATATTCCTGAGGAAGGCAAGCGACGAGAAGTGCCTGTTCTTGGTGTGCTTGAAAAGATAGCAGCGGAAACTGAAAAGACATCAGCGTTGTTACAAAAAAACCCCACCTGGTCCGAAAAAGACCAATGATAAAATAGTAGATGAATTACGCGCGCGATTTAACGAAGAAGGGTTAGCAGAAATTGATAAGACTGAAGCAGCAGAGTTTCCTGCACTTGTTGTTACGACGTATGAAAACAGAAAAAAAATGTTAAAACCAGAACAGCACAAGTATGTAAGAGGTATACAACATTGGGCTGATATATTTTACAAAATTAAAACTAAAACAGGTAAAATTGACAGCGACAATACGTCATATATTGAATATCTCAAAATAGTGGGTACAGTGTATAAACAATATGAAGAACAAAAATCACAAGGAAAACCACAAAGACTGCAGCGGCCGCGACAACACCCTGCAAAAAAAAATATCTTTTTCACCTGCTAAACAAGAAAAATCTCAACAACAACTACCACCCCAAGCTTCGCTTGGACCTTCGCCTGGACCATCTGATCGAGATGATGATGATCCTTTTAGTTATTTACAAAAAAACGGATTTAGAAAAACTGGAGGAAGCACTTGATTATAGTAGTGGGGAGGGATTTTCTAAATCTCAGAAATCGCCAGTAATTTCAGGTAGTGGTCTAGTTACTTGTCCCGGTAACATTCTCAGTGATATATCACGGTTAGAGGTTCTCATCGGAGGGAAGCGAGCCGGAAACAACTCCGTCGAGATAATTAATGAAGCAGCTGATATCTGTAGACGATTATTTGCCGGCGGTATCATGGACATTAATGTATATCGAGAACTCATTGCTGAATTAGTTGAAAATCACAAAGACGCTCATGGTTATTACAGCGATTAATCACTAATTGAAAAACTACTAGTTTTATAACAAGATGATTATACACTACAACCATGATAAACCCGTAAGCGTCTACGTGGTGAACTCACGATT
This sequence comes from Unio delphinus, assembly GCA_029339505.1. Taxonomy (NCBI): domain Eukaryota; kingdom Metazoa; phylum Mollusca; class Bivalvia; order Unionida; family Unionidae; genus Unio; species Unio delphinus. The sequence goes on from JAQISU010000070.1 coordinate 452,991, forward strand.
ACCTGTTTATAGAGCATATTACGGAGATGGTTTCGGCAATACCATTGCGGGGCTATTTACAAGAATGGCCCCAAAAGTGGCGCCATTAGCTAAACAATTATCAATGAAGGCCATTGATGTAATTCGTGATAAGGGAATCAGCGAAATCGGAGATTTCGTTGGAAATCTTGCCGGAAAGGCATTTTCTGCTGCGAAAGATAAAATAGCATCATTGGTGCGAAAGAAACCAGGAATGACTTCGTCATTAGTGCTGCCATCAACTACAGTGATGCCTGCAAAAATCAGCAAAGCAATAAATAGCGCAGTGGAAGAAAAACTAGCGTCGTTGGCTGCTTCGGTGACTCCGGCTTCACCGGTAACAGATAGCGCTATCATGAACGCGATAGCAGGAAGTGGTTTGAAACGAAAACAAAAACGACGATGATTACAAAGAGTTTCGCAATTGAAAACGCTAGTAATGTTATAAATGTTTAAACGAACAGCTGATCCCGCTCTTGATATGGAAGCCCAAGTGCGCAAAGATGATTCCGTCCGCGATTATCAATACTATTCCTATCATGCAATACAACCCGACCTACGATCGCGAATTGAACTTCAAGTTCAAGATACCAGTAAATACTTTTTGCCATGTGAAGCATTTATCGAAGTAGAAGGAAAACTCGTAACAAATGTTGCAGCTGATACCCCATATGCAAATGATCCAAATATCCGAGTTGGTTTTGTTAATAATGGCATAATGGCGTTATTTGAAAGTGCAAGATATTTCATTGATGGAAAAGAAATTGAATCAATAGACCGTGAGGTTGATGTTGCAACAACAATAATCGGACTAGCAAGATACTCCGATGATTATACAAGATCGGCTGGTCCGTCTATGATGTTTGCAAAAGATACTACTGATAACGCTGACCACCTTCAATACATTAAAGTGTTAACAGCAAGAGATAATTCAGAAGCCGATCAACAAGAAGCAGCTAATCCAGAACGTCGAGCTAGACCAGGCGCTGCGTTTGATATTATAAAAGGCGTTAATGATAATTTCAATCTAGGGTTTGCAACACGAAAATTAGCATTGCAAGGACAGCAGCGATATTTTTCATGTGCAATTCCACTCCATCACATATTTGGATTCTGCAGAAATGTCAGAAAAGTCATCTATGGAGCCAAACACACAATCGCGTTAGTGCGAAAAGGCAATGACAATGATGCAATTTGGCATACTGGTGCCGATGAAGGTAAAGTTGTTTTGAGTAAAATAGTATTATGGATGCCAGTAATGACCCCATCAATTACCACGGAAGAGCGGCTACTTTCATTTATGGACACAGGCGGCAAATCATTGATAAGTTGGCTAACAACAACAACTGATGTCAAACAGGATGATGTTAATGATACATTTACATGGCACTTAGCAGCCAAACAAGGCGTTTCAGCTCCACGTCATATATTTATAGCGCTGCAGAATCGGAATCGACCAGGCTTCCAAGAACGCAGTCATATGATATTTGATCGATTAGGGGTAAGTGAGGTTTCACTGAGAATAAACGGACAACAAGAACCATCTGAGGATATACAGCTTAATTATAACAATAACCAAATAGCACGTGTGTATCATCGGATGCTGTCATATATGGGCCGTGATCAAAACGATGATACCGGTTTACAAATATCGCAACTTGATTTTAAGAACTTGTATCCGATTTATTACTTTTCGCTGGAGCATCTTGATTTAATGAGACAATCCGTCGTTGACATACATTTTAGGGCTCGTATAGATCCTGGTGGTGTTGATTATAGAGCGGTTGCTGTTATTCTCAGCGACAAATCAATGTTGTTAGAAGGGGTTGGCGGACGAATGAGAATTGTTGATGCACCAGTGGAAAATCTATGATTTTCAAAAATATGTAAATGAAACTTGAAGAGTTTCCAATTAGATCAATTGAAAGCATAAATGTGTTTTACAATAAAATGACATATAGTGTTATTAGTGTCAAGCTGACTGATGGTCATGTCAAGAAATTGCGATCAAAATCCGCTAAAGAATGTGGAACCACAATAACGTTAAAACCAGCGCAGATGTCCGGCGGTACACATAAAATATTTCTGACGGATCGTCAAATAAAACATTTCAATGATGCAATGAAGAAACGGCGAGGGGTTCAAATTGTATTTTCAAAGGCTGCAATCGCGAACATGATAAAATCAGGTGGTATATTTCCATTGTTAGCCGCAATACCAGCATTGATTGCAGCGGCTGCCCCAGCAGTGGCGAAAGCGGCAGCGTTGGGGGCCGTTGGGACCGCGGCAGGGATGGCGTTGAAAAAGGCAACTGGGAAAGGATATAAAAAAAGGGAAAGGGTCTAAGACTACCAGGAACCCCGTATTCATGGTATAGCGGGAGATCCGTTCACGGATCGGGTCTAAGACTACCAGGAACGGTTTATTAGTTGAAAGCCCAATTCTCCCTATGTCCAATTTTGATTTAATTGATGCTGCTCAAAAGCTAGCGATAAAAAACTTCAGAGGGGTTTTTATGAGAGATCAATTACCGAGAAAACCTAAACGCGTTGAAACCGGTATCATCAATCTTGATAACAGTAACGGATCGGGAACTCACTGGGTTGCATACGCGATTGATCCACGTGGGATTGTTTATTTCGATTCATATGGGTTAGCCCCACCGAGCGAGTTTATGCGGTATATAAATTCAAAGAATTAATCAATTCCGATTTTTTATTCCACGCTGCCAACACAACAATTAAATGATCCACCGATATGTGGCCGTGAGGTATTAAATGTCCTCGCGGAGATTTCATCGTCACAGAAACCACCTCATTTGGTTGTAAACGAATACACGAGTGGGAAATTGCAGGGTAATTTTAGAGAATCAATAAATTGAAAATACAAGTTGCGCTAACTATAATGATTAATATCTGGGGACAATCTCTGTCAATGTCGAAACCATCTGCGAGTTCTATCGAGGATGTAAAAAAAATAATTAAAGATGAAATTGCTGAGACGTTAAATTTAGTAAGTGTTGACCCGAACGAAATAGTTGTATTTCAAGATCGCCAGGGTAAATTGAAATCCAGTGATGTGTCATTGGATGACATTTTAAAACGACAACACGACGCCGCTGAAAACTCTATTGCGCTGTATTCCAGCGGTGGACGACTTCAACCAGGCGCACTTGTGTCTACGATCACCGACGCGATTGCCGCCCACGGCCGTGAGCTGGATGATCATCTTCGGGGTTATAATGCTTTTCGAAGAAATATCGTTGGTAAGTTCTTTGGAGCCCCACCTGTGGTTAGTATGTCTCTCGCTGTCATCGATGACCTTCTGACGCTTTTCTTTTATAACACGAGCACGAATAAAATAATGAGTCTTGACGAAATCAAGGCAAAATATCTCGATATCGTCAATGATCTTCTTAAACTAAAAGAAGATTTCGAGAAAGTACAAAAACCCATCATTGACGCCTTGAAAGAGTTTTTTGGAATCCCGCTTGACGTTGGTATATTACACTCGATAATTATTAAACGCGCGCTTGACAATCAAAAACGCAACAATGAAATGGTTGAAAAATTCTTTAGGGGTTATGAAAGTAGCAGCATCACGACAACATATAATCAACTCAGCGCGCATCATGACATCCAAGATGGTTTGGAATTCAACCGCCTTTTGATTACATTTTTGGGTAGCCGCGATGGATTTATAATGAAAGTTACCGACGTCAAAAAACTTATCGACGTCATTGACGATATTAATGCGCTAAAAAAAAACGCCAACGACGTCATCGCTAAGTTCTTTGGAACCCCACTCGACGCGGCTATGACTTTCGTGGAAATTAAACGCGCGCTTGACGAACAAAAACCCATCAGTGAAATGGCTAAAAATTTCTTTAAGGGCTCTGAAAGTCACAATATCACTACGACATACGAGCGACTCAGCTGGAATTATCAAAGACGAGAAAGTTTGAAATTAGACCTCCTTTTGGTTGAATTTTTTGGTAACCGCGATGGAACGTTGATGAAATATGACACCGTCAGAAAACTTATCGATGTCATCGACGATATTATTAAACTACAAACAGGTCTTAAAAATCTCTCCACCAGCGACAAAGTCACCAACGACGTCATCGCTAAGTTCTTTGGAACCCCACTCAACGCGGTTATATCTCTCGCGGAAATCAAGCGTGTGCTTGATAAACAAAAAACAACCAACGACGTCATCGATAAGTTCTTTGGAACCCCACTCAACGCGGCTATATCTCTCGCGGAAATTAGCGAGGCCATCAATAAGGTAAAAATTTCTCATCCAGACAGAGTTAGAAATATCGTGTATACGGTCGATTATGGGAGCTTTGATTGGATAAAATGCTCGAATACTAAATTGGAAGTCAATCTCAAAGGGGAGGATATCTCTGATATCTACAGGATGACGTTAGTCTCTGACAAGCAATTTAATATCATCGTGAGAGGTAAAACCTACTTTGGTGGCACCGCGACAGTACTTATCGAGAGTGAAAAAGAAACTTTCGATATCACTGCCGTTGATGATACTATTAGAAGAAATATACACTGGTGTTTAGAATACGTAGGACCAGCACACACCCTGATCTACTACCCGGAAGAGGAAAATAATTGAAAACACTAGCGGGTTTAAAATAACAACAATGATGAAATCGTCACTAATGTCAGAGCCATCAGCAATGATGAAATCATCGCCGGCAGAGCCATCAACAAAGTCATTGACGACGCCAACAACAACAACAACAACAACAACAACAACAATGAAATCATCGCCGGCAGAGCCATCAGCAAAGTCATTGACGACGCCAACAACAACAACAACAACAACAACAATGAAATCATCGTCAACGATGAAATCATCACTGTCATCGCATCAATATCGATACGACACCGTAAAAGAATTTTCCGCAAACTTAGCGTCGCTGTCTGAGCGCTATCGTGAAAAAATGAAAAAATACCGTAGAAGAATTACCGCCATCGATGTAACTGTGTACTCGGTATCCGGTGTGATGGCCAGCGCGGGAGTTATTTTGTCGACGGTGATCATGATCGCGCCGATTGCAGTTCCAATTGTTATCTCCGCGGCAACAATAATTGCGGCAGTCGCCACCGCGATAACTAAAAAGTTATCATCGTGTTCTCAGAAAAAACTCGGTGATTATACAGCTCGGTATCGGGTGGTATTTGACGCGTATTCGAAATTATCCGAATTGATCTCACACGCGATTGATAATTCGTTCATATCCGATGTTGAATTTTCCACGATGACCCAGTTGTATAACTCCGTGATGTTGAAATTGGAAATTGAAGACAGCGTTAATAATAATGTCACTCGAACTATTTCAACGAATCGCGGAGAATACCACTCCGATACGAACAAGCATGATATCAATAACATCAACAACCCCCGAATTTAGTGTGAACTTCCCTTCTCCGATTCCAGTTCGTGAGATCGCGCTGGCAAAATTACGAGTATATCATAGCTGGCCTAATATCAGATCTGTTGCATTTGGTGGTCAGCAACCCAATAACGCACTGGTGTTCTCATATAAGAATAAACCCGATGGCACTCCAGAGTGGGAAACTGTTTCGTTACCAACTGGGTCGTACCAAATTGAGCAAATCGATGCTGAAATTCAGCGTAGAATAAAATCAATTACTGGAAATGAATCAAGCATAGCTATTAAACTTCATGAACCGACGCTCTCGTCGTCGATCGAAATAAGCACAGAGGGATACATTGTAGATATCTATAACAGCTCGTTAAGCACAGTGTTAGGATGGCCTGAAAAACCACCCGGAGCCACCACCGACTTAACCACGGACGTACAATCATATCATGAAATCAATCCCAGTTATCGAGATAATTTATATGATATAAGAAAAGGAAAAATCGCCGATAGATTTATATTTACCAACAAAGACACATTGCAATGGGATTTTATCATTAAAAGAACAACCGACTCATCTGTTACTATTTCATTTACGCTAAGTGACGTCATTGATTATTTTAAGGAAATTAATCAATTATATAACACACAACTAGAACAACTACAGCAAACAAAATCGCGAAAACACATTGAAATAATAAATCAGCTTGTATCTGACATGGAATATATCAATGAACTAATTATTAAAACAATAATTAATGACAACAGCGACAGTAAACAACAATTCCTAACCAGTTACAAGACCACAGAAGACAATCTACGTAATTTCAAGCTTCCCGGGTACAAAGCTGAAAGACTGAAAGAACATATTGGTGATGTTATCAAGACATTACAATTACAATATTCAACTACACTCCTTAAATATAATAATGACCCAGATGGCGGAGGTAGGCATATTGCCCCGCACAATGTAAATATTTCAGAGGTGATTGCGCTTAATTTAGTATGTGATGCAATCGAAGGAAGCTATCAAATTAATCTAGAGCAATCAAATCAAGCTCAGCAGGAATGTATTCTTTATTCGTTTGCACCAACAGCTCCTCCAGGATTCCTAATTATTGAAAACCCAATTAATCCTGTCTACATGCGATGCCATAATAATTCGCTAACAAGAATTAATTTCCGACTCACTGACCAGTCAAATAATTTGATTGATCTACAAGATGAGGTGTTAGCGATTAGTCTGTTTGTAAGGTCCTAAAGACTGGATCAAATATTTGGTTGAACTCGTAAAAGAATTATTAACCCAGAACTGAAAGTTCCAGCAGCAGAGAGGGTGTATATAAGGCGTATATAAGGAAATCTTATTTTATCGAATAGACGCCATTTTTTTTACTATTTGGTGGAAGCCTCAGATTTCCGAATCGAAGCTCGGAAAATTGTAGGATTCACCCTCTCTGCTGCTAATGAGAATGTTTTAGATTAAATGACATGACTGAAAGCAATGAGAATTATTTAGATCAAATGACTGAAAGCAATGAGAATGATGTAGATTAAATGACTGAAAGCAATATGAATGATATAGACTAAATGACTGAAAGCAATAAGAATGATGTAGATTAATTGACTGAAAGCAATGAGAATGATGTAGATTAAATGACTGAAATCAATGATAATGATGTAGATTAAATGACTGAAAGCAATGATAATGATGTAGATTAAATGACTGAAAGCAATGAGAATGATGTAGATTAAATTACTGAAAGCAATGAGAATGATGTAGATTAAAAGACAAAGCAGTGAGAATGATTTAGATTAATTGACTGAAAGCAATGAGAATGATGTAGATTAAATGACTGAAAGCAATGAGAATGATGTAGATTAAATGACTGAAAGCAATGACAATGTTTTAGATTAAATTACTGAAAGCAATGAGAATGATGTAGATTAAATGACTGAGAGCAATGAGAATGATGTAGATTAAATGACTGAGAGCAATGAGAATGATGTAGATTAAATGACTGAAAGCAATAAGAATGATATAGATTAAATGACTGAAAGCAATGAGAATGTTTTAGATTAAATGACTGAAAGCAATGAGAATGTTTTAGATTAAATGACTAAAAGCAATGAGAATGATATAGATTAAATGACTGAAAGCAATGAGAATGATGTAGATTAAATGACTAAAAGCAATGAGAATGATGCAGATTAAATGACTAAAAGCAAGAGAATGATTTAGATTAAATGACTGAAAGCAATGAGAATGATGTAGATTAAATGACTGAAAGCAATGAGAATGATGTAGATTAAATGACTAAAAGCAATGAGAATGATGCAGATTAAATGACTAAAAGCAAGAGAATGATGTAGATTAAATGACTGAAAGCAATGAGAATGACGTAGATTAAATGACTGAAAGCAATGAGAATGATTTAGATTAAATGACTGAAAGCAATGAGAATGATGTAGATTAAATGACTGAAAGCAATGAGAATGATGTAGATTAAATGACTGAAAGCAATGAGAATGATGTAGATTAAATGACTGAAAGCAATGAGAATGATGTAGATTAAATGACTGAAAGCAATGAGAATGATGTAGATCAAATGACTGAAAGCAATGAGAATGATTTAGATTAAATGACTGAAAGCAATGAGAATGATGTAGATTAAATGACTGAAAGCAATGAGAATGATATAGATTAAATGACTGAAAGCAATGAGAATGATGTAGATTGAATGACTGAAAACAATGAGAATGTTTTAGATTAAATGACTGAAAGCAATGAGAATGATGTAGATTAAATGACTGAAAGCAATGAGAATGATGTAGATTAAATGACTGAAAGCAACGAGAATGATGTAGATTAAATGACTGAAAGTAATGACAATGTTTTAGATTAAATGACTGAAAGCAATAAGAATGATGTAGATTAATTGACTGAAAGCAATGAGAATGATGTAGATTAAATGACTGAAAGCAATGAGAATGATGTAGATTAAATGACTGAAAGCAATGAGAATGATGTAGATTAAATGACTGAAAGCAATGAGAATGATGTAGATTAAATGACTGAAAGCAATGAGAATGATGTAGATTAAATGACTGAAAGCAATGAGAATGATGTAGATTAATTGACTGAAAGCAATGAGAATGATGTAGATTAAATGACTGAAAGCAATGAGAATGATGTAGATTAAATGACTGAAAGCAATAAGAATGATGTAGATTAAATGACTGAAAGCAATGAGAATGATGTAGATTAAATGACTGAAAGCAAAAAGAATGATGTAGATTAAATGACTCAAAGCAATAAGAATGATGTAGATTAATTGACTGAAAGCAATGAGAATGATGTAGATTAATTGACTGAAAGCAATGAGAATGATGTAGATTAAATGACTGAAAGCAATGAGAATGATGTAGATTAAATGACTGAAAGCAATAAGAATGATGTAGATTAAATGACTGAAAGCAATGAGAATGATTTAGATTAAATGACTGAAAGCAATAAGAATGATGTAGATTAATTGACTGAAAGCAATGAGAATGATTTAGATTAAATGACTGAAAGCAATGAGAATGATGTAGATTAAATGACTGAAAGCAATGAGAATGATGTAGATTAAATGACTGAAAGCAATGAGAATGATGTAGATTAAATGACTGAAAGCAATGAGAATGATGTAGATTAAATGACTGAAAGCAATGAGAATGATGTAGATTAAATGACTGAAAGCAATGAGAATGTTTAAGATTAAATGACTGAAAGCAATGAGAATGATGTAGATTAAATGACTGAAAGCAATGAGAATGATGTAGATTAAATGACTGAAAGCAATAAGAATGATGTAGATCAAATGACTGAAAGCAATGAGAATGATATAGATTAAATGACTGAAAGCAATAAGAATGATGTAGATTAAATGACTGAAAGCAATGAGAATGATTTAGATTAATTGACTGAAAGCAATAAGAATGATGTAGATTAATTGACTGAAAGCAATGAGAATGATTTAGATTAAATGACTGAAAGCAATGAGAATGATGTAGATTAAATGACTGAAAGCAATGAGAATGATGTAGATTAAATGACTGAAAGCAATGAGAATGATGTAGATTAAATGACTGAAAGCAATGAGAATGATGTAGATTAAATTACGGAAAGCAATGAGAATGATGTAGATTAAATGACTGAAAGCAATGAGAATGATGTAGATTAAATGACTGAAAGCAATGAGAATGTTTTAGATTAAATGCCTGAAAGCAACGAGAATGATGTAGATTAAATGATTGGAAGCAATGAAAATGATGTAGATTAAATGACTGAAAGCAATGAGATTGATGTAGATTAAATGACTGAAAGCAATGAGAATGATTTAGATTAAATGACTGAAAGCAATGAGAATGTTTTAGATTAATTGACTGAAAGCAATGAGAATGTTTTAGATTAATTGACTGAAAGCAATGAGAATGATGTAGATTAAATGACTGAAAGCAATGAGAATGATGTAGATTAAATGACTGAAAGTAATGACAATGTTTTAGATTAAATGATGACTGAAAGCAATGATAATGATGTAGATTAAATGACTGAAAGAAATGAGAATGATTTAGATTAGTTGACTGAAAGCAATAATAATGATGTAGATTAATTGACTGAAAGCAATGAGAATGATGTAGATTAAATGACTGAAATCAATGATAATGATGTAGATTAGATGACTGAAAGCAATGATAATGATGTAGATTAAATGACTGAAGGCAATGAGAATGATGTAGATTAAATGACTGAAAGTAATGATTACGTTTTAGATTAAATGACTGAAAGCAATGAGAATGATGTAGATTAAATGGCTGAAAGCAATGAGAATAATGTAGATTAAATGACTGAAGGTAATGATAATCTTTTAGATTAAATGATTACTGAAAACAATGATAATGATGTAGATTAAATGACTGAAAGCAATGATAATGATGTAGATTAAATGACTGAAAGAAATAAGAATGATGTAGAATAATTGACTGAAAGCAATGAGAATGATTTAGATTAAATGACTGAAAGCAATGAGAATGATGTAGATTAAATGACTGAAAGCAATGAGAATGATGTAGATTAAATGACTGAAAGCAATGAGAATGATGTAGATTAAATGACTGAAAGCAATGAGAATGATGTAGATTAAATGACTGAAAGCAATGAGAATGATGTAGATTAAATGACTGAAAGCAATGAGAATGATGGAGATTAAATGACTGAAAGCAATGAGAATGATGTAGATTAAATGACTGAAAGCAATGAGAATGTTTTAGATTAAATGACTGAAAGCAATGAGAATGATGTAGATTAAATGACTGAAAGTAATGATAACGTTTTAGATTAAATGACTGAAAGCAATGAGAATGATGTAGATTAATTGACTGAAAGCAATGAGAATGATGTAGATTAAATGACTGAAAGCAATGAGAATGATGTAGATTAAATGACTGAAAGCAATGAGAATGATTTAGATTAAATGACTGAAAGCAATAAGAATGTTTTAGATTAAATGACTGAAAGCAATGAGAATGATGTAGATTAAATGACTGAAAGCAATGAGAAGGTTTTAGATTAAATGACTGAAAGCAATGAGAATGATGTAGATTAAATGACTGAAAGCAATGAGAATGTTTTAGATTAAATGACTGAAAGCAATGAGAATGATGTAGATTAAATGACTGAAAGCAATGAGAATGATGTAGATTAAATGACTGAAAGCAATGAGAATGTTTTAGATTAAATGACTGAAAGCAATGATAATGTTTTAGATTAAATGACTGAAAGCAATAAGAATGTTTTAGATTAAATGACTGAAAGCAATGAGAATGATGTAGATTAATTGACTGAAAGCAATGAGAATGATGTAGATTAAATGACTGAAAGCAATGAGAATGATGTAGATTAAATGACTGAAAGCAATGAGAATGTTTTAGATTAAATGACTGAAAGCAATGAGAATGATGTAGATTAAATGACTGAAAGCAATGAGAATGATGTAGATTAAATGACTGAAAGCAATGAGAATGTTTTAGATTAAATGACTGAAAGCAATGAGAATAATGAAGATTAAATGACTGAAAGCAATGAGAATGATGTACATTAAATGACTGAAAGTAATGAGAATGTTTTAGATTAAATGACTGAAAGCAATGAGAATGATGTAGATTAAATAACTGAAAGCAATGAGAATGATGTAGATTAAATGACTGAAAGCAATGAGAATGTTTTAGATTAAATGACTGAAAGCAATAAGAATGTTTTAGATTAAATGACTGAAAGCAATGAGAATGATGTAGATTAAATGACTGAAAGCAATGAGAATGTTTTAGATTAAATGACTGAAAGCAATGAGAATGATGTAGATTAAATGACTGAAAGCAATGAGAATGTTTTAGATTAAATGACTGAAAGCAATGAGAATGTTTTAGATTAAATGACTGAAAGCAATGAGAATGATGTAGATTAAATGACTGAAAGCAATGAGAATGTTTTAGATTAAATGACTGAAAGCAATGAGAATGATGTAGATTAAATGACTGAAAGCAATGAGAATGTTTTAGATTAAATGACTGAAAGCAATGAGAATGTTTTAGATTAAATGACTGAAAGCAATGAGAATGTTTTAGATTAATTGACTGAAAGCAATGAGAATGTTTTAGATTAAATGACTGAAAGCAATGAGAATGTTTTAGATTAAATGACTGAAAGCAATGAGAATGATGCAGATTAAATGACTGAAAGCAATGAGAATGATGTAGATTAAATGACTGAAAGCAATGAGAATGATGTAGATTAAATGACTGAAAGCAATGAGAAGGTTTTAGATTAAATGACTGAAAGCAATGAGAATGATGCAGATTAAATGACTGAAAGCAATGAGAATGTTTTAGATTAAATGACTGAAAGCAATGAGAATGATGTAGATTAAATGACTAAAAGCAATGAGAATGATGTAGATTAAATGACTGAAAGCAATGAGAATGTTTTAGATTAAATGACTGAAAGCAATGATAATGTTTTAGATTAAATGACTGAAAGCAATAAGAATGTTTTAGATTAAATGACTGAAAGCAATGAGAATGATGTAGATTAATTGACTGAAAGCAATGAGAACGATGTAGATTAAATGACTGAAAGCAATGACAATCTTTTAGATTAAATGACTGAAAGCAATGAGAATGATGTAGATTAAATGACTGAAAGCAATGAGAATGATGCAGATTAAATGACTGAAAGCAATGAGAATGTTTTAGATTAAATGACTGAAAGCAATAGGAATGTTTTAGATTGAATGACTGAAAGCAATGAGAATAATGTAGATTAATTGACTGAAAGCAATGAGAATGATGTAGATTAAATGAATGAAAGCAATGAGAATGATGTAGATTAAATGACTGAAAGCAATGAGAATGTTTTAGATTAAATGACTGAAAGCAATGAGAATGATGTAGATTAAATGACTGAAAGCAATGAGAATGATGTAGATTAAATGACTGAAAGCAATGAGAATGTTTTAGATTAAATGACTGAAAGCAATGAGAATGATGTAGATTAAATGACTGAAAGCAATGAGAATGTTTTAGATTAAATGACTGAAAGCAATGAGAATGATGTAGATTAAATGACTGATAGCAATGAGAATGATGTAGATTAAATGACTGAAAGCAATGAGAATGTTTTAGATTAAATGACTGAAAGAAATAAGAATGTTTTAGATTAAATGACTGAAAGCAATGAGAATGATGTAGATTAAATGACTGAAAGCAATGAGAATGATTTAGATTAAATGACTGAAAGCAATGAGAATGATGTAGATTAAATGACTGAAAGCAATGAGAATGTTTTAGATTAAATGACTGAAAGCAATGAGAATGATGTAGATTAAATGACTGAAAGCAATGAGAATGATGTAGATTAAATGACTGAAAGCAATGAGAATGATTTAGATTAAATGACTGAAAGCAATGAGAATGATGTAGATTAAATGACTGAAAGCAATGAGAATGTTTTAGATTAATTGACTGAAAGCAATGAGAATGATTTAGATTAAATGACTGAAAGCAATGAGAATGATGTTGATTAAATAACTGAAAGCAATGAGAATGATGTAGATTAAATGACTGAAATCAATGAGAATGATGTAGATTAAATGACTGAAAGCAATGAGAATGATGTAGAATAAATGACTGAAAGCAATGAGAATGATGTAGATTAAATGACTGAAAGCAATGAGAATGATGTAGATTAAATGACTGAAAGCAATGAGAATGATGTAGATTAATTGACTGAAGGCAATGATAATGATGTAGATTAAATGACTGAAGGCAATGATAATGATGTAGATTAAATGACTGAAAGCAATGAGAATGATGCAGATTAAATGACTGAAATCAATGAGAATGATTTAGATTAAATGACTGAAAGCAATGAGAATGATGTAGATTAATTGACTGAAAGCAATGAGAATGATGCAGATTAAATGACTGAAAGCAATGAGAATGATTTAGATTAAATGACTGAAAGCAATGAGAATGATGTAGATTAAATTACTGAAAGCAATGAGAATGATGTAGATTAAATGACTGAAAGCAATGAGAATGATGTAGATTAAATGACTGAAAGCAATGAGAATGTTTTAGATTAAATGACTGAAAGCAATGAGAATGATGTAGATTAAATTACTGAAAGCAATGAGAATGATGTAGATTAAATTACTGAAAGCAATGAGAATGATGTAGATTAAATGACTGAAAGCAATGAGAATGATGTAGATTAAATGACTGAAAGCAATGAGAATGTTTTAGATTAAATGACTGAAAGCAATGAGAATGTTTTAGATTAAATGACTGAAAGCAATGAGAATGTTTTAGATTAAATAACTGAAAGCAATGAGAATGATGTAGATTAAATGACTGAAAGCAATGAGAATGTTTTAGATTAAATGACTGAAATCAATGAGAATGTTTTAGATTAAATGACTGAAAGCAATGAGAATGTTTTAGATTAAATGACTGAAAGCAATGAGAATGTTTTAGATTAATTGACTGAAAGCAATGTGAATGATGTAGATTAAATGACTGAAAGCAATGAGAATGTTTTAGATTAATTGACTGAAAGCAATGAGAATGATGTAGATTAAATGACTGAAAGCAATGAGAATGATGTAGATTAAATGACTGAAAGTAATGACAATGTTTTAGATTAAATGATGACTGAAAGCAATGATAATGATGTAGATTAAATGACTGAAAGAAATGAGAATAATTTAGATTAGTTGACTGAAAGCAATAATAATGATGTAGATTAATTGACTGAAAGCAATGAGAATGATGTAGATTAAATGACTGAAATCAATGATAATGATGTAGATTAAATGACTGAAAGCAATGATAATGATGTAGATTAAATGACTGAAGGCAATGAGAATGATGTAGATTAAATGACTGAAAGTAATGATTACCTTTTAGATTAAATGACTGAAAGCAATGATAATGATGTAGATTAAATGACTGAAGGCAATGATAATGATGTAGATTAAATGACTGAAGGCAATGAGAATGATGTAGATTAAATGACTGAAAACAATGAGAATGATTTAGATTAAATGATGACTGAAAGCAATGAGAATGTTTTAGATTAATTTACTGAAAGCAATGAGAATGATGTAGATTAAATGACTGAAAGCAATGAGAATGATGTAGATTAAATTACTGAAAGCAATGAGAATGATGTAGATTAAATGACTGAAAGCAATGATAATGATGTAGATTAAATGACTGAAAGCAATGAGAATGATGTAGATTAAATGACTGAAAGCAATGAGAATGTTTTAGATTAATTGACTGAAAGCAATGAGAATGTTTTAGATTAATTGACTGAAAGCAATGAGAATGATGTAGATTAAATGACTGAAAGCAATGAGAATGATGTAGATTAAATGACTGAAAGTAATGACAATGTTTTAGATTAAATGATGACTGAAAGCAATGATAATGATGTAGATTAAATGACTGAAAGAAATGAGAATGATTTAGATTAGTTGACTGAAAGCAATAATAATGATGTAGATTAATTGACTGAAAGCAATGAGAATGATGTAGATTAAATGACTGAAATCAATGATAATGATGTAGATTAAATGACTGAAAGCAATGATAATGATGTAGATTAAATGACTGAAGGCAATGAGAATGATGTAGATTAAATGACTGAAAGTAATGATTACGTTTTAGATTAAATGACTGAAAGCAATGAGAATGATGTAGATTAAATGGCTGAAAGCAATGAGAATGATGTAGATTAAATGACTGAAGGTAATGATAATCTTTTAGATTAAATGATTACTGAAAACAATGATAATGATGTAGATTAAATGACTGAAAGCAATGATAATGATGTAGATTAAATTACTGAAAGTAATGATAATGTTTTAGATTAAATGATGATTGAAAGCAGTGATAATGATGTAGATTAAATGACTGAAAGCAATGATAATGATGGTGATTAAATGACTGAAAGCAATGAGAATGATGTAGATTAAATGACTGAAAGTAATGATAATGTTTTAGATTAAATGATGACTGAAAGCAATGATAATGATGTAGATTAAATGGCTGAAAGCAATGAGAATGATGTAGATTAAATGACTGAAAGCAATGAGAATGATGTAGATTAAATTACGGAAAGCAATGATAATGTTTTAGATTAAATGACTGAAAGCAATGAGAATGATGTAGATTAAATGACTGAAATAAATGAGAATGATTTAGATTAAATGATGACTGAAAGCAATGAGAATGATGTAGATTAAATGACTGAAAGCAATGAGAATGATGTAGATTAAATGACTGAAAGTAATGATAACGTTTTAGATTAAATGACTGGAAGCAATGAGAATGATTTAGATTAAATGTCTGAAAGCAATGAGAATGATTTAGATTAAATAACATGTCTGAAAGCAATGAGAATGATGTAGAATAAATGACTGAAAGCAATGAGAATGATGTAGATTAAATGACTGAAAGCAATGAGAATGATGTAGATTAATTGACTGAAAGCAATGAGAATGATGTAGATTAATTGACTGAAAGCAATGAGAATGATGTAGATTAAATGACTGAAATCAATGAGAATGATGTAGATTAAATGACTGAAAGTAATGATAACGTTTTAGATTAAATGACTGGAAGCAATGAGAATGATGTAGATTAAATGACTGAAATCAATGAGAATGATTTAGATTAAATGTCTGAAAGCAATGAGAATGATTTAGATTAAATAACATGTCTGAAAGCAATGAGAATGATGTAGAATAAATGACTGAAAGCAATAAGAATGATGTAGATTAATTGACTGAAAGCAATGAGAATGATGTAGAATAAATGACTGAAAGCAATGAGAATGATGTAGATTAAATGACTGAAAGCAATGAGAATGTTTTAGATTAAATTACTGAAAGCAATGAGAATGATTTAGATTAAATGACATGTCTGAAAGCAATGAGAATGTTTTAGATTAAATTACTGAAAGCAATGAGAATGATTTAGATTAAATGACATGTCTGAAAGCAATGAGAATGCTTTAGAATGACATGACTGAAAGTAATGATAATGTTTTAGATTAAATGACATATAAGAAAATGGAAGCAATGAGAATGCTATAGATTAAATGGGATAATCATGTGTAAATGGAAACTAAGAATGGTTTGCCTATCAACATGTGGTGCACTTTATCTTTTTCTTCAAGCTGGTCTAATTATTTTATCATTGTAACAAAGTGAATGCAACTAGAATACAAATAGCTACAGAAAAATGTACACTTATGCCCAACCAGTAGTATCCATTCATCCATCCATCACAAGGAGTCTTCAAGCCACCCATTTTGTAATGGAACATTCCATATGGCTGCCTTAGAATCACATTTCTGAAGGGAAGATTCAAGATAGTGCTTTTAAATATTATATAAATGGGCATGTTTTATTTGTTTGACAAAATACATTGAATGAAAGCTGAACAAATAAGTGTTGGAAAAACAAACCTTACCCATGCACAGACTTTCAAATTATGAGGCAGAGATTTATGACAAACTATGATAACAAGCCTTTTTCATGGTATACCACCAGAGAAGATATGCAGCTTTTTAAATGAATCCAGTTTGTATAACAAAATTTGGAACTTTTAAGAATTTTGTTTGAAATTTAAGTACCTAGTCCAGAACAAATTGGGAAAAGTCCATAAAGTTTTGTGATAGGTATAAAAGACATTAAACAATTAGAACAAAATGTAAATTATTTTCTACTATATGAAAGTAGATGTACAATAATGAGTTCATAAAAACAAGAGAAATGTAGCAGGAGAAATGTAGCAGTCAGGTGACAAAACCAGAGACAGAGGAAAAATGAGATGACAAAAGCCAGAGGTGAAAAATGAGATGATGAAAACTTGAGAAAGTTAAAATGAGACCACAAAAGCCAAAGATAAAGAGACAATGAGATGCTAAAATCCAGAGATGGAGTTAAAAATTAGGTGACAAAACAGAAATAGTTTTTTTTACAAATTGTTCATTCAAACTCAGTTTCAATGCCAGTACAATTGTCCACATATAGAAGCCAGATTTTACTGGATGAAATTCACAGACTTTGGTAACCTTGGCAGCCAGTATTAGAAGCATAGTTTATCTTAGCCACTACAGCTAAGGCCTTGAATGAAAAACATAGTCCACTCATTGAAGCCTTGAATGAAAAACATAGCCCACTCATTGAGGCCTTGAATGAAAAACATAGTCCACTCATTCAGGCCTTGAATGAAAAACATAGTCCACTCATTGAGGCCTTGAATGAAAAACAGTCCACTCATTGAGGCCTTGAATGAAAAACATAGTCCAATCATTGAGGCCTTGAATGAAAAAAATAGTCCACTCATTGAGGCCTTGAATGAAAAACATAGTCCACTCATCGAGGCCTTGAATGAAAAACATAGTCCACTCATTGAGGCCTTGAAAGAAAAACATAGTCCACTCATTGAGGCCTTGAATGAAAAACATGCATTCCACTCAAAGGTCTTGAATGACAAGCAAGCAGTCCACTCATTGAAGCATTACATGAAAAACATGCTATCCACTCATTGAGAACTTTCATGACAAGCATGCATTCCACTCATTGAGGCCTTGAATGAAACACATCAGTCAACTCATTGAGAATTTGATTGATAATAATGCCGTTCATTCATGGAGGTCTTGAATGAAAAGCATACATTGCACTCATTGAGGCCTTAAATGAAAAGCATGATATCCACTCAGTGAGGCATTGAATGACAAGCATGCATTCCACTCATTGAGGCCTTGCATTAAAAGTCTGCAATCCACTAATTTAGCCCTTTCATGACAAGCATGCAGTCCACTCAATGAGGCCTTCATTGAAATGCATGCAGTCCACTTAGTGAGGCCTTCAATGAAATGCATGCAGTCCACTCAGTGAGACCTTCAATGAAATGCATGCAGTCCACTCATGGAAGCATTGAATGAAAAGCATACAGTCCACTCACTAAGGACTTGCATGACAAGTAAGTAGTCCACTCATTGAAGCCTTGCATGAAAAACATGGAGTCCACTCATTCAGGTCTTTGCTTAAAGCTCTGATTGTTATGGATCACTGCCATCTCACCTGTCTGCATGGGTTTAAGTCTCAGATTCAACCAATGAAGTTATGTGAGAAAGCTTGCCAATAGCTTCTCGTGGGTTGGTGATTATTTTTAGGGTTGTTTCCGAGTACTTTCTCCACCATTAATATTGTCCGCCATGTATAGCCTATCATTGGCTGAAAAATGTTGTGTCCTAAAACAACACTTGTATTATTTACAGTTGTTTCATATCTATAAAATATAATCATACCATATCTAAACTGATGAAGAAAAAAACAATCCCCTTTCTACATATTTAGATGCATATTGCTTGAAGATGCAATTTCTTTTCACCAACTCTTCATTTATCATCTTGTTGTCATGGGAATTATTCTACACAAACAAGTAGAACAATCATTATTTGAGATGCACTTAATTGTAAAACAAATGCAACTTGGAACACTGAGCCAGGCAATGAAAAACCAAAATACACAAAATGCAAGAAGTGAAAACATTGTGTGTAAACAATTTTTGAAATTTACACCATGATTTTTTTTTGTTTTAAGTGTAAATGAACTGTAAATGGTAATTCTTCAAGTATTGAAACAAAATCAACACAGATTTTTGAACTGTGTAAAATGAGACAACAGTACAATGCCTCCATATAGTCTGTGCTACATAGATACAAGTGAAATCCATAAACTGCATAGTTGTTTGTATCAGGGTTATGGCTTGATACAAACAACTATGCAATAGCTGACATGACACAATTCCATTCAGTAACTGACAGCTTCAGAGGAAAATGATCTCGGGTGAGTGAGTGGGTGGGAATCCAGCATGAATCGATCCAATATATATTCTACTTTTAAAACTTAAATCCACAACCTCATTCCTCGTGGCATCACCTTTATAGAATCATGTATTTGTCAATATTTTTACTTTATTTGTTCATGTTTACCAAAAACTAATCAATAATTAAAGAATCATGATTTTTTTTTAATGTCTGGACCAATTTAAAACTATTGAACTTAACTGTAACAAAGAAAACATTGGTTTAAAAGATCAAGCTGCGTCTGGTTAACTACTGGTCTCTTAAATTGGTATTCACATCCACACCCCATGTACCCAGCAATGAAAAAAATGCATTCCAAATTCGTTAAGGGCATGGTGTAACATTTAAATAATATATAATTTGTCATAGTTAGTCATTTAGCCACAGGGTACACATTTTAATATTCATATACCCCTGACAGTACACACTTTTTAATATTCATATACCCCTGACAGGACACACAATTTAACACTGATATACAGAACATGTGACACAATGTTTTAACATTCCTATACCCCCAACAACACACTTTTTACATTCATATACCCCATAGGGGATACACCTTATATTATTCCTATACCCCACACAAAATACATTTTGTAACATAAACATACAATTCACAATTTCCGTTAAATAGAAAGTGACAAACTAAAAATAACTTACAGAATGGTGAATGAAATCCTAAATAGTCCAAAAGTATAGAGTACTCCAAATGCATTCCAGTGGTAATCACAAGTCCAAAAGTATAGAGTACTCCAAATGCATTCCAGTGGTAATCACAAGTCCAAAAGTATAAAGTACTCCAAATGCATTCCAGTGGTAAACACAAGTCCAAAAGTATAGAGTACTCCAAATGCATTCCAGTGGTAACCACAAGTCCAAAAGTATAGAGTACTCCAAATGCATTCCAGTGGTAAACACAAGTCCAAAAGTATAAAGTACTCCAAATGCATTCCAGTGGTAATCACAAGTCCAAAAGTATAAAGTACTCCAAATGCATTCCAGTGGTAACCACAAGTCCAAAAGTATAAAGTACTCCAAATGCATTCCAGTGGTAATCACAAGTCCAAAAGTATAGAGTACTCCAAATGCATTCCAGTGGTAATCACAGTCCAAATGTATAGAGTACTCCAAATACATTACTGTGGTAATCCCACGTCCAAAAGTATAGAGTACTCCAAATGGATTCCAGTGGTAATCCCATGTCCAAAAGTATAGAGTACTCCAAATGCATTCCAGTGGTAATCACAAATCCAAAAGTAAAAAGTACTCCAAATGCATTCCAGTGGTAATCACAAGTCCAAAAGTATAGAGTACTCCAAATGCATTCCAGTGGTAATCACAGTCCAAATGTATAGAGTACTCCAAATGCATTCCAGTGGTAATCCCAAGTCCAAAAGTATAAAGTACTCCAAATGCATTCCAGTGGTAACCACAAGTCCAAAAGTATAGAGTACTCCAAATGCATTCCAGTGGTAATTGCAAGTCCAAAAGTATAAAGTACTCCAAATGCATTCCAGTGGTAATCACAAGTCCAAATGTATAGAGTACCCCAAATGCATTCCAGTGGTAATCACAAGTCCAAAAGTATATAGTACTCCAAATGCATTTCAGGGGTAATCGCAAGTCCAAAAGTATAGAGTACTCCAAATGCATTCCAGTGGTAATCACAAGTCCAAAAGTGTAGAGTACTCCAAATGCATTCCAGTGGTAATCACAAGTCCAAAAATATAGAGTACTCCAAATGCATTCCAGTGGTAATTGCAAGTCCAAAAGTACAGAGTACTCCAAATGCATTCCAGTGGTAATCCAGATGAGGTTCACTCAGTTGTTCTGGCCTTGATGTCTCAGTGATGTAATCCAAAATGTTTTTAAATGAATTCAAAGTAATTCAATACAGGTACTAAATCCATAAAGTCTGAGCACTTTGGAATTCCAAGGAATAATAAATAAAATCACTCTAATGATTAAAACAACTTGTCTCTTCTAAGACAGATGTTAATGCTAGGATTAAATAGCTTCAGTCAATTGTATTTTATGCTAAAACTAAGATGCAATACAGAAGGCAAGATATGGTTTGAATGAATCATTTCAAAATTCTTGCCAACATGGTCAAGTACTTGACTGAAATTCTAGTCAGTAGCCTACCAGGAATTAGGCTGGACTGTTGGTTTTCCAGAAAAGCTATGACCTGAACTGAACCCCTCAACATGTTTACTCTGATTAAAAGAACATCTCACTATCTTTTGAAGCTATGAATGTGTTTACAAAAATGTCCTTATATCTGAATATAAACCTACAGCTATAAAAAAACACACATTAGTAAGTAATGTTGTTTATTAAATTGCCCTTTTCAATATATACTCATGAAAATGAACACACATAATATAGATATACATACCATACACTACATGTTGCTGAGACTGTATTGTACATATCTCATAATTACAATTAACTGTTTTCTACATTGGCATTTTCATGTTACCTTTCTACAGCATGGATGCTACACAAAAGAAACATAAAAATGCTGACATCAGCAAATATTATGTCATTATGTATGATATGAAATGACACTTTGTACATTCATATCTCATTGTCTGTAAGTTTAAGAGCTTATAACATTCAAAATAACAAATTGTTTTATTTCTGACATGCAAAAAGGTACAGTATATCCATATTTCCATTTTTCAAATCAAACAAATTAGTGCGCCAGATCATACAAAAAATTGGTAAGAGATCACTGCCTTTCTGGGGCTAAGACAAAGAAACAATATGAATCAACAAACAATACTGAGATTCCAAAATTATATAATACATTAATACTTGTCACTGCCAAATCTTTACATTATTATGTATGTATGTATATATATATATATATATATATATATATATATATATATATATATATATATATATATATATATATATGTATATATATATATATGTATATATATATATATATATATATATATATGTATATATATATATATATATATATGTATATATATATGTATATATATATATATATGTATATATATATATATGTATATATATATATATATATATATATATATATATATATATATATATATATATATATATATATATATATATATATATATATATATATATATATATATAAACTGTTGTAGTCCAAACCAAAAAATAGGCAGTGGGCAAAACAATATACAGTAAACTTTGCAATGCCAAGATAAATGCCAAGATTGAGTGCAATATTCATACAATGATATAATTTACTATATTAGTAATTAATTAATTATAAGTATATATAATTTACTATATTAGTAATTAATTAGAAGTAGTGTTATGTCTATTTGATTTAAATTATTTATTTTTAATTGTCAGATCCAACTTTGTCATTTTGGGTTTTAAAATGCATTAATTGGGAGATTATTCTAGAAAAATATCTATGACCATACTTTATCTGTAAACAAGTTTTTTGACCTTGGCTTGTTGACCTAATTCCTGACCCTGCTTTAGACATTGTCAACAAGCTTCTAAAACTATTGGTTAATTTCAAGGACAACTTTTTATTTTTAGTTCATGGGGGTAGGAAATATCTAGATCTTTCTTTGAGTACGTGATTTCGTGAAGGCAGTCTCTTTCTGTGGCCTTCCATGAACTTCAAAAATAATAACAGGGTATTTAATGTATTGTTTGGGATAGAACAGTTCAGTAGAATCTGGGCTTTTAAAGTTAATAGTTTTGTTTTCTGTTTGAGTTATAATTTGAATTATTGTACTGGAAATTGTGTCATTTCGTCGTAGCAAGAGGAATTATTTGGAAAAGAACATGTGTTCATAATTTCATTTGGATGATTATAAAACAAGAACTGCATCACGTGACATTGTCAGCCATTTTGGATTACATCGTCAAGATTCGAACCTGGAACTATTAGAATATTTATTTATCAGGACTCTTGCAATTCCATTAGTAGATTATTTTTGTGAATTCTATATTGGATTAATGTTGTATTTGATTCTCTAAAACCGTAAGTTTATTTATTTTATGAAAATAATTGTACTTAATGAAATCATTGTTAACGTTTTACAAGCTTGTTAGTTTTCACTTCTTTCTGTGTTCCTGCTTATTCGAGCCTAAGCACGTAACAGTAGATATAATTTACTATATTAGTAAATAATTAATTATAAGTAGATATAATTTATGACTGTATAAACTACTTGATATATCTAAGCAATATGTTTTTAATGTTTGTTATAGTTGTCAAATACATCAATCTATATCTACTTTTAACCAAAATTCATAAAAAGTTAAGAAAATTGCCCAAAACCTTAGTATGCAACCTTTTACAACAAGCAGTATTTAAATATTTACCTCTCAAAATTGAGCTATAAAATGCATACATTTTGATTAACAAAAACAAAGAAATTTAGCAAAACCTGCAATAATTTAGTCAAAGTTAGGTAATCAACCTTGATTTATCATACAAAGAAAATAACTCCAATATGCAGCTAAATTAACCCACACCAGCTCTTGATGCTAAGTGTAAAGTGATGTTATAGCAAAATTAACCTACACTAACACAATGTATGGAGTGATGTTACAACTCAATTAATATACACTAAGACCCGATACTAAGTACAGTGATTGTACAGCTAAATTAACATACAATAACACTTGATACTAAGTACAGTGATTGTACAGCTAAATTAACATACAATAACACTTGATACTAAGTACATTGATTGTACAGCTAAATTAACATACAATAACACTTGATACTAAGTACATTGATTGTACAGCTAAATTAACATACAATAACACTTGATACTAAGTACAGTGATTGTACAGCTAAATTAACATACAATAACACTTGATAATCGTTGATGTATGTGATGTTACTATTTTGAAAAGTAAAATCCTTCTATACTTAGTATTAGTGTAGATTAATTTAGCTGTAAAATCACTCTGTCCTTAGCGGGGCCCCGAGTGGCCGAGTGGTCTAAAGCGCTGATGTAGCGTTTAGCTCCATTTTTCAGCACACGATAGGCTATACCTGGCAGGCAGTATTAATGGTGCAGGAAGAACCCGGGAAATCCCGGAAAGAACCACCGACCCACGAGAAGCTACTGGCATGCTTTCTCACATACCCACATTGGCCGAACCGGAGACTCGAACCCACGCAGATAGAGATGAGATGGCAGTGATCCGTAACGGAGAGCGCTCTGTGCATACCCTTCAATTCTTCCCAGCTTATTCGCTGGTTTGAGTTTTGACTAACACCTTCGTTTTTGGAAAATTAGTGTTTTTCAGTGTAGTGTTTCCCTGTCCACCAATTTTTGTAGAGTGTGTCTTTGTATTGCATTTATTATTTTTTTAAATTTATATTTTTGCAAAGGTTATTCTTTGCTTTGTTCGTCATATCTGTTGCGTTACATTATCCCAAAAAAAGACAAACAGGTCGTACTCCCCACCCTTAGCCAGGGCTAGCATATGATATTGTACCGACTTATAAAGCTTGCAGCAAATTCTGGTTTCCTTCCCAAATTTGTCTTGAACTAGGATTGTACTCCCTCCTCTTAGAACTATTTAGTCCCACGGGTGATTTCCTTTCCTATTAGTCCATATTTGGTGATAGTTGTTTTCCTAATGTTAATTTTTGTAGTTTTAGTTATTATTTTAAATTATTATTTATTGAATTTTAGTGCTTTTTTATTTAAAGGTAGTCGTTGGAGTTAGGTTATTTTTATGACGTGGCATAATGTTGTATTGTTATTTATCAATCTGATTTTTATCAAAGTTGTAGTTGAAACAATTTCCAACCTCTATATATTTCTTTGGGAGAAATGTTAAACACTTGTAGACATTTCAGTCGGGGAATCTTCACTTCTCGGTACTTAGATTTCTCATTACTTTATATTTCATCTGAAAATTTCAATACATTATTCAATAAAGGCTTGATATATTTCAGATTCCTAATTTATTCATGGCCTCCATCTATTTCCTAAGAAGAATTTTCTATAATTATACAGACTTCAGTGGTGACCAGGCACATACATCTCCATATCTCATTACTCATCGTCCCAGTACTTTAGATTTCAGTCAAGAAAAATATCAAAGTTTGCTAAAAAATAAAAAATAAAAAAAATTATTTAGACAAACCTTTATCTTTTTCTTGGGAAATAATTTCCATGGTTGCAAAGACTTCAGCGACACACCAAAACGTTCATCTCTACATCCCAGTACTCGGATTTTCAAATACTTTAGATTTCGGTTAATTAGTTCCTAAAATATAATTTTAATATTAATAATATTATTTGTTTAAAATTTGTTATATGCTGTGACATATTATTGTTAGTTGTATAATCAAAGCAAATTTGTTTTTCTGCAGTTTGTTCTGGCAAATTGAACTAAAACTACACCTCTTCTGTTTATTTTTTCAAATTTTAATTTTTGTCATTGATTCATTATTTAAAATTAATTAATATTTTTCATAAACTTGTCTCATTTTTAGCTTTTATCTGTGCGTTATTTATGTTCAAACTGGTGTTCTTAGAACTAGCCACTAAGGCTCTCCGGGTAACTTGCCATATTTGTGTTTTTATCTGTACGTTGGGTGTTTAGTACATATTAATATTCAATAAAATCAAATTTGTTTTCTGTAGTTTGTTCTGGCAAAATGAACTAAAACTACATCTCTTCTGTTTATCCTGTTAAATTTTAGTTTTTAGATGTGGCACTCGGCCACCCGGGGCCCGCTAAGGACAGAGTAATTTTACAGCTAAATTAATCTACACTAATACTAAGTGCTAAGTTTCAAAATAACTCTTCTTTAACATCACACACATTCAGGGCCGACAGTGGGGGGTGGGGGGGTGGCAACCAATGATATATACCCTGGGCACAGGCCTATAACAAAGCCTGGGCTGATCAACACTTTTTAAATTTTTTAAAGGATTTTTTTTAAAGAACATGAACTAAGAGAGGCACCAGGGTGTTTCTATCCCCAGGGTATGTGATCACTATCTACGGCCCTGCACACCTCTGACATGAAACTTGATTCATTGTATTCATATCAACAGGTCTAGGGAAAAGAATACTTATGAATTAGTCCACAGACAGGGAAAAAATACACAGATGTGGAATCCAAGAACAGCAATTCAAACACGATGAGTATAATTGTTTTCTCTCCTGAGATCTACGTCACGAAGAATAAAGTGGTCTGGTATTGCTAGAGAGAACAATATTCTCAACACAGAGTAATATCTCAAAAATCTCTAAAATCTATGAAGAAATTTAGGGGGCCAAGTCTGCAAAAAAAAACAGGCAGCCTGAGTAAATAGCTCCATTCAAATAGAACTTTCACAAACTTCTTCAATTAAAGCTATAAACTATACATCTAACACAAAAATCCCCTGTAATAAAAGAGTCCAAAAAAGTGCCAATAGAGTCCTGGATTTGAGCATAAGATAAGCAAGCTACAGCTTAGAGAATCACGGTTATATACCAAATATGGCATGTTCAGCTTTTCATATCATAATGCCTCACTACGTCTGAATCCATCACTGCCAATACTGTTGATAAAGAAATGGAAGGTAACAATACGAGAAGCACATCCAAGATTAGATTGGTGTCAAGGAATTTACCTTTCTGAGGTCAAGAGGAAATTATACAGGTATAATTAATATGAATGATATTCTGCAGAATAATAATGCTAAAAGTATACAGATATAACTAATATGAATGATATTATGCAGAATAATAATGCTAAAATTATACAGATATAATTAATATGAATGATATTCTGCCGAATAATAATGCTACAATTATATAGATATAATTAATATGAATGATATTCTGCAGAATAATAATGTTAATTATTGTGCGTTAGGTAAGACATCCATTCAACCAGCTAGACGGTACACACTTTATTTTTTGTAATGTATGTAGAATATTATTGTAACTATCTAGACAGTGTTCATACAGTTAATAGTGGGGCAGGTCGGGTGCCCTTTCAACCAGCTAGACAGTGTACATACAGTTTAAAGTGGGACAGATATGGTGCTTTTTAAGCCAGCTCGACAGTGTTTATACATTCTAGCTGAAAAGATACTACACCACAGAAAAAGATAATATAATGTTATGAAATGTTTTCTGTTATGTATGTTGTGATTAGCTTTTCATAACCTTCTTCTCATTTCTTGCTATGAGAAGGAATTATTCGTATGTTAAGGAGCGTCAATATCCATGGTGTGTGAGAGAGAGAGAGAGAGAGAGAGAGAGAGAGAGAGAGAGAGAGAGAGAGAGAGAGAGAGAGAGAGAGAGAGAGAGAGAGAGAGAGAGAGAGAGAGAGAGAGAATTCAGACTCTCTTAAAAGAGTGTCGCCACGATGATAAGACAGCTATATCTGTAATGAAAAACGAACACGCCACTAGCTTCAAAGTATAAGGGACTTTATTTAAATAATCATCACACATATATATTACTACATTCTAGAAACACTTCTAAAAACTTTATAATAAAAGTTCATGAAATACATATTACATTTTCCTTATTAAGCTTTCCAACTTCATTTATTCGTATAACTTCTGCACCTTAGAATATTATACAATAGTTAATTCTCAATCAATTTCAAGACAGCCAAAAGTATAAAATATAATAATTAATGCATTTTACTCATTTTAAAATAGAATATTGATTTAGAATATATTGCTAGATATTACTCTTTCTTGCTTAAAGAATACTTTATTTCAATCATTAAATCAAAACATGAAGTTGGTAGCGAATTCAACCTTTACCATAAAACTTACATAAATATAATTAAATATGAACATAAAACATTCTATTACAATTATATATATATATATATATATATATATATATATATATATATATATATATATATATATATATATTGTAAATAAAAGAATTCAGTAACGATGTTGCAAACATATCAATTTTACCATTAAAATCTCAAACATTAAAAATACCTATTTCTAAAAGACGTTACAACATAAACCGTTCTTACCTGTAATGAAAAACGAACACGCCACTAGCTTCAAAGTATAAGGGACTGACCTAGACAATATACGCCTCTTTACTTATACTCACTAGACGCAAGTCAGAACCAAATAAGGTAATCCCCTAATACTAAGCTAGCGGCAATGTCCGCCCAACATCAGACAAGAACCACTCTGCCTACGCCACTAACAGAAGGCCAGGTTCAGTCTTAGTCACCGGATTGGAAATTCTCCAATGCGCAACCCCGAAATCTGTTTAGTTTACAGAATTATATATTCTTTACTGAGCAAACCTAGGAGCTCTAGCTAAGTCAGCGAAAACAGCATGTATAGTGTTCCTCCCGTAATATAATTCCACACAGCACTGTACATTGGTATAGCTTTAGTATCTTGCTGCTTCTACACAACACGGCGATATACATTGCCTATTTTTCGCCTGCACAGCAACCATCTTCATTCCATTAACATATACAGCTGTGTTTTAGAAATAAATGAAATTACTCTCAATACATTTTAGAAACTTACTTTAATATAAATGAATAAAACATTACTTTAATAATACAATTCAAAGAAAATATCAATCTTATTAATTTTACTAACAATTCAATCCTAACAATACCCTCTAGTTTATTTGAGCCGAGACCTCGAGGCTCGAAAAGAAAAATTAATTTCATTCATCAAAACAAGATAAAAGGTGAAGGATCATAAATACAATGATAAAAAAAACATTGCGAGACATTTTCGCAAAGTTTAAAGATACAATGTAAACACTGCAAATACATTACAAAATACCAGATAAAATACAAAAAATACAATGAGAAGGCACAATGCAAAATATTCAGTCAAATTCAAAAAATACAATAAAGAGTATAATACAAAATGTTTGATAATATTCCCAAAAACACAATGGGAAGTGTATTGTACAAGACTCAGTCAAAAGAAACACAATAAAAAGCACAATGCAAAATTCGTGATAAAATTCCCAAAAGTACAATGGGAATAAAACTTCACAGTGTTGAATACCTTGATAAGATATATATATAGTTATTGAACACACAATTCTACAAAACCTACCTCTAAACTAGACTTATCAGACGATTGTAAGACAAAATAATAGCAACAGTTCTTGTTATCTTTATTTTTATTTTTCTGTTTTAGTGTACTCTTCCTTTGTGTCTTTTTTCTGTATTTCTTTTTCTCTTTTATATGTTATTCGTATAACATCAGCAGAACATATTTATGGGTGAATACTTATTATATCGAGAGTTTTGAACTGACAATTTAATGTTGTACTAGCCTTAATAACCATGACGTATATTCACTTGCAATCAAACTTTGACCTGTGCATGTATGAATATGTATCGCCTTTGAATTAACCTAAGAACAATAAGTGAAAATATCATTTAATCGTTTGGTACGGTAAGTCTAGTGCAGCTTTGAAATGTACGTGTTTTATCAACGTTATCTGTGACGTGTGAAAGAGAATGTATTGCCATTATCATTTCAAACAAATTTGACTCAGAAGCTGGCCGTATGTAGGCCAATAGCTGCTCATGTCGTGAGAGCTATGCACTAACGTTTTGACATCCCTGTAACAATATTCAATACGTTCAATTAAACAAGTCCGTGTAAGCCTGTTTAAACTGTGAATCCACTTATAGGCTGAACTATACAAAAGTGGGAGATGCTGGAGATAACCCATGTTTCATATTGTTTTTTTTTGTTGTTGTTGTTGTTTGTTCTGATACCATGTACTCTGAATTCAGAGTTAAAAAGAAACATATACCTACGAACCAATCCAAATTTCATCCATACCTTAAGAGAAAGAAAGAGAACTGAGAGATTTGGCGCCAGAAAGAAGAAAAGAGAAATAGAAGGTATGAGAAGAAAGAATGGAATGGACGATAGGACTATAATTTTCTCTTCCAAATACGAAGAAATTTGTTCTTTTTAATGTTTTCAGAATTTCGTATTGAATTCAATTACGAAATATTCGACTTCGTCGTTTGCGACGTGTGTTTGATTGTGTGCGTGTTCTGTGAATGCTTCTTTTAATGCCTGAGAAACATTCTCCGTTGGCTGCCATGATGGCGTGGATCCATCTGACCACTTAACCAAATAATGCTTTTTCCCAGAAATCCATTTGGATTTCAATAGTTTATCAACTAAGTACCATTCGGTACCATTGTTGGTTGGTGTGTGCTCA
The DNA here is from genome assembly GCA_029339505.1 of Unio delphinus. Lineage (NCBI taxonomy): Eukaryota > Metazoa > Mollusca > Bivalvia > Unionida > Unionidae > Unio > Unio delphinus. The sequence continues at coordinate 484,115 of JAQISU010000070.1, forward strand.
TTGCTTGCTTGATCAGGTAACGTTTAAGTCGACTGTGGGGATGTACTGACTGTGTCCGGTGTCGGAGGTCTATAATCCCTAGGATCTTATAGTGCTTAAGCCTGTTTGCATGTACAAGTGATTTCATTTCTTTATTGTCTGAACAACGACGCAATCTGTAGGTGCTATTCGGACCTACTTGAGTGATGTAATATGGACCTTCCCAACGAGGGTAAAGCTTTTTTGATAACCCTACAGGTATATGTGAGATTTGTAAATGTACATAATCTCCAACGCGAAAGGATGGTTCTTTTGTTTTCTGGTCAAACCTCTGTTTGCTTGTGCTTTGTGCTTCACGTGTATTTGCTTTAGCTATTTCTTGAACTATTTTCAATCTTTGAATCAATTGATCTATGTACTGTTGTGTTTGTGTTTGGACAGTTTCTTTAGGCGTAAGAGACACATCTAAGGGTAAAGTCATTTCTTTCCCAAAGACTATGTAATAAGGTGAGTATCCAGTAGAATTAACTGCTGGACTCATTCGGAATGCCATCATTACGCTGGGTAATATGGACGGCCAATCATCTTGGTGTTTGCTACAGTAAGCCCTTAGTGCCTGACTGATGGTACTATTTTTTTTCTCACAGAGGCTATTAGTTTGAGGGTGGTATGAACTAGTGTGGTGACGTGTTACTTGAAATAGTTCACAAAGTGCGAGTACAATTTGAGACATAAAATTTCGTCCACGATCACTGACAAGTGTTCGCGGTGCACCATAACGTGTAAATATCTCATTGTACAAAACACTGGCGATTTCTGTTGCTGTTTGAGAACGTAAAGGAAAGGCTTCACACCAATGTGACAAACTATCTGTCACCAATAAGATGTATTGATAACCTTCCTTACTCTTTGGCATGCACAAAATGTCCATGTGCCACCTAGAGAATACGTCTTCTGGGGGCAATGGGTGCAATGGAGCTTTTCGTGCATTTGTGTCCCGTTTAATGAGTTGACATTTAGAGCATGATGTAATGTAGGCATACACATTTTGATACATTTTAGGCCAATAATAATTCTGTTTGATAGCTTGATATGTTCTTTGAACACCAAAATGACAACCTCCTGCTTTTGAATCGTGATAAGATAGAAGGACATCGAGTCTCAAATTTGTGGGTAAAGCAACTTGTTTTATGAGTTGCTCTGGAGAAGTTTTGTGTTTTGTACGAGGTTGGAAAAAATTATGTAAGACACCATTGATTAGTTCATATTGATTTGCTTCATATGGAATAGCTATTGCGCGACGAGTGTTTTCTGGTAATATTCCTTGTTCTAAGTAAACATACATGTCCTTAAAATCAGGGCACTCGCGCTGATATTGGGCGATATCTGGTAGTTCTTCAGAACTACTGCTAGGTATGTTATCATTAGTATGTACTGGAAATAGGTTAGGAGTTTCTGCCTTATTGTAAAAGAATGTAATTTCTGTCATTTCTTCTTGAATGGAGTGTACTGGTGGTTCAAACTGAGCCTGAGTGTTAGTGTATGCTGGAGATTTCTCTAATTGGTTGTCAGTCTTAGCTGTTTGGTCATAGTTTCGACGTGAGAGTGCGTCTGCGTTTGTGTTTTTAAGGCCTGGAATGTATACGATATCAAAATCGTATTCTTGTAAGCGAAGTGACCAACGAATTAGTCTATTCGAAGTGTGCTTAACTGTCTTTAGCCATACTAGTGCCTTGTGATCTGTAATGACAGTAAATTTCTGATGTGATAGGTAAACATGATATGTTCTGATACCTTCTAAAACTGCCAAACATTCCTGTTCAGTTACTGACCATTGTCTTTCAGCATTTGTTAATGCTCGTCCACCATAAGCAATAACATGTTCTTTGTCGTCTATCCCTATCTGAGACAAGATATACCCTAGAGCTGTACCACTGGCATCACATGTGAGTCTAAATGGTTTATTAAAATCAGGATAAGCCAAGATAGGAGCTGTGGTCAAGGCTGTTTTAAGAGTTTCAAATGCTTTTTGACACTTGTCTGTCCAAAGAAATGAACTGTCTTTTGTCAATAACTTATTTAAAGGTGCTGCTATTGTAGAATATCCTTGGACAAATTTTCTGTAATAATTGCACAACCCTAGAAAACTCCTAACATCTTTCTGTGTTTTTGGAACAGGAAATTGTGTAACTGTGTCTATTTTGGATTCATCTACTTTGATTCCTTTTGTTGAGAATTTATGACCAAGATAAATAACTTCAGATGCTGCGAATACACATTTTGATGGTTTGAGTGTCAAGTTTGCCTGACGCAGTCGATCGAAAATAAGTTCAAGATGTGCTAAGTGTTCTTCAAATGAATTAGAAAAAATAATAATGTCATCTATGTATGCAAGGCATGTTGACCATGGTATACTTCTTAGTACATGACCTAAAAGAATACAATATGTGGCGGGCGCGTTTCTGAGTCCATACGGCATTACATTCCATTGATAAAGACCACGTGATGTTATGAAAGATCTTATGTTTTGTCGCTGGGTCCATTTTAATTTGCCAAAATGCTGAGTTTAAATCTAATGTACTGAAAAGACATGGTTTAGTTTGTCCAACTGCATCAATTACATCTTCTAACCTTGGAAGTGGGAATGTCATAGGTTGTGTCACCTGATTAAGTTTCCTATAGTCTATAGCAAAGCGATAGTCACCATTTTTCTTTTTGATTAAAACAACTGGAGATGCATAACTTGAAGAACTGGGTTCAATTAGTTGGTGTTCTAATAATTCATCTACCTGTCTATCAATTTCTTTATTGATGTGCGGAGACGCACGATAAGGTTGACAACGAATTGGCATGGAATCACCTGTCTCTATTCGATGGGTAAATACCGTAGTACTTCCTAATTCTTCTAAGTTCAAGGCAAACACATCCCTATGTTTCTTTAGAAATAATTGAAGTTCTTGTTTTTGATTTTCTGTCAAATCTGAAGAGTGTAAATCAAAATTAATTGGTTCTTGTGATTTACTAGTTTGTGTGTCCACGATGTCAGGTGTATCAGGTGTGCTATTCTTGTCATAAGTGTCCTCACTAACAGTAAATGTGGTTTGTGGGTGTAGTACGTCTACATAAGCTAGTACGTATTTGCATGTATGTGTATAGGTTTCGGAGTAGGATTCAAGATCTGAACAAGGTTATTTTTCGAAACCGTTACAATTGTTCTGGCTGTCAAAAATGTGGAGTTTGACATATTATGAGATGGTTCTAGTAAAACAGGCGTTCCCTTTTTTATTTTACTGATACTAACAGAAATAGAACAACTTGAGTTTGGTGGAATCTTTGTACTTTGCTGGGCGCGTGCCAATCCAGGCTGATGGCGCAGCAGATTAATGACTACCGTATCGTCTAGTAAAGAGAGCGTTTGTGTATCTAGATTCACTACTGCTTTGTATTTACTTAAGAAGTCTAAACTCAGTATGAGTGAATGATGTAGGGCCGGGATAACGTAGAATGTATGAGAAAAACTTACACCTCCTATTTTCAAATTAAGGGGGATAATTCCAAAAATGGAGTGTTTTTCACCTCCCGCTCCGATAATATTAGTGAGATTTGATGGTTGAATTTGACGTGAATTGAATCCTGCGTGAGAAAGAAATTTTAAGTTGATGGCCGAAATGGACGCGCCTGTGTCCGCTAATGCATTCGTGATTTTGTTTTTAACAAAAAGAGGAACAAGATTTTTGTGAATAGGTGTGACTAATGTGATTTGTGGTTCTCGAGTTTGTTTGTTGCAAGGTTGTGACCTTTGATTTGGCGCGAATTTATATTGTTGTTGTGGGGTAAAGCATACTCGTGCAAAATTACCTGTTTTGTGACACAAGTAACACTTTTTATCGAGAGCAGGACATAATCTTCCGTGTGATTGAAAACAAATTCCACATCTGAGACAGAATGGCTTATGACTATGTAGTTGTGGCTGGTAGCGTGCATCATGAGGAGGTAACTGATATGTATTGCAATCGCGAGATTTATGTCCTAAACTAAGGGAATAGTTTGGAAATTTGGCTGTCTGATAAGACGATGTATAATGATGGGAATTAGAGCCTTGCAGCCGAAATGGTTTGTTTTTGGCACGTACGAAGGGTTGAGATAATACATGTACATTGTTTTCTGTGTTCTGTTCTGAGCTGACTGCTTTAATTTCATCTTTAAGTTGTTTAAGTTCCTCTAAAATTGTATTAAGTGTTGACCAATCGTCATTCTCAGTTGCGAGAAGAGATTTCTCTGCTAGATTTGCGGCTTGTCGTAAATCATCCATATTTGTTGGATTTTTATTCATTACTATTTGCTTAATAGCTGGTTTTAAACCCTGTAGCGCAACCGCTAACAATATTTGATCTGAGATAGTTTGGTTATTTGCAATTTGTAAGAGACGATTTAAATAGTCCAAAACTGTTTCAGACGATTCTTGTCGAGTTTGTAAAATTGATAAATCTAAAATGATATCGTCAGTGTGAAACCTAGATGTAAAGGCAGTTACTAGACTTGACCAGTTATTCCTAACGTTATCAGGTAGAGATTCATACCATACTTTAGCATGTTGTTGGAGGTGAAAAGGAAAAGCATTCAAAATTTTAGTTTCTGATAAATCATAAAAATTAGCCCATTGTAAAAAATGATTTAGCCATTTAACAGGATTTTGTGATTGATCACCTTTAAAAATATCTAATGTGATAAGAGACATACCTGTACTTGAGAATCTGGTGTTTCCAGAGAAAAAGTGCACTCCTAGGAATAATGTCAATAGTAGTGAGTCACATTAACTAAATTAAACGGCTTAACTCACAATGTTTTGGGCGCTGATAGTAAATGTATACACAGTTAATTTGCCGTGTAAAAGTACTTTTGAGGAATCTTTGAGCTGGCAGAGGTCACTGAAGTGCAGTTGCTGACGTTGTTTTGTGGGGTGAGTTGATAGTCGTCTGCGTAAGAACTGGATTTGGTTTTCAATCGTTGTCTACGTAGGGTCAAGGAACCATAGTCGAATGGAGTGTGAGTCACTGGAACTGGATAGCGCGTAGATACTGTCGCATACATTACTACGAATTTGTGAAGACATTCCAGCAAGAGCGATATAGTATATAGGTAGAATCACGAATCAGACACGTGAATAGCTGTGTGTCTGTTCCAGGCAGAAAACTGCGAACTTTGGCGGTATAAAGTCGGACGATCGTAAATAATTATTAAATTAGAAAAATGCACATTTGATCAAATACACACTTCTGGCACTGATGCCAACATCATCACTGTTCAGCAAAATAAGTTACAAAGTCATATTGGAGATGAGTACACCTGGTTATAGGAAGAACATTATATTTGAAGGGAAAAATATACAATCTAGAGATATGTAATACAGTAAGACAGAACCGCTTCACCTGCCTTGGCAGTACATTGTCACAGAGCATCACTATTGATGACGAGGTGAACATTCTCATTGCCAGAGCCAGCCCAACTTTCGGCAGATTGTATACCGATGTCTGGTATACAGCATGTCTTAATCAGCATTCATACCAAACTAACGGTATACAGCATGTCTTAATCAGCATCCATACCAAACTAACGGTATACAGGGCAGCTGAGCTCCCCACACTACTTTACAGATGTGAAACGTTAGCGGTGTACCAACGCCAAGCCAGGAAGCTGAACCACGTTCACACCACAAGTCTCAGGAAAGTCCTCAAGATCAAGTGGCAGGACTAGGTTGCAGACACTGAAGTACTAACCGAAGCAGGTCTCCCGAGCATCCACACTATCCTGATGCAATCCCAACTACACATGTGGGACATGTCGTACACATGCCAGACCACCGGCTGCCTAAAATACTCTTCTATAGTGAGCTACAGTAAGGACAGCTATCCCACGGAGGTCGGAAGAAACGCTTCAAAGACAAACTGAAAGCTGCTTTGAAAGTGTTCAGAATAAACCCTGATTCCTGGGATCACACCGCAAGCGATTGAGTCACTAGGCGTTCCTCCGTGCACAAAGGTTCCAAGTTGTGCGAATCTAGCAGGACAGCAGCTGTAGAGCTGAAGAAGCAAGCCATAAAAGAACGTGCCATCAACCCTCCCAGAGATGTCCCACTCATTCCCTGTCCTGTATGTAAACGAACATTCTGTGCAAGGGTTGGTCTGATCAGCCACCTGCGCACATAACCGAACCAGCCCTTCCAACCCTCGGATGACAAGATTGGTCCTGGTCGAATCGACGGTCGAACACCAATACAGTATTAAAATTGATCGATACACTGATAGCTTTAGGTCTAGCCTGAACCTATGGAGGGATACAGTAACAAAATAATACCAGAAATAAAATAATACGTGTCATCTTGTTCATAATCATACAAATTTAATCTTAATAATAAAAAACACCAAATTAACTGAATTGATGCCAGGAAGAACTAAGTGCTGCAGGAAACTGATGCAGAACAACTTTTCACTTGATTTGCACAATACGAAGTCACATGCTTAATCTGAAAGGCATTACAGAAATATGATAAATGGACAACACAATTAATTTCTAATTTATTTTATGCAACAGATGCAATTTATTCAATGTCATCAAGATGATCACATTCTTCGTTGCATGCAGTCTAATATGTCCTGGATAGATTGTTCCGACTGGGTATACAAACTCACATTCTCATTAACATATTAACCCCTTGCGCCAAGTTTACGGGGCATGAGGTAGTAGCCTACTTCCAAAGTCTGTAGCGTCAAGGTCATGCATGATACACTAAAGTGGGTGGTACTGTAGAAAGCTAGACAGATTTAGTTCTACAATGATACCAAATAATTTGGACATTTTAGCTGCAATACAAATTACAGAGAAAACCTAACGTTTTGGACCCGTTTTTATTTCCACCCAAAATTCGCTCATTGTCGGAATCCGATTTTATGTCCAGATTTTAGACTTTATGGCCTCAGATCTAAAGCAGACCGGTCTAAAGCGCAGGCAAACAGGTGAACTTGTGCCAAAGAAGTAGAATAAGGTGGACATTTTGAATAAAGAGTCTTCTCCATACGAAAATTATCGGTTCGTTAAGCAACAAAAAAAACAAAAAAACTTTTCACCTTTTGCTCATGCGTCAGCAAATTAACCAATGGAAAACATTTTTTAGCACAACTAGGCATTGTTCAAATGGAATATTGCTTGGTTGTCGAATGTAAGGATGCATTAAGAATGAGTCAAAAAAAATGTGTTTCCTACTCGCATTTTATGCGAAAACAGCAAATACCGCCAATGGCTAATGTGTTAAGTGATTTCAAAATAAAATAATCCATTGAGAGAGAGAGAGAGAGAGAGAGAGAGAGAGAGAGAGAGAGAGAGAGAGAGAGAGAGAGAGAGAGAGAGCGTTTTTAATCACAGCGCTTTACAATACCTAACGATACAATTACCATGATCATTAGGTGGGACTCTGGGACTCTCTGCAATAATGAAGTGATCTCAGCAATGTTCTGGAAGGTTTTGAGAACCGTTAACCTAAAACATGTGCTACTTTCAAACTCTTAGCTCATTACCCAACTCCTTTAAATGTACAATAATATTTTTAAAAATGTTTGTTCTTAGTAAATAAGGGAAGTTCATCGATCCGATGACAATACTAGGGTTTTTAGCCTACGAGATTAACTATGTATTCGAAAGTTGTACCGGATGTGAAGAAGCCTAGCGTTGTACAAGTTTTATCAACAATGACTTGCATATATGAAATAGCTTTACATAAATTCTTAACATGGACGCTGTTTCCATGTGAGCTTCAATGTGGCCGGCGGTCATGCGAATAGTCTTTTCCAATTAAGATCCACCATGGTTGTGCCAATATTCTTGGTATGTTAAGATAATATAAATTTGTAAATACCCATGATCCACCCTATACAGGTCCATCCTTTATGCCTGGGTCGGTGTTGAGGCATTTAAAAAAAATTTGATGTACTTATGCATGAAACATATTACCTATTCTGTTCGTATTTAATCGGGTGTGACTGCTCCGGTAACCTAGTGCTTAGAGCGTCCGCTTCGGATACGGGAGGTTAAGGTTTCGAACCTCAGCCATGTCATACCAAAAACTTATAATATGGTAATAACAGCTGCCTTGCTTGGCTCTCATCATTAAGAGGTTAGTGTCAGGACTGGTCGGCCTGGTGTCAGGACTGGTCGGCCTGGTGTCAGGATAATATGACATCACAATAAACTGCATTCCTGCAGACATCTTACATCTTAACCATATGGCTAAAACTTGTTAAAGCCACGATACAAATCAAATCACACACACACACACACACACACACACACACACACACACACACACACATTAATCACAGGTGTTCGTATTGCTGCTTAATATTGACCTGTCATTTATGTAATATAAAATATCTAGTTATTCTATAGTACATGTGTGACAACAGATAGATACGAGCCCCTATAATATTGATCGGGTCATACTTTCTTGTTAGAGTTCTGTAAAACTACATCAGTTAAGATCAAATCAGCTGTTTTAAAGACTGTTTTAAAGAATGTTTTAATATGCTTTCGCTTTACGAAGAGTAACAGAGTGGATAGAATTTACCGAACCAGTCTGGAAATTCCAGTTTGATGATACTCAGCAGAAGTTGAGTCATCAGGTGATGTAATATTTACTTCTGATTGGAATTTCCATCTAGGAAACATATAAGCTGTTTCGCAGAGCACACTGCAATTTTAGAAGCTAGTTATTAAGGTAAGATATTGTTATTTACCATTATTGTCATATAATGTGCATAAAGGTAAGATATTGTTATTTACATTTATTATGGTATGATTTGCATATCAACTGTTTTGTTCCTACGATTGATTGTGGCATAAATGCCATATATAGGGCATTCCGGTCCTTGTACACATCAAGGAATGACGGAGAACTTACAAATGCTTAAAAATAATTTTTCAGTCTTGACTTTAGCGTCGTAATGTCAATCCAGTCACAGAAATTACCGAGATAGTCTTTTTAGGGGGGCAGGTCGTGCGTGAAAGAAAACTCTGACGAGAAAGATTTTTTCTTCTTTTTCTTGCATAAATGAATTACTGCACCGACATACCTTCAAGAAATACTTTAATCTTGCAAAAATAGCTTAGCAAAACGTTTACGTCTGTTTCGGTCTCACGGGAAAGTTATTTTGGTGAATTTTCATCAAACAAAGACCTGTTACAGAAAAATGAGACTATGTGCATTAAAGATACAAAAAGAAAACCCCCCAAAAAAACCTAGCTACTGATTTTCTGCTTGTGAGATTTTGACTGAGCTATTAATGTTAATTCTTTATTCAACAGATGGCTTTTTTGCTAGACAACCTGCACTCTATTTTTACATTCATTTTTGACAGCAAAGAGCTGTTTTGAATATTTGTCTGTGACACGGCATCAAAAATAATCAGTATATGAATTGTATATGATTGAAGTTCACTACTACTATAATAAATTAGGATACTTTTGTTTCCTCTTCAACAATCTCGCTTTTTAGATATTTACCTCTGTAGCAGACATAATACGTAAGCCAAGTTGGATGTACATTTGAAGCCAAAGTTACGCATTTCATCTTCGGTCTAAATGTGATAGAAAGTCAACCCATTTTCAAACCTAACTCAAAGTAAATGTAAACCACGTTACAGATTTAACTTCTGTGTGAATTTATAAACGCTATGCTGATGATAATCCGTAACTATCCAAAGAGATCTTATGCATTAGATATCACTGGATAGTTTCGTATTTTGACACCTCCTTAATATTAAAATTTGAGTATATATTTAACTTAATTATAATATAGACGAGTTTAAGAGATTATCCACAATTAAGCCTTCTAAATCCAGATTTGGTTGATCTGACGAATAATTTGATTAAAAGTATTCTCTGCACCAAGAAAGAATTTCGCGACGATGGTGCGATCCATTCTGATCACAACACAAAATTTTTCTCATTCACATCCTTTGCATCAAACAATAAAACAAAGTTCAACACAGAACTGCTGGGATAATCTTTAGAGTACCACGATCAGAGCACATCCCACCACTGCTCTGTACCCTACACTGGTTATCCATTCGATCCAGAATCAAATACAAACTGTGTTATCTGTGCTACATTTCACTAACGGACTCCAGTCCAACATACCTATCTGGCCTCACCCATGTGTACACACCAGCAAGATACTTACGCTTCTCTTCTGACAATCGTATACTCATTATTCCCACTATGAAAATGATGTCATATGGACAATGTTCTTTTGCATACCAGAGCCCAGCAACGTGGAACGAATTATCCATTGAAATTAGACACAAAGACACAGTGATCCTTTTCAAGAGTACTCTTAAAACTCACCTTTTTCGACTGCGAAACAAAACTTAAAGCCCTAAAAATGTTTCCTACCTTAATATTTTGAGCATTGTTTATGTTTTCTAATTTCATGTTTGTTTGGGTTATTGTTTTTTTTTAAATTCATATCATTATATATGTTGTTAAGCACTTAGAGCTTCTAAAGATTACAAAGTCTTCATTATTATTGTTAATATCCCATGTGTGGTCAACATTCAAAATTATACGCGACAATGATGTTATCGATGCTACGATGAATGACCAACGAGCGGCGACGATTACTAATTACCTCGATGGGGATATACAACGTAATTGTATCGAATATGGACACGGCGGATTGTGTGCCACTAAATACGATTATATAGATGTTTTCTCGGTTCATATGGCTGCGTATTATCCAGGAAGTTTTCTTGAAATGAGTGAATGTCCTGGATTTTTTAAAGATTTGATCATCCAACACACGAGATAACCTGAATTGCGATAAACGAAACTTTACAGGATTCATTCAAGTTTGCAAAGGTCTTCATCCGATTTGTTATGCATGGTTTGGCAGAAAAAGAAGTGGGTACCGATTGGATAGTTACGATATATCATAGACGCAAAAATAATATTTCATCAAATAAATGAAGCAATTATATATCGTCCGCAGAAAGAAGTTTCGATACCACAACAAAAGAAATATTATGATGATGAAAATCCTGATTTAACCGATTTTGAAAATAAAATCGCAAAGGATCTTGGCAGAAGAATAATGTATTAATTTACCCAAGGAGGACGATATGATCATAAACTACACTTGACAAGATTAATTATGGACGATGCTGAACTTGATTTTATAATTGCTGTTAGAACGAAGAGAAATATATTTTAAGTCGAAAAAACGCTTACTTCTTTAACGTAACTAAATTAAGTACAATTATTTGTTACATTGATGTCGAGTCACCGCAGTTTGCTCATTTGAAACTACAATGCCCGCTTATGTTTCGATAAAGCTAGTATTGATGATTAAAAGGTTTCCTAAAACCGCGATTAAATTCGCTACGGATTTATTTTATATCAAAAGAAAATATTCAAAAATGCTGACTCAGTATTTTATAAGCACTGAATACTATGTATCATGGGGCAAATGAAGAATAAAACAAGATTTGTGGCATAATTATTCTGAATCTGCCGACTCTGAACACAATGATATTTATTACAAAAATAATCAAATATCAAACTGATCGTCTGTTCCGTCAGTGTATGGTCCTGTGACTAGGCATAAGACAGTTTATGTTCATGGGCCTGTATGTTCTGGTAAAACAACTCGTGCGATCGAAATATTTCGACAGAGTTCGTCAAACTCTAAACATATATTACAATAATTTCTTGATTGGTAGTTGGCAACAAATACTGCTGTGATAGTGTTCGGCGATCATGGTCAACCACCACCTTTTGTTCAATTGTCTTCGCATAAATGTCTGAAAGGTTTTATAGATTATTATGAAGAAATAACTGATGATCGTGATCCAGAATTACGAGAGCTTAAAAACTTAAACCCAATAAAGTTCAATGTGAAATAACGCGTGAAGTAATTCCAGAAACAAATATAAGTGATATTTGTAACTTACGGAGACCCGATGACTTGATAGTTGCAAGTAAAAAGAGAGTTCATTACACACTTCAGCAACAATTTTTTTCGTTACAAAAGGAAAAAAATTCAAATATACTTGTACCATAATGTTATCGCGCAGCAGATACATGTATACGCAAACATGATACCAACGTTGATATACCAGGAGCTTCAGAGGAAATTAATGTTGTGTTAAATGATATTGTTTTAGTTCCTGTCAATCTTTTTGAGAGCGCATTAAAAGACAAAACTCCATGGATGCTAGGATATGCAATGAAATTCCATTCATCTACAAGGATTAACTATTTCTGATATAGTTGTTTGGAACATCGTTAATCGTATCGAATGGTCAAATTTAGTTTATCTCGCAGTGTCTCGAGTCAGAAGAATATCTCATTTGCGAAGGATTGTTGAAGCTGCTAGCACCGATAGCGATGTTGTTAGCGATGATATAGTAAGAAACAAAATTAGTTATAAAAAATGTGACAAAAAACCGCGACTTTCATCTTGACGCTGAATTTATCATGACATTAAAACAACGACAGAATAATCATTGTGCAAGCTGTAACACACTATATTCAAATAATAATCCAAGACAATTTACCGTAGATAAAATTAATAGCACTCTTGGTCACACACTCGAAAATGTAATGCTGGCCTATGGCACGCCAAATCGTTTAAAATGAATGAGCTGGAGCAATCGTCGGGTGAACTGGAGCAATCGTAGGGTGAGCTTGGAGCGATCGTAGGATGAACTGGAGCAATCGTAGGGTGAACTGGAGCAATCGTAGGTTGAGCTTGGAGAGATCGTAGGATGAGCTGGAGCAATCGTAGGGTGAACTGGAGCAATCGTAGGGTGAGCTTGGAGCGATCGTAGGATGAACTGAAGCAATCGTAGGGTGAACTGGAACAATCGTAGGGTGAACTGGAGCAATCCTAGGGTGAGCTTGGAGCGATCGTAGGGTGAACTGGAGCAATCGTAGGTTGAGCTTGTAGAGATCGTAGGGTGAACTGGAGCAATCGTAGGGTGAGCTTGGAGCGATCGTAGGATGAACTGGAGCAATCGTAGGGTGAACTGGAACAATCGTAGGTTGAGCTTGTAGAGATCGTAGGGTGAACTGGAGCAATCGTAGGGTGAACTGGAGCAATCCTAGGGTGAGCTTGGAGCGATTGTAGGGTGAACTAGAGCAATCGTAGGGTGAGCTTGGAGCGATTGTAGGGTGAACTGGATCAATCGTAGGGTGAGCTTGGAGCGATTGTAGGGTGAGCTTATATAAATATAAACAAAATAAGAACATACTGACACTTGGATTGACATTAACGTTTAAAATAAATAATGTTAGAAGGTTCAAATCGTCCTATTTTTGCATTAAACCTAGTAATCAAACAGTGAAATAAAACTTGAAAAAAATTATTCTTGTTAATGTAAACCTGAATGTTTTAGGATGCCTATTAGTTTTAATTCTTCTTGCATTCCTCACGATGTGAAATCATAGAATTGAGAACGATGTTGATGTGATGACACCAGTACCCTAGAAGCTTTGTTAAAGAACCTCAAAACCTGAAATTCAATAATATATTGAAAGTACAAATTCTAAGCGAAATAAATTCAGCCTGTTATTGAAGACATCAAAGTATAGCAAATCCTTAAAGTTCCATGATCTAATTTGTTTAAAGTTTAATATGAACTTGAGTATCTTCATCAAATAATTTAGAAATACATCACATGGTATTGAATTTGGAGGAAGATGTAGAACTGCGAGGAACCCATCAGGTTTTGGCTGGTTACTTCAAATCAGTAACGTGTCAAAACCGTAATCAAACTAACAACTCCAGTGGTGTGTGTGTGTGTGTGTGTGTGTGTGTGTGTGTGTGTGTGTGTGTGTGTGTTACCGCAGCACCATCTGGTACCCAATGAAACTAGAAACCCAAAAGTTGTATAAGATTTATATTTTTATTTCAAATGAGAAAGACTCTAACTCTATATGAAATCCTTTAACAAAATGTAAATAATAAACATCCTATAGGAGGAAGTTTCTTGATAAGAAGTCAAAATGAGCAGCAAAAAGTCACTACAAAGCAGTGTCAGAAACAGGTAACATAACCGTCAGCTTCCACTTAGGTAATAACTGAACTTTTCATGTCTGCACAGACAGTAGCTGATTTCGACTTTTTTTGGACAAGTCCATAACCATGCCCAATTACTTGTGAATAAATTGATACCAATTATCCATAACTGGATTCACACTCATTTGATAGCTATATTATTTGGTCATTATTTACCCCATATGGGCTGTCTAGAAAATTTATTCTTAAATTTTTTTATTAAGACAGTACCTTGTTTTAGTCTGCAACATACCACTCAATTTTCACATTTTAAACTGCATCGACAATTCACAACTTGTAAAGTCTGTGATGACAAGGAAACTATTTCTGAACTAAATTAAAAGCGAGAGGCCCAAGTTGGTTGACTGTTATTGCTGACTTCACAGGAGACCACTGCAAAAAGTGGGTTTATGAAAGAATACAACCTAGGTGAACACTCTCAAAAATGTCATAATACTTAATTTTACCCACTTTACCATATCCTCATAAAAATGTGTTTTAAAGATAATGACATAATATGCACAGACTCCTGCTTATAGCTGAAGTCATCCATGTCCTTTTTTATATCAACCCATTTACAGAGTTTTATAGAACTGGATCAGACATATATAGTCTCTGAATCAAGAAAGTCAACAACCTCAGCCAATTCGATGCAAGGTATGTCACTAATATGTACTGATCTGACTTACTATAGAAATTTGTCTGACAAAGTATAAGCTTAAGGTGAACCAAACTCCAATCAGAATTTGATCATTAATGTCAATCAGATAAATGATTACTTTATTAATATATATGGCTCTTGATCCTGAACAAACTTGTGTAACATCTTGATAATATTTAACTGTTTAATAACCTTGATTAAAATATAACCTAGATTAAAATCTGATCAGAAATGTAGCTGCTAGATTGGTAACAAGTCCAGTCAGTCAGATGAAGGCCACATCAAATAATACGCATCAATTTCACTCATAATCAAAGTAAACCAAGATCTTAATGGATAGTCCTGTTTTCCAAGCTTGATCATAAAAAAAATCTTGCTTGCCATACAAATTAAACATGTTGATATCAGTGAAACTGACGACCTCATTGTGTGGATTCTGTTCATCATTAAAAATGTCAAACATCTTGATGATATAAGCATATATTCCATGGAATATTTTAAATCTAGTGGACAAGAAGGGTAACATCATCACAATAGTGACACCTATACCTAGCATGTGCTTTACAAGACAGCAGAAAGAAGGGTAGTTAATTAATTATATGGCACCTACTGATATTTTGTGTAATTGGTCATGTACCCCACTCCTAAAATTAAATACATAGCAGTCCAAACCTATATTTGTTATCCCTATACTTGAGCAGAAGATATTTATATACCATCCATCTACCTGTAAATATATTTCCTTCTGAACTGTCAGTTGAAAATTCACAAAATCTTCGTACACAGATTGCATTTGATAGGGTTATAGTTTTGGAGACCATCAGGAGGTGGGGGTGGGATGGGGATAGTAAAAACATTGGGATATGCTATGTCAAGACAATTAAGTAGCTCTTTTATTACTGAAACTACATTTTATACCATGAAAACATGAAATACAAACTGGCAATGACCTGCCTTCAAACTTTGCTGAGGTTAATCTGTTGTGTTATTCCTTAAGAGTGTATGTAACTTGGTCTCTGCCATAAAAATGTGTGCAATTTAGACTCTACCATCAGACTGTATTTAAAACTTAGTGTCCTCCATCAGAATTAGTCTCACTCAAACTCATCAACCATCAGTATTCTCAGTTCTTTGATTTC